>JAUMHG010000060.1:16121992-16133398 GCA_032359395.1 Enteromius anoplus | reverse complement strand
ATATACACACACAATATTACTTTTTTTTATCAAATAAATGCAGCCTTGGTGAGCAGAAAAGACTTCTTTCAAAAACTATTAAAAACTATTATGTTTGAACAACAGTGCATATGATAGCTATTTTACAACAGCTTTAAATGTGTCTCATCCAATCAGATATTAGAGTCAAAAATGTATTTCAAGGTACAAGGGAAGGGTTGAATTTAAAAGCCTTTTAGGCGCTAAGCCATTTCCTCACCTGTTCCAACAAAAGGATCGTAAACCAAATCATCAGCCTTTACTTTGGCATGATTGGCCATGATGAAGGAGAGGCCAGCATCCATACTAGTGTTCCCAATGAAATGTCTCTTCTTCACACTGTGCGAGCGAATTAATTCTCTCTGACCATCTGCAATCTAAGGAGAAAATAGGGAATACATTAGTTTATCTTTTATTTCAAAGGCATCATTCCGCTTTACTTTCTAGGCCACAAAACAAGCATTTTACACTGTAATAACTGAACTGTAACAAACATGGACAAATCTGCTCACCCATCTCCCAAAGTATATATGGAAAGGCTCTTCTGGGATGTCATTAGGATCAGTGCCATAATCCTCCAGCAAACAGAAAATATGTTCCGGATCCTTTAGATTGACTGTCCCTTTAAATGGCAAGAAGTCTAAAGCCTGTGGCAAAAATGCAATTTTTATATTTACACATATGATTTTCACTGTCTATAACAGAAGACTTGCAGTTAACGCTATTGCTAAATTAACACCAATTTTCCATTGTATGCCACAGAATCAGGCATTTAAAATGTACAGAGATGTAAATACAGCTTACATCAATTTTTTTGATTCTGTCCTGAAACACTAACGTTTTGTTGAAAGTGTAGACGTCGATCCTATAAGTTGAATTTTGTTGTAGATATGGAGCCTGTGAAGAAGTGATACAACAGACAGTTTATTCAGAGATACATTCTGTAAATCATTTTGTATTTATTAAGAGGAGAGTGTTAACAAACCATGTTCTCTGCTGGATACTCCAACAATGACGTCCTAAGCGTGTCTGTTGTTGTTCCATGACCCCAAAGTTCAAAAGCAGACCTCGAAATCAATAATAAACTTTACATAAATGCCATTCAATAATTATTACTATTTTAGTTTTTGTTCAGTTCAGGCTTTTTTTGTTTGTTAAAAATGCCTGTACACACACTACCGTTCAGGAATTTGGGGTCAGTAAGATATTTAATGTTTTTTTATTGCATTTAGTAATAAAAAATCTAGAAATAACTGTAATATTGTGAAATATTAGTTTAAAATGTAATTTATTTCTGTGAAACAAAGCATCATTACTCCAGTATTCAGTGTCACATGATCCTTTCAGAAATCATTCTAATATGCTGATTTATTACTAGAATCGTCAATGTTGGAAACAGTTGTGCAGCCAAATATATTTTTTGGAACCTGTGATTTTTTATTTTTATTATTTTTCTCAGGATTCTTTGATGAATAACAAGTAAAAAAACAACATAATATTTTCCCAAATTTAAAACATTTCTAAAATGTAAATCTATGCTGTGACTTTTTGCTTCATTTAATAGATCCTTGGTTAATAAAAGTATTCATTTCTTTCAAAGAATAAAAATGTACTGATCCCCAACTTCTGAACAGTAGCGTAACAGTAAATTACCGTAACAGCAGTTCTGAACATTATTATCCATTTTAAATAAATGCTTCTCTTTTTTATATTTTAATGATCAAAGAATCCTAAAAAAAAAAACTATTAAGCAGCTCAATTGTTTCCAACATTGCTAATAAAAAAATCAGCATATTAGAATGATTTCTGAAAGGTCTGAAAGTGACACTGAAGACTGGAGTAATGATGCTTTGTATCACGGGAATAAATTACATTTTAAAATATATTCACACAGAAAAGTTATTTTAAATTAAAATAATATTTCACAATATTACAGTTTTTCTAGATTTTTAATCTAATAAATGCAGCCTTGATGAGCAGAAGAAACATCTTTAAAAACTACTAGCATATATTATTCCTTCTTAAAACTACATTTGTTCACTGGTTGTTCATTTAAATTCACAGTGCAATAATGTTAACTAGTTTTGGTTTTGAAAGGGCAAATGCTGAAATTCGCACTAAGACACATATATGAAGTAGAAATAGTGTTCAATTTTGGTTCATGTTAACTCATGTAATGAACCAATATAAACAACTAAAACCTTATTGTAATATGGCACCCATGGTTTCTTGGTCTTAAGCCAATCATTGACTATATTCAAACACATGCAGAACCTTGATTAGAGTAGTAGTTTTATAAAACAATTTGTCATCGTGAGCATTTTACATGTAATGTAAGTGTAATACATTACTACAACATACTTTCCACAAACCGTTCTGGACATGATACTCTGTATATCATCTTCTGATAAGCCATTCAGTTGCCAAAAGGGAGACTTGGAAGAAAAGAGTTAGAAAATAAATAACATAAGAATTACTTGTACATTGAAAAACTATTGGGGATTACCTTTTCGCTGAAAGTTTCTGGTGTATCAAATGGACGGTTCTTTAGAGACAGCAATGCTTTTATTTCCTGTAAACAAAAAAATCAGAGAGTGATATATGAATGACACAATTCGATCTTAGATTTAAAGTAAAATAATTAGCTCTACAATACTGAGTTGAACTGCGAATAATGAGCCCTCTAATCCAAAATACTCTCCAACAGATTAATTCTAGCATTTTGACACACAGGTCCGAGTGAACAATAAGTTTGCAGTTTATACCGGTAATCTAAAACCGACGTTATCGTGTGCAAGATGAAGTAAATATTGTCTGCACGCTCGACCACAGTGGAGAGCCATGTTTGTGTGCTACATTCAAAATAGTCCGATGAGTACATCGTGCTCGTAACAACAGTTCCTAATTGGCATTCCCGTTCGTAAATCGCTTAAGCGAAAGTCTTGTAAAAGGATTAGATGTTTGTACTTTTCATTGCCTGTTTTAACTACTGTTACTCATTCCTTGTGAGTTAAATTAAGTCAATTGCCTTTGGGATCGGAACAATTGTGTGTTCGTAAAAGCTGAATTATTGTTTTTCTTATTTGTTTTATATAGTCCTTTGAAAAGATTTCGTGTCACCTGATGATGATATCTTTTAATCTTATCTGCACGCTCGTTAACTTCTTAAGAAGCTAAAATCTTCCCTGTCATTGGTTCATCATCTCGTACAGTGAGATGACTCTCGTGTTCTGATTGGTTGGTTTGCACGTCAGTCACTCTCACCAGAGGTCAGAAAAGTGTCTACTGCTCAACTTGTAATGTATCCACTTCCATCGCTGTTACAGCATGACAACAAGCCAAACACAGGCGGTAAGGTTTTATTGTTGAACACCTAATGTGCAGGTCATATATTTTTAATGTCAAATAAATCTTTATAAGTTGAACATCGTTCAGATTGTCACTTATAATCTTGAATGCTATGTTCTGTATATAGTTTTCTATAGTGTAGTTGTATATGTGTATTGTATATAGTGCCGTTTCATGCAGGCTTTGCAACCTACAGAACAGAACTGTCAATAATGTGTCCCAATTCTGTATTTTGAGGATTAAAAATATTGAGCATAAATTCAATTTGAAACAAAGTGAGTTTGATGAAAAAAATTTAACTGTTACCTACTTTAAATTTTAAGAATTATTAGAATAATAAAATTAAAAGAAACTATAATACCTGCCCTTTTAATAACTTAATAAATATAATATATATATATATATATATATATATTTTTTTTTTTTTTTCACTTTGAATATGGGATATTTCCCAAAACAGTTAATATTACTGATACGTTGTTAAGCATTATAATCAGTAAAAGTAAAAATAAAAATGTCACCTAAAAAAATGTTTATTCAAATTATAAGCTAAATTTCTCCTGATATTCCTGATCATCATAATTTTTCCTAGTAAGAATTATTTTCCCCAAATTCTAGCCAGACATAAACTATGTGGAACCGTAAATACACACTACAAAAGATATTTCATTTTGCTTAGTTTTATAATCCTTTTCTTAGTATAATTTATATGGTAATATGTAGTTTTTATTATTATCATTAGCCTTTTTTTATCTTAGTATAATTTGGTTATGTGCTCGTGTCATTTGTATTCATTTTTAAAATTACAATTTCAGTTTTAGTTTTTATTTCCAGTTGGTCATTTTAGTACTTCTTGTTTCATAAAGGCAACGTTTCTCATATTCATTTAGTTTCACGTAATATTTACATTTTATCTTATTATAGCTTATTTCACTTAACAAAAATAGTTTTAGCATTTCAGTTTTAGTAAAAAATAAGCTAGAACACTTTTCTCCAACAATCTCTATTTATGATATAGTTTAGCTTAAGTGCCCCGACTAGTGTTGATTACATGGGGTCAGTCTTACTTGTAGGCTTCATGAAGCTTTAAGTTATTTAAAGGCAGTACGACATGCAATCTTCTCACTCGCAGCCTGTGTTGTGCCAACAGTGAAGCATGTTGAAAACTAGAGCCGTTCTGTGAGCCAAAGGTCACCATGGAGACAGACGAAGCACCTCCGCAGCCCAATGATGACAGGGCAGAGACCTGCACCGTATCCGTCAAAGGTCTGACAGAGAACTGGCAGAAATGGTCCAACGACCACTGCGAGTATCAGAAACAAAATCCCTATAGCAACGGCAAGCCGATTCCCCCGCAGATCCAGCGAGGACAGGAGGGCTATGGCAAGCCTTTAGAGGGCTCCAAAACCGAGCAGAGAGGAAAAGATGCCCACTCTCACATCAGCAGAGAGGTCACAGAGCTCTGCCAGGTCATTAAGGAGATCGGAGAGAGTGGGGATGACAGCAGGGTGTCTGTGCGGTTCAGTACTCTTTTTGAGAGATATGTCACCATCTCTAATAAAGTGGTGGGAGTTCTGCTGCGAGCACGCAAGCAAGGGCTGGTGCACTTTGAAGGAGAGATGCTGTGGCAGGGAAGAGATGATGAAGTGCTCATCACCTTACAGTGATTTACAGCAGCGATAGACACCATGTGCCTGCCTGTCCAACACTGCTTTATAGACATCCGTTTTACTTGAACCTCATGGAGTCAGTTGTTGGCCAAAGAAACTTATGCTAATGAGATTTGAACTGAGTGTATTGAATTTAAATGTAGCAATGTGGTATATTCTATTATTTTTTTAAGTACCACTGAACAGAACTGAAAAAACAAAACAAAACAATGATTTCAAACAGGATTCAAAAAAAGTCTTGTCTGTCCTTGGTCAACAGGACAGGCAACCCAGCCCTCTCTCATACCATTTGTTAAGTCAATGTTGCTAAAAAAACAGAGCAACAACATGTTTAAAACATCTTTCACCATAACACACCTGCTCACTGATAAAATCCTGATTTTCTCTTCATAAGACGTTAGTTGATGGACTGGAGTCGTGTTGATTACTAATGAGTTATAGTGATGCTTTTATCTTTCATTCTGATAGCACCCTTTCACTGAAGGGGATACATTATAGAGCAAATAATGTAATGGTTATGGCCTCGAGCTGAGAAAACTTTCATCCACAGTGAAAATGTTGTCATTAATTACTCACCCTCATGTCGTTATAAACCCGTAAGACCTTTGTTCATCTTCAGAACACAAATCAAGATATTTTTGATGAAATTGTAGAGCTATCTGATCCTCCTTTGACAGCAATACAACTAAAATGATCCCAGATTATGATGCATTTACTACGATTCTGGATCTCGGATCGTTTTAGTTGTGTTGCGATCTATGGAGGAAATATCCTCATTTGTGTTCTGAAGTTTAACAAAGGTCACTTACTGGTTTGGAACGACATGAGGGTGAGTAATTAATGCCAGATTTTTCATTTTGGGGTGAATTTTCATTTTTTACAACCTACAAATGATTTCATTCTGATATTATCTCTGAACAATGATTTATCCTCAGAAATTGCACTCATTCACCTTTAAGTGAACAATAATAGTGCAACATTGTAGTCTTGACAAGCCATATTCTCAAACCATAATCACATTAATATGCCAATCACTTTTTGATGCAGTGTTAAGGCACACATTGTTTTCCTTTTGAAACCTTTCAAAATGTTTTCTTATTTTCTTATGATGAATCTCTGTATTGAGTTGCTTTGAATTTATCCTAAATATAATTAATATAAAAATATATGTATATAGATGATCATGTAATAGTTCTGAAGCACAAAAACGATTAAAAAGCAGATGACACATTTTGTAGGTTATAATTTATTTTCTTTAAATGCTTATGCATCTCACATAACCTTACGCCATTCAATAATTAAATACAATACAGTACAATCTATGCCGTGGCATAAACAGAGTTAAAACTTCCTTTTATGTCACATGAAGGAGAAAATAAAGCACAACTGCTCTTGCATCAGTGTTGCAGTACAGAATAACAAAAACACTGCCATGCATTCTGATGCCAAAAATCATTCAGCTAATGTGAGGTTAAAGGTCAAAGCTAATATTGAGATTAATTACCATTTTTAGCTCATTCATATTTAAAAGGCTTTGTCACAGCTCTGTATCCTTAAAAAAAATCATATTACTTTAGTAAAACTGGAAGAATCCCAACTGTTCTCTGTAAAAGATTAATGATTCTGTCAAATTTATCAATGTCATTACTATTCAGCATGCTTTTTTTCGCCCCTAAAGCAATTGAAAAGTAGCTGCATTTTTTTTTTATCTTCAAATTTGATTAGCCCGTCCGGCTGATGATATAACTAACAGAAAACACAGCATTATGAGTATACCAACCCTGAGGCACATGTCTGTGACCTTTTGTCATCACAAACATATTGACTAGGACTGTTATTATGAGCAACGTGGCTCTGGGCATCTCAAACATTCATGTATTTTGAGTTCCTCTAGCTTCCTTTACATTTAGCTCATAGATTTCAGCCTTTGGAGTAACTGGTCGGCCTGCAAAATAAAGACATACAAGGGTTAGCTATATATTTTCACACTCCATAGCAAGGGTAAATAAAATATCCTATGACTTAAAACATAAATGTTTTATAGTATTAGAATTGGCGGGACTGTGACGTTTCTCCACACATATCCGATCTGAGCTGTCAAAAACAAAAAAGGTTTTCATTCGCCCGCCACTGTAGCTTGTATATTTTAATTTAATAAAATTTGCTTGTACAATGACAAAAGGTCTCATTCAACAGGCGTAATAACTGGCAACGTCTCAGGAAACATTTTGTTTGTTAATGCATCAATAACCTGCTCCAAGGGAATGTGATTATTAGTTTTGGTGGATGTCATTTAGTTGTGAACTAAATTATAGTGAATAGTGGATTGTGTTCATTCGATTGCTTACCGTTACAAACCAATACGAGTTCAGCCTGTAGATCAAACGGGACATGAAGCCCATTTGACCGACGGGTGCGAGAACATGGAGATGCAGATGTGTGACCGAACAGAATGGAGGCCAATGGAAGCCAAACCTTGGAAATATAATTGGAACGTGATGCATCAGAACATAACTCAATGTTGTGCATGCTTCATAAACAAGGACTCGGTTTCCGTGTAAGTGGCAGATGTTTTTCATTACCTAACATCATTTAAATCAGTCACATCGTTCTTCTGAAGTATCTCTTTCCCCGTCTCCACCATCTTTTCCACTACAAACCACAAAAATACATTTTGCACAAATGACTCCTCAGTGAAATATGTTATGCGTAACTAAAGCTGGGAAGTCTGACTACTTGTAGATGTTAAAAATGACTCATTATTTCAGATTGTTATACTATAGAAAGTCTCCAGAGTAGCTACTGTCAGAAACATCTAAACATTTACACCAGTCTTGAATAACTCACAGCGTGTTTACCTAATGGTACATGCTCTTTGCCGAGAGATTTACAATTGCCCACATGTTTACTTGGTACAACCAGATAGTGATGAGGAGCTCCAGGGTGGATATCTCTGAAACAGGACACAGTTTCATCCTGAAAAACAGGGTTTTATTTAGTACAAAAACAATAACAATTAATTATTTTAATTCATTTGTGTTATATTGTACACTATTGAAATAGTTAATTTTAAAATTCTGATACATTTAGAATAGATGCAACAAATAATGTGACAACGTGAAGATCTGATGGTCCTACTGTAAAACATAATTTGCAAATATATAAGATGCTTTTTCATATTTTAAAATACGTAACTCTTCATTTATGACTTTAGGTTTAAAACAAAATGACTTCATTCAGAAACTGACTTTGTAGAGGAAATACTATAATAAATATTAAGACACGTTAGTATTTTAATTCTATAACGTTACGCAAATCCAGATTTCATAAAACATGTAACGTTATTGTAATGTGTATTGTGATCTTTAGCCTTTATATGATTGTCATCATTCGCGGATTTACATGAGTTATGATATATTAAATAAAGCACTGACAGCACACTTACGTTATGCAGGAGCTCGGTTCCCATTTCTCCGTTCACTATTTTACAGAAAATGCATTTCTTGTCATATCCATCATCAGTCTGGATCTCAGGTGTCGGTGTGTTTACGGCGGCTGCCATCTTCAAAACGTGAAGTCAGCGCTAATTACATCATCACAGACACGAGAGTCACGTCATTTCAACATATAAGTCCTCCGAGTCAGGGGCTTTTAATGCTAGAAAAGCCAAGTGAGGATCTCTATTCGCGTGTGCATATTTGAATGTCTAAGGCTTCAAAATTATGCATGGTATTATTAATCAATTTGAGAAAAAATAAGCTAATTTTATATGGGTATTAAAAATACATAATATATTTTAAATTATATTTTAAATTATATTTAAAGTTTTTTTTATTATATTAATATATTTTTGTATTTTTGACGTTGTTTATATTTACAAAATAAATTATTAAATATTGATTTATAAACAGTGAGCAGGGTAAAATGACAGTGGCAGAGCACGCAAAAAAATACAAATTACTTTTGTATGTTTCCTGCAATGAATAAAAGACGTTTAAAAATGAAATTATTATTTTATTTTTATTAAAAAAGTTTCTCACAAAACTACAGGCATGTGTTTGTCATCTTGTTGAAACATTTTCCATTATATAATGTTGAATAAACCATATATTTAATGTGCTATATTTCCTGTTACTTCATTAATCCAGATTTTAATCAAGTTTATTCAGTTTGTGAAATTCTGAAGAAACATCTACTCACACTTCAAATATAATTGCATGCTCATAAGATCAGATTCAACTGTGTGAAATATTACATATTTATAAGCTTCTAGCAATTTAGGATATTTCTTAATGATATTGTCAGAACCTAGAGATATTTATGTTTTGGTTTCACCATTATTTTAAACGGGCAAAAAAAAAAAGATATTTCTTAACACTAAAACCTAAAATATTATTCCCACCAAAAAGAGGAAGAAATTAATAAAGCGCTTACAAAAAATAAATAAATAAATAAAATGAGAGAACTCAAATTATTTATGTAGAAACTAACAGTACAGATTTAATGATAATTCAAATATGAATCTTGATTTATTAACAACATTGTAACTATTTAATTCCTACTTGTAACCCTCAAAATAGAAAGTGCTCTGCAACCCCTAGTAAATTTTTAGTGACCTCTATAGTGCAGGTCACGACCCCTGGGTCAGGAACCAATGCTTCAAATGATGCTTCCTCTTTTGCATTTGATTAGTTAAGCATATCCATCAGAAGTGAATGAGACACAGCTGTGTTATTTTGTATTTCCACCCATATCTAAAGAATGCTATTTTATTGTGTGCAGTCAAGGCAGCAGAATTTTAGCAAAATCTCCCTGCAAAATCCCTCAGACGGAGCTCCCGGCCGGTTAAAGTTTACTAATCAAGAGAGGCAGAAAGAATAAGTGAGTGACAACACACTATGTTAAACTGCTCTGTTTAGCGGGTCAACCGAGCAATTAATCCAGAGCACTCCAATATGTCAGGATGCCACATTTACCGCCTTAATGTATGCAAATGATGTCATTAAAATGCATGTTCATGTTTAGTCTCTAAATTAAGAGCTCATTTGCACTCCCAACAATCCAGAGATTCATTATTACAAATTACAAAAATAATAATGACTCAAGACATCAAATTTACTCTCCTTGTACACCCTCCCCTGTTTATATTATGAATGTGAAAATAATTTATGTGACAATCAGCAATTTGCAGCCACTGTATTTGAGGTTGTCAGCTGGCCAAAGCTATTATGTTATCTCTTGTTCTGCGGCTCCATATGATAAATAATGTGCCAGAACATGACTGTATGCAATTACAGTCTGCTGTGGTATTGCAGGAACGCAAAGGATTTAAAAAAAAAAAAAAAAAAGACTAGCGAATGTGGGACATAGAAGATGATCGTGATGTGAATGGAAAATACAAACGCCTTAGAAATAACTGGAAAAATATGAAGTTAAGCGCTGCAACAAACAACGGAACTCATGCGTCTCTAAATGATTCATGACCAAAATATCAACTCCAGCATTGAGGAAGTCAATGTTTTGTCCTGAAGAGGTTGTAGAATTATTCATGAGGCATCGGCTTTGTAAATAGATCCTGTTGATTAAAATGGAGGAAGTTGGGGGGTGGCGACAACTGCAACTCATGAATCTCTGGAGAGAGAGAGAGAGAGAGAGAGAGACAGAGAAAGCTACATGAAGGTAAAATATTCAGCTTCTTTAATCATGTTCTGCCCTACTTCCAACTTCCTCTTTCATTCCATACATCCCGCTGAGACGACTGCCATTGCCACTGGTCACCGTCACACTTGGCTTTATGAATCGGAAATTAGCCTGTGTATTTTTATCAAATTAAATGGCTATGCCTTTTAAGACAACATGGTTGAGAAGCTTAGATGCATGTTTAAGAGAAATGTAACCCGCTTTTTTACTTTTCAGCTTGTTTCTGCTGTGAATTGATGTTTGCAAACTTTACTTCCATTATATCACACATTACAAACAGGTTGAGTAAGTAGTTGCAATCAGTTTATTTCGCACAAAGAAAAGAAAAATAACATCATATACTCAACCAGTCTTCTCCTATGACTTACATCTTCTGCCATTTTAAGGAACATTACTGTGTAAGCGTACGCTTTCTTCAAACAGCTGGAGATTATGCACATGCATATGTTTTCATGTTGAAAGCTTGCTTATGTGGTGCCTTGAGAAACCCTATAGAATGGCGGAAGACGTAAGTCATGTAAGAAGAGTAAATTATATTATAGTGCTGTCAAAAGATTAATCGCATCCAAAATAAAAGTTTTTCTTTACATAAAATATGTGTTTATGCTGCGTTTATTTATTATGTTTATATTAAAACACACACAAACAGTATATATTTTGAAAGTATTTA
>JAUMHG010000060.1:16104255-16121892 GCA_032359395.1 Enteromius anoplus | reverse complement strand
AAACAGACTGTTTCATTCTAGGGTCAAATTCTAGGGTTGTAAATGGACCTGTAAAACCGTTTCTGGGCATTTTTCCCTCTTACCTAAGCTACATACCTTCTATGTACATATTAGAGAACAATTTTAAATATTCTCTCAATGCATTAAATGGAAACAGCATAGAAGTACCTGTCCCAAAAGTAGCATGGCGATGGTAGAGCACAGGAATGCACTCTTGGCACTACGACTCACCCCATGTGATCAGATTGTATCAATATTCCCAACATTAAATTGTTTCTATTCCATTGTTTGCAAACAACAAGCCATAGATAAGAAATGAATATTAATATAGTCAAAGATTGCTGTGATAAATTGTGTCGGTGAGGTCTGATCGCAAATTGATTATGCATGCATGTCGGATGCGCTCTATTTCTATCCGTTTCTCGTTCGTTTTCTCACACGCTTTGTTTCTAACACTCTCTTTTTCACCCTCCCTCCCCCTCTTCATGATTGATGGCGTTGCAGCTTTTATCTCAGGTAAGCCTGTGCTGTTACTTATCTAGCCTGACTGTCACTGGAGGTGTTTGCTAGCACCACTCAGACAGCAGATTGGCTAGGCCGGAGCCAGTTGGGATAAAACCCCAGGCGGCACGACTGTGGCCAATGTGGCTGTGCTGAAGTGTGGATGGTACATGCAAAACTGCATTTTCACATTGTTTGAGGAAAATTAGTGGTGCTTGTCTGTGCAAAACATAGCACCACGATACTAGAGTGTTGTGGCAAGCTGCCCACCTTCAAGCTATCGGTTAGCTTACCATCTAAACTTACACACTGTTTCATCTGTATTCAACAGAGTCGCACTGGTCAAGACCATTTTGCATTACTTTTGGAAGTTCAAGGTACCCCTTTTAGGTGCCACATTCCAATTCTTCTGAAGCCATACAAAGTAATTATGTGAAATAGAGAGAAAAACACAAGGTTTTAATCACTAAAAATGATCCCGCTCTGTTCACGCGCTGTCATCTCATTCAGAAAACATACTCCAGTCAGGTACAGCATGATGCAATCGATCACGAGACACACAAGAGCCAATGGCATTTCACAACCAATGTTGACGTAAGGATTCTTGAAGCGGCTTTTTTTGTAAATTTACCACAGACTGCAGCAGCGCACAGGAAGTACACGGAAGACAGACAGCGACCGCGTCTATTCCTCTCACAAAATTAACCGTTTTGCCTCAAAAGACTTGGAATATTAATATTGTTCCAATAAATTATGACAGTAGTTGTATCTGCCTGCTATATCTTGTGTTTTATTGACAGATGGTAGGTTTAAGGGCAGGGGTTGGGTTACGTGCTCATAAATGTGTAAATAATATAATTTACAAAAAGCTGTTTTGACTGTTTACATTGAAAAATCACACCCCGAAATTTATGCAATAATGCCATTGTTTTTACCCAATACATCTTTCAATAACGACAATAAAAAAAAATATTGTGTCAGTTTATTGACGCTAAGAGTTTTCGTATTTAAAACATCGGAGGACCCTTCGCGTCTAAAAGTGAAAGAAAGGGTTTTGACCAAGCGTCAAAATGTGACAAGTTGGAGTGAGACTGTGTTGCAGTATTAGCATTAGACTTTAGCTAGAGACTGGTGTAATGGAATAGTACATTAGTGGTAGATTTAGGCATTTCCATCTACTGGAAAGAATGTCTACCTTAATATGCTCTTTATGTAGTGATATTCTCCATTACATCGACTCTGGTGTTCAATATTGAATACTAAACCAAAACTTAACACTCTAAGCAAACAGTAGAGGTCTGTTTCTCCTTTTACGTATTAAACAGGCCTTCGACTGACACTACGGTATTACATCCCTGCCTCCATCCAAGGGACACAATTATCCCGTGTTTTTTCTGTCGTCCCACAAATGAGAGCAGCCGACTCTATTTTCCCAGCTGTGCAGCAGTCCGATGAGAGCATTTTTTTTCTTTGGCTTTTTGAGAATGGTACCCCTGAGTTGCAGGGAGCGTGTCCAGCTCCATGTGCAGAGTTCTTTGAAGACCGTAGCAAGAACAATTACGGCGTCATGGCACCAGGCTCGTTCTGTGAGCATGTACTCACGCTAACCCTGTACAATCATTCCAGAAAAGCCCTAAAACATCATGCAAAGTAAGAAAATAAAAAGGCTATTAATTTCAGCTTTTTCACTGTTCAAGCCAATACATACAACTACATGGAGTAATATGGAATTAACATATATCACAAAAACAGATCTTGATGGGATCCACGGCATTAAATAATATTTAATATACAATCATTTTTATAATTATTTTAATTAATCTGCAGGTATAAAAACACATATGTTTCAAATATTCTGTCACATGGTATCAAGCAAAGAATGTTTCATCATAAGGAATCCTACTTGCCTTGCCTTTGAAATAAAAGAGTTTGATGCACTTTGAAAACACACTGTAACTCAAATCTCCCAAGACCAAAATGACCAAAGAATACTAAGCTGCAAAAAACAGTTAGTTCTGATTTTCTGACATATTTCTGCATGAGCTGTTTTGTGATCCTGCCGCAAAATATAATGCAGAGTTTAAAAAGGGTGTTATTGAAGAACGATAAAGGACCTAAAAGCAAACCGGCATGTTGTACGTAAGCAAGTCTTAAAGGTACAGCAACAACAAACAATTGGAAGGTTTAATTTTAATGATCAGAGACGGGGAGAAAACTGTCATAACTAAATTATGAATGTTCTGACACACAAAAAAGCTTTTACTACTGTTACACAAGGACCCTGGGGGGAAAAACTAAATTTAAAAAAATGTATGACCCCTCTAATATCGTTTTCTTTGTCTTCGCTTGAAACGCAGCTCTATTTGTGTTTCTATTGCTGTTATAACTGACTTTTAGTGGCAATGCACTTGGTGTGTTGTGGATTATTTGAACCCCTTCCATTGGCTTCTCATATCTCTCTCCCTTCCTCCCTCTGTGCCTCAGCATTCCAATCATAGTGATGAGAGAGCTAGACTCGTACACCTCTCTCTCTCCTCCCGCACTGCAGACGACTTTGAGAGCCTGTCCTAATGAAAATGTATTGTTGTCTTTCCCAATCGCTGTTGTTTATTAGGTCTCACATTCCTTTCACTTTACTGCAGTCTTTAGGCAAAAAATTGCCATAGCTCTCATAATTACCGCCGTCAGTCTGCAAACACTTAAAGCCTGCTTTTTCTTTTAGCACTAATTTGTCACGCCCTGAAACTGTCTCTTACGAACAGCCATTTCTGCAAGTGAACTTCGTTTTAAAAGGAAAAAATACCTCAACAATGTCAAAACTATGATCAAAGTGCAAACTCAAAAGAGCTTATAGGAATGATTAGGGAGAGATTTTTCAGTTACTCTCTTTTTGAGTCCAAATAATTGGCCACTGCAACAAACATTGCAAAGGTTGTGGAAAAAAAGAATCTGCTGTGAAACTGCTCTCTATCCCAGCAAAGCATTTCACTCCCTGGATTTTAATTTTTATTTGTTTGGAATAAGCAACAGTGCTTTATGGAAGATTGATTCATTGGCCATGCCTGCACTGCACTTATGTACTCGTAGGCATGTCAGTGTGTCAGTATGTCAGTGTATCAGCCAATGCAAAGCTACCAGTGTGTGTCAGACAAGAGCAAAGAAACATCTTACGGTCATTCATGTTTTATTTATTTAAAGAAAGTGAAGTTAAAAATACACTCAGAGGACAAAAAGAAAAGATAAAGCTTGAGAAAAAAGGAAATATGATTAGGTACAGTTTGTGGTTGACCAGTAGGGGGCCTCGGCTCCTTGCTGTGTCGTCCACAGTCTCCTCCCCCAGAGTGTGAGAGTAGGGATAAGTCGTCCCCTTCAGCATCTAGTGAAGCCATGCAATGGGCGGCAGCTTTCCCATGAGGACAAACAGAGATAGGCTGCTCAAGACACTCCCCTGATTGGGAGTGGTGCTGCCAGCCCTTAGCTCAACCCACCAGGCTGGAGGAGGAGGAGGAACACGGCGCTGCCCGAGCTGATCCCTTCAATCTTCCCCACAGTGTGGAGCAGCCGGCAGCGCGCACACACACTCACACACTCTCACACAGGCACACACACTCACACTCACTCTCGCACACACACTCGCGCGCGCAACAAAGCAGGCAGTCGAGGGAGGCGGGTAATAAAGAAAATCACAGAGGAAAAAAACAGCGTTTGCTGCCCCTGGACTTTTCGGATACTGCAGTCTGCCTGGAGTTTGTGGCGTTTCCTGTGTGCCTCGTAACATCACGGCTCACATCTGGTCCTTCCTGCGGAGGGTTTGAGTCCCGTCAGCTGTGCTTGCAGAGATCCAAATCCGACGACTGTCTACATTGCCGCTTTGTGCATCCGCCAGACGGGAACAAAGTGTGCAACTGGGATATCTGACAAGCTCCTCTGGGAACCCACGCTGCACCGACTGTCAGAGAGAAAGAGAGAGAGTGAGAAACAAGGAGCTAGCTAAATAGAAAGAGAGAGAGAGTCAAAGTCAGGGCATGAGCAGGAGACTAGAAGCCGGTTTTCTGGAGAAGTGATCGCCACAGTGCCCCCTCCTCTTCCCTCGCCTCCTTCCTTCCTTCTCTCCTCTCTCCTGTGCCGCTGCTCCTTCTTTCTTCGCGCACACCTCTGCTGGTATCCCATCCTCGTACCTCAGCTCTCCTTCCATCACCTCCTTCCCTGCTCCCGAAGACAGCGTGAAGAGGAGAGGCACGGCGCGCGCACACTTGCCTGTGTGCCGTATCATCTCTCTCTCTCTCTCCATCCTTCCTCTGGCTCCGTCCCTCACGCGGATCTAGCCTCTAGCTGCGGAACCACAAGCGGAGGCTTTTTGAGTTTGTTGGATCCCAAACGCGAGTCTCTGTATCCAGCCAAAGCCAGAAGGATTCCAGCTACATGGGCAAACGCTTGGAACAGCAACCAATGTACCCCCAGTACACTTACTATTACCCTCACTACCTTCAGACTAAGGTAAGGCACCTTGGTTATCTGGTTTTGTGATGTTCTGAAATGTCTGCCTCACATGCTTTCTCGCATCTGCACCGTTCTGACAGATTACTGACACACAAGCCACATGACCGATATTTGACATGGGCCGCTCTTTGGAGGTGCAAGAGTGGCCGTTTATCAAGAATTCATGCATACACTCTCGCACGCAAACACTCATGATCCTGAGATTCTGTCCTCTCAGCTGTGTAGCCTGTGGTGGAGAGACTTGAATAATTGCATCCATCTCTCTAAGCCCCTACACCACCCGGACGTGGAAAATTGATTACTATGGGCTGATCGATAGTGCCTAGATGCTATCGGGGGCAGTAGTGATCTCGGCCTGCGTCTGTAATTCATGAATGTTTTTATGCGGCGCACCCCATAAAGAGGCCGGCACTTGTGTAACATGTTTGAGTGAATGAAAGTGGAGAGAGGGCTATGATTGGATCAGAACAAAATAAATGGCTGTCAGAACAAAGAGCGTGAAGATGCATTTGCCTGATCAACTTGGGGTGGGTAAATTACAAAGTGAAAAAGACAAATGTGAGGAAAGAAAATTTATGGAAAGTCTTTTGGAGGAGTTGCTTGCTCAACGTTGGCCAAATATGCAAGCGTTCCCAAAAGACACATGATAAATAGCAATGGCCAAGTCGCTCTCCATCAGCAAGTGTTTACGACCTCTCTCTTTCCCTCCTTCTACCCGTGTTATACTACCAGAATTTAGTAAGCGCTTGGCCAATCTCAGCCTTCAAAATCTTAGAGGAGCTTGTAGAAACAACTTGATTGACGCCCTTCATCGCTAGTCTATATGCGACACTAGCAACAGGCACCGTATTACCCATCAACACACACTCCCCCACTCCTTGTAGCTGCCTTCAAGGTCACGTCAAATTGGATCTTACCCACTTCCGCTGTCTAATGAGTTTCTCAGAGTGTCTCAGAGGGATTTGGGGGCTCGTCCAGAGCACCATGTCTTTGTCCTTCTCTTTCGCCGCAACCAAAAGTCCTCACAACGATAACTCACCTTGCTAAATAGGGCCTGTCAAAAAAAATGCATGCATAATCAAGGCTCAGAAATGTGCAAAGTATGTTGGTGATCCTGAGCACTATGGTGAACACTGGAGCATCATGGGTAATGTTCAAATGGGCCAGTCTGGGAACAATTATTGATCTGTAGATTATTAAAGGAGATGGAGGAGGTTTTTTGGCACTGGGACAGAGTTTCAGATTTCAGATATTCGCTTGTGAAGGATGAGGACCTCATGTGAGCACGGGTCAGCGTGAGTGCGATTGCGTGTGTGTGCGTGATTGAGGATGTAAATGGTCTGTTATTAATCTTATTAATCTAGCGTGCTCTCTGAGTGGAGGCATTCCTCCGGGGGAAATCAATCATGAAGGGGAAGAGGGGCAACTGACACACAATCACTGCCCTCGCTCTCTCTCTCTTTCCCTCTCTGCCCCAATAATGCTGTGTGCTCTATGAGAGGCAAATGTTAAGCAGGGGAAATTATGATGCGGCAGTTAGCTGTTAATGTCGAGAATCTGTAATTCAGTTAAATTATTATAAAGACCCTGGTATCAATTACATGTAAATGACTTACTTTCATTGAAGCAGGTTCAAAAGAAAATGAAATGTGGCTGGAAATCCATCCATTGTTTCATAATATGGGTCATAGATATCACTGAACGTAAAATTCGCTGGAAACAATATCAGCTAGATTTGTTATGCAAAGTGAACAGATTGCAAATGCAGATTACATTTCCACTTTTCTTCCTGACACTTTAACAAGAAGGTAGCGTTAAATCTATCTATACCGAAAAACATAACTTCCCAAAACTTTAAAGATTTCAAACAAGGATTTGTCAAGACAAAATTTACAGTTTGTCTTGACAAACTTTGCTTTTCCGTTTAAAATATAAAAATGCATTTTTAAACATTATACTTTTTATTTTACTTCCTTACTATCAAATTTGAATTGCAAGTCTTTCACTTTACCTCAGTTTAAAGACAACAATTGCACTGGAATAAAAAAAAAAAAAAAAAACATTCTCAATTCAGTTCAATTTCAAATGACACACATCCCAAATCAATGGATTCACAATCTAACTCTCCTAATGCACATATCTACTGTAACAGTATCACTTCCCTTTCCTCTTGCAGGGTTTAGCTGAACATGGGTGGATATATAAACGTGAGTGTGTGAGCTGAGATATCCTTGACAGCAGTCATACAGCAGTGGGATATAAAATAGAATTTAAGGGAGGTAATTCCCGCCTGGTATTGTGTCAACAGAGGCCAGTGGGGCCCCGTCTTCCATTCAATCAGTGGATAGAAGTCAGGGCTTTGTGGTGTGTGTGCCCATTGATGTTTCGAAAGAAGGGAAAGGGGAAGACAGCCCGAGCGAGCACTCAAATCCGGAGCTATGAGATTGTGTATGCGAGCAAGTCTGTGTGTGTGTGTGTGTGTGTGTGTGTGGTGTTCGGTTACACTCTGTGGGGTCAGCTTTATGTACAGCAGAAATAACATCCAGTCGGCCGTTTAAACCTCTCCTCTCAGTGGGAGTGCACGCTAACTGCCCTGCAGTGAGGTGACACGCGGCTTGAAAGCAACGTTCGTGCTGCATTATGGGAATGGTGCATATATGTGGCTCATTATATTTCCGCTGCTCTCAATGTCATTTAGGATTATTACGTTGTGATATTTACTCCGCTTGTGGATAATTACCAGACTGATGCATCATTTTCCTCTAGCGGCACCTATTTTTTAGCACACGGGTGAAAATGCTCTCATCTCCCCTCCTCCAAACAACCTTCATCTGAATAATTAAACTCGTTAATGGACAAGCAATTTTCAGGTATCAACGACAATTTGATTTTCGGTATTCATTACCAACACTGTCATTAAACAGGTGAAAGGATAGATTAAAATCCACAAGCACACTCAGCCGTTTCACACACAAATTACTGACTGCAACAAATTGAGTAATTTAGCCTTAAAATATGCTTAAAATTGTGAATAATTGTCTGGTTGTTATTTTTTTTTTTTTAATGTGGTTACAAGACAAAGCCTGACTTCTAATCACTTGCCTAGTCCAGTGTTTTCCCTTTGAGAGTACAATAACATTACTTGTAATATCATTAAATGATGTTAGGCTATAATACTGTTTCTAAAAGAAAAATTTGGGTTGTTTTTACTCTAATGTATTTTATTTTTATTTTTTTGGTATATTGCTGTTAGAAGAGATCCATAATGACGTATGCAGAAACATGAACTTACAAGAGTGCAGGCTTTGTATGCGTGTGTGAATTATACATGTAAACACTTCCGTAGGGAAAGCCTGCACTGTAAAATGCTTGCAGTAAGTGTCTGCCTGTAACTATCTAGTTAGGGATGTCTGATCTGCCTAGAGTGCTAAATTATGCTTGTCCGTGTGTCATTTTTCTGTTAGCATTGGAGTGTGCATCTAAGCCACAAATAGGGACCTATGAATTCAGTTTTATTTTTTTCCCAACCTTTGTGTTTATTTTTCTGGATTCTGTTTCAATGGTTCAATGAAATTTGAATAATACAAATCGATGTGAAGTAAATTGATATCATAACATTTTTAAAATATTAAAATTATTATTATTATTTTTTTAATCTAAAATAATCAAATCAATGCATTAAAATCTTGATAATTAAAAAATGCAAATATAATCAAATGAAAATCCCTTTAATTTTGTACAATAGAAAATTACTGTTTAAATAAAAATTTACATTACAAATTGTGATCCTGTGTGAAAACTTTAAGTTTTAATAAAATGTACTGAATTATTATTCACCTAATTAATCAAAATTCTGTTTTTACGAATTGTTTCCCCAATTCCGTCTACATTTTCCACATTGATGAAATCGTCGGGACGTATCTGTCTTTTCACTCTGAGGTTTCTATTTAATGTTAAACATCGGTAAGTTGCGAGAACCAAAATATAGTGTCACATGACCTCATTTAGTCGGAAAGCACACGTTAAACTACATTGCTATGCTGTCTAATATTCACAAGAGAAATGGTTTTAAAGGAGGAGGAGGAGGAGAAAGTGACATGTGGCCAGGTATGGTTTCTCATATTAGAAATGTGTGCTCTGGATTTAACCCATCGAAGAGAAGTGAACAACCACGCATACACACACCGTGAACACACACCCGGAGCAGTGGGCAGCCATTGGGGGAACGGTGCTTTGCTCAGTCGTGGTATTGAAGGTGGAGGTGAGACCCTTGAGCAAGGCACCACAAATATGAAAACAAGCATTCATATTTTTAGTCCATAAATGTTCTTCTCTTTTCCTCCCTATCTTTCTCTCATCTTCCCTCCCTTTTCCTCTCTCTCTCTCCCTCTCCTACTGTGTCCTGGGCATTCTCTCCAGCCATCTGTTCAGAGGGGTGGGGTTCACTCTGAAAAGAGGAACATACTTGGCAAACATACAATCATAGGTGGATAAAATTTTATGCCCAAGATTGTCCTCGTTTCAGGGGTGAAACGCTTTGCATTAGTCACGAACATGAAAAGAGAAGAATACAAAGCGCACAAAAGAGCTGTTTGTAGTAGTAGTTCAATATTTTTTTGGCCCGTTCTGAAGGTGAAATGTGTTCTAGATTTTCACATCTTGCATCAGAGAGTAATAACTCTCATGCGCATCCAGTCACACAAAACCAATGTAAGAATGCAAGAAAAAACTTTCATTGTCACGATGCTGAGTTAAAGCACTTGTACAATAGCACTGATAAAAATATAGTTTTGACTGTACAATCTGATCCAGCAAAATGCGTCAATATACAAACAAAAGATCATTTATTTTCTTTATTCAATTTTAACACACCAAACTATTAGGAAAATAATTGTCTCATTCAAATATCCAGACAGTTTTCATGTTTTATTTAGGGCTCTCTGGACCAATAAATTATCCTTTTTCATGACCTTCTTAGATATATAATAATTAAATAAATAAAACATTTCTTTGCAAGTTGAGGAATGCAGACGCAAGAGTCGTGTACTCTTATGAATGCACCTTGCAGAAGAGAGGAAGTAGTATTCTAGTAGCTTCGTAACATTATGCTTGAACTGCTGATGTCATACGGGCTATTTTAACAATGACCTTACTACCTTTCTGCTCCTTGATTGTGGTAGTCGCGCAGAACCTGATTTTGCTAATTTCAACGTGTCTCTGGGTCAACATCTTTGTTGACCGTGGAACAACATTGTGATTAGCCAATCAGATTTAAATAACCAGTTAGGCTTACAATCAGTGTTTGGTGCTTGTGCATCAGTGTCAGTCATCTATCATTAAATATGATTTTAGGCATTACTCATGGGTAAGGTTAGTTTTACGGGTGGAGATATGGCCAAAACTAAAATTCTGGATTAAAATGTTGTTCCAGGGTCAACAAACTATGTTGACCCAGGAACACATCTAACTCTGCAAAATCAGGATGTGTGTCCCTGGAACAACATTGTGATTAGCAAATCCAATTTGAAGAACAATTTTATAGTTTTTATGAAGTTTAGACTTACAATCAGTGTTTGGTGCTTGTACATCAGTGTCAGTCATCTATCATTTCCTCTGATTTTAGGCATTACTCATGGGTAGGGTTAGGTTTAGGGGTAGAGATGTGGTCAAAACTAAAATTTTGGAATAAAATGTTGTTCCAGGGTCGTGCATGTTCACACACTAACAACTTTTACAAAATTTAACATATGAGTGACGAAAAAAAAAGAGAGAGAGACAGAAAGAGACTCACCACTGCACTAGCATTAGCACAGCTATTTCTCATTTAGTGACAAAACACACACCCAAGCCTTCATGTGGCCGCCCACAGTCTAAGCTCCACGAGGGTAACCACAAAAACTCATGACAGATACTCTTCTAAATCACTAAGCAAACTGCACATTTACCACAAGCATACTTTTTCCTTTAATCAAAAACACATCAAATAAATAATTTTCATTTGATTTTAAACTTTACGCTCCCGAATGAGTCTCTTTTAAAGCATGCTAGGAACTTAAGTTTCCTTAAGTGTTAAGTTTCAGTAAATGCCAATAAAAAGTGATTCATGTAGTTTTAACCCTGAAGGATTACGGTAACTTCCACTTTACAAATTCAAGTGAATTGAAAGTAATTAAATACGTAGTTGCAATGTTTAAGGATTGTTAACGGTATAGTTATTAAAGGTATAGTTCACATTTAAAAATGAAATTCTGTCATTGACTCTTCCTTTTCAAAAGGGTTCAACTGTCCATCATTTACTCACTCTTGTGTCATTCCAAACCTGTATGAGTTTATTTCTTATGTTGAACATAAAAGATGATATTTTAATAAATGCGGGTAACCAAAGAGTTGATTGTCCCCATTGACTTCCATAGTATTTCTTTCTGTACTATGGAAGTCAATGAGGACCAACAACTATTTGGTTCTTCAAAATTCTTTTGTGTTCTGTATAAGCACTTATACAGGTTTAGGAGTGATAAAAGAATTCATTTTGGGTGAAATATTCCTTTAAGCAAATTGAACAAGTAGCAAAAAGTCATTTTCTGAGTGTGTGGAATAGAGACAGACTTATAAACTACGCTAAGAGGTGCAATAGTGTTACATTAAAAGTCTCTTCTGCATGTGTATCTGGTCACTGTCACCTTTATTTGGAACTAACTGCAAGCACTTCCAGTATTCATCCATGACTAGCACTCACGTGTGGCCGAAGCTGTAATGGGGCGATCTGAGCTAGCTAGTTGGTTTCTGTGGGCTTGAGAGAGCTAGAGGAGAAAGGCACCGGTCCTGAGGTAATGGCCCTGCTGCATTTTTAATAGAGGACCACTTTGTAACAACCCGAGCCTGATGGATTCTCCCCTTTTAAGGGCCCTGCCATTTATTTTTTACACACAGCTTGCTTTTAGGCCACTGGTGTAAGTGCTCGACAAAGCCTGTGTTCAGGGATAAATGGTGGAGAAGGAACGAGCCAAAGCCGTGGAAGGCTGCGGCAACACAGGGACTCATCGACGTTTTACCGTCGGCGTCCGATCCAGTTCCTCATTGGCGCTGTCGCTTCTGGGCTTTGCCTCGTTGCATCTTTGAGATGAGCATGATTTTAGTTAGAGGCTGAGCGTTCAGCTGTAAATATAGATCTGCTGTGGATTCTGGAAGAGGATAGTGTTTTCTCAGGGAGCAGGGATGTGTTTGATTTGGGATTTTAGAACGGATCAATCATCAAGATGTAAAGGGTGACGTATGACGCCATCGTCAGCGGTCGCGCATGCATGTGCGTGTGTGTATGAATCTGGTGGTTTAATGAGCTTTGTGCTGTAATTAGCGGTCGGGAAAGCTGCTTTTTCTATGAATTCGTGCAGTGGAACAACCTGTGCAGCTTGGCTTCTGTCACAAATGATAACCACTCGATTTCAAGAAAAAGAGGAGGGTTGTTGGTGGCAGCCTGCTCCTCCTTCACAGTGTAGTGCCTTTCAGCCGCTCCTGTCATCTTTTCTTCCGCCCCTCCAGTGCGTTTTCATCTAGAGACTCATTGGAAAGCGTTTCCCCCTGAAAGCAACCAAGGACAGAGAAGGCAACGTAAGGTGTCATAAATCATTGAGAACATGCTACTCATTCCACGGACCCCACCCCCATGCCCTCATCTCCAGCCCCAACCTTTAACATGTCATGAAAAGTCCACGCACTACACACACACACCTCTCCAGTGTCAAAAGAGCCTGCTATAATAATATACAGCTACAGCGATTCTAACCCACCATAACTGTATCCAATTCTCCGCGGTCTGACTGAAAATCCGGCCCCAAAAAGGTACATTAAAGACCGCTCTGGGAAAGGCCATTTGTTTTGGCCTCGATTTCAAACCACTGAAGACCGTAACGATGCCATCTGAAAGGACCCGTCCCTTCTTTCACTTCCCTATTGGATAAAGACACTTTGGGGTCTCGAAAGTGCCCTGGGAGCGGGTGATGATTCAATAAAGATTTCCCCAGCCTGCGGAGACTGCTCAGAGTTGGCATAGCGGCTAGCACCCTGCCTGGGATTAGCTTATGTAAACACTGCTTTTGTTGGGTTTCGGTTGAATTCATTTGCTCGCCCCATGTGCTTTTATCAGGATCATTTGTGAGGCAGACACTTAAAGACTTGTCCAAACATATCCCCAGGCTCAAGGCTAAATACAGAGCTAGTAATGACACTCAAACGTGTGGCGTGCTCTTTTTCCAGACTTCCCATCATGCTAAATGCGGCCGCTGAGGTCACATGTTTCCTATTGAATGTCAAGGTGAATCACAGCTTTAATGCATACCAGAGCTGTGCAAAATTCTGAATTGAAGAACCTGTGCCCTTTGAAAATTAAGAGCGTGAAATCGAATTAAATTGGCCATACCTCAAAGGAAGTAGAAATAGACTTACAGGAAGTGGAATTTGCCATGCAGAGAAACAAACAATTATTAGCATTATGGGAAATTATGTACATAAACTTAATAAATATAAATAAGCATTTAAAGCTCTTTTTTTTTTTTTTATTAATTTAAACACTATACTTAATGAATTTTTAATAAATGTTTTCAAGTAATACAAAAGTCCTTGAAACTGGATAAAGTTAAATAAATATTTAAATACTTAAGTGCAATTATCAGACAATGCAATGAGACTAATTACACTTGTATTACAAATACATTATAAGAAAACAAGATTTAATATCTTGTACAGTTGTTTCAAGGATTTTTAGAAGCATATGCGTTTCAAAAATGACTATTTTTCTAGTAATAGTGCTAAAATGTGCAGCTGTCTAAGACTCATAAAACCAGATTTAATATCAAATTGCAATTCTGCATCTTATCTGCTATACCTCAATACATATGTATACAATTCAATTTAAATCTGAACCTGAATTTGAAACCACATTCTCATTTCTAAATGCTATTTAATTCAAAACCCGGTTGAATTCAATGATTAAGATGTCCACCTGAGGTAAAGTCTATTGTAAAAAGGGTGATGATTACCCTATGCTCTCATTTATCCACTTGTTTGTACGTGACTAATATATCCTCAGCTGGTCTGTGGTGGGTTCAGTGAACAGCTGTGCTTGTTAGCCATGGCAAGCTTGAAGGCAGGAGCCTCTGCTTTTGATGGTTGAGTTCACTTGAGTGCGTGGATGCTAGAGGTGCTAGGTGGTGGAGAAACCAAGCCTGGACTTATTAGCTGAACTATCTGTCACACAACAGCACCCTTGATTTCAACTCCTAACGCTCCCTCAAACATGATGAGAGAAAGAAGGACAGAAAAGTCAGAGCTGTGGCTTAGGGGTTAATGGACAAGCTCTAGGCAACTAAAGTTCAAGTCTTATATTATTTTCTTTACTGTCTTAAAGGCATATTATTGCTTTTTTATGATTTTGGAAATTTCCCAGTTCTTTGTTTTTTCGTCTTTTTTTTTTTTTTTTTTGCAAACAAGTATATTTGTAATATCTGAATATATTTTCGAATATAATTTATTCCTGTGATGGCAAAGCTGAATTTTCAGCATCATTACTACAGTGTTCTAGACCACATGATCCTTCAAAAATCATTCCAATATGCTAATTTGTTGATCAAGACACATTTCTTTTTATCAATGTTGACAACAGTTTTGATTTTTTATTCTTTATATATAACTGTTAGACATTTCTTTAGAATTCCTTGATAAACCAAGTGTTCAGAAATTAGTTTGTAATGCAAATCTTCGCTTGAACTGTCACATTTGTTTATTTAAATGAATAAACATATTCATTTCTTTCAGAACAACCTAAATACCTTAAAACTTAATTCTAGAGATTAAAATCAAATCTCTAACTTTGGATTGTAGAATTTTGGAGACTGCGGTCCAGTTTAAAATATATCTCTTCTAAAACTCCAGAGGAGAAAGCTGCAAGTCTTTTCTCAGGAGAAACAGCTGAGAAGGAAGTCTCTATTTGATGTCTATATAATCTCATTGCCAGGAAAACAATGGAGATGTTATTAGAAATCTCATTTGTGATTGTTACTTCCTGTGGCTCCCTCCCTTTTCTCCTTGTCATTTCCTGTCTCCTCGCTCAGCGTCTCTATTTGCAAAGTGGCAAAAAAAGCACACAGAGAAAGCCAGAGAACGAACAAGACAAATGCATAAAGAAGTGCAGAAGACAGGAAGTAGAGGACGCAGTCCTGACAGGATCCGCCCTAGAGATGCTGCAAACAACGTGACCTCATCTTTTCAGCCCCAGCAAACTAATTGGCCTACACGCACACAATAGCTGATTCGATGTGTCTTTTTAAAAGTTTAGGCAGCACCGGAGCACTTTACCGCATTCATGTGCTGCATATTTTATTAGCCTCTCCAGTTTTATGAATGATTAAGCTCCTTTGTGTGCAGCCAGGTCTTACCCTCAACTAGAGCGTGCGTGTGAACCGCTTTTTCAGCGCATGTGTATCTCTTCATAATGCTCTATCAAAAACAATGGGCCCCTACGGGCCTGCACTGCCCAGCGTCCCAGGGTTTTACCCTTCTCGTCCTTTTGTGCTAGCGTGCCTTTGTTTGAAACGCTGGCCCAGACTTTTCCCTCTGCACCGAGATTGTATTTCCCAATGCTGGTCGTCGGGATGAGATGCATTTAGCTGGCTAAAGTGGTGCTAGGCACAAAAAAACAAGTCTTTTGTAGAGGCACAAGCGCTTTCATCTCACACTGCGGTAGCCAGACAAACAGAAGGGCCTTTTGGGGGAGGATGTTAAACTTTAAAATGTCTTTTAAACTTTCCGACGCCCGCATCTATATTCCGCTACAGTCTGTCTGACTTCCATCAGCTTCCTTTTCTGTCAAAAAAAACATCTTCCACTTCAAAAAATAAGGTTAGACACACACCGTACGCAGTCTCTGATTGGAGTGTCATTATTTCCGCAAGAAACAGTGGGTCGCTTTGACAAATAGGTGTGAGAGGAGAGAGGACACGGGGCATGTCAGGGACGGCTTGCTAATGGCTCTGCGGACACATTCCATAAGAGGACGTGTGTATCGTTGCACCGCACACCAACTTCACACTAATCATCTCACTCACAGCTTAATGGCCCACATTTGTTAAAAGAAAACAGGGATGCATGTACAAGCCAATTAGAGAGCGTATTGACATTCATGAAGGGATGTCTTTCTCTTTTGTGTGGGTGTGTGGGTGTTTGCGTGTCTCTTTGGATGACCGTGTGTTTGTGGAGTTCGGATTGAACTTGCGGACGCCGGCAGGCAGGTCAGAATGAGAGGTCGGAGAGAGTCTTGGGTCACAGTCACTCTAACTGTCCGATGCTAATTAGACTGCTAACGTGCACGCAAACACACACACACACACACACACACACTCGAAGGAAGTACATCCTAGCCCTACTAATGAGCCTATCACTGTCTAAGAAAAGTATCTCATATCTCTCTCTCTCTCATACACATGTAGTGCATCAGAGTGAATCAGACACTTAAGATTCGATCGGAACGTTGAAACATGAGGAGCCGAATTCCACAAAGAGGCCTCAAGACAACAGGAAGTCATAAATCGGCTCATGAAACCTTGTTGCCAGCCTCTGCACATCCAACAGACATTGTCACAGGACAGGTTGCAACATTAACACTGAATAACACTTATTGAGAATCCTAACTCAGGAAGGAGTAAATAACCAAGAGAACGGTCAAAGAAACAGGACATCATTATCATTACATGGGTAAAATAATTAAAGATTTTGTTGGATGGATCTCCATTCCCCAGCTCAGGACCAGACTGAAATTCATGATGAGACCTTTAACCTCTGGTCTTTACAAATACTGCCCTCACATTCACAGAACTGGCACAACACTGCCTTTTCATGCCTCTCCAGGCTTAACATACACTAAACTGGACTGCATATTATATGTAACCCACATCTTGAAACTATCATGTGTTTATCACTCATTGTACTCATTGTAGTAACTATTGAATGGCTTATAGTTTAATATCCGTGTTTAGTATGGTTTTGCTTCAGACTTCTTGCTTGAAATGTTTCTTCCCACCAATTCTTAGTCAAGTGTATCATATTCATGTTATAGAAATCATGTCCGAAATTATACTCTGCAAGAGCGGGAAAATTCTAACCATGTGACTGATAAGATAACATTTGGATTTATGATTTGGGGAGGAGAAATATCGCCACACCCTGAGCTAGAATGATATCAATTGGTTAAAACACAATTTTGTCCAGAGACCAGGTCTAAATGGTCAAGACACGATTCAAATTACGCTCTTAGCACGGTTTTAAACTATGCTTTTAGCCTCAGCTTTTGTAGCCTGGTTTTTAAAATCTTTGGCACCTTTTGGTTCTTTAAGAGCCGCTCCACGTGCTCCAGCGTGCACGCCTGCTGCTGCCTAGCCACGATGAGAAGAAAACCAATCTAGTCTCTAGTATTTCTGCAACTCATACGAATGTGTGTGTTTATGTGTTAGTTTAGTTTATGTGTCTTAGGTTTATTCAGTAAAGTCATATTCATAATTGAAAAGAGAAATATCTTGTGTTTTGTGCTTACAAGTTAATGTCTTAAACTGCCGATCTTGTTACTGTGCTTATTAATAGTGTTTACAC
>JAUMHG010000060.1:16080228-16096991 GCA_032359395.1 Enteromius anoplus | reverse complement strand
ATATATATATATATATATATATATATAGAGAGAGAGAGAGAGAGAGAGAGAGAGAGAGAGAGAGAGAGAGAGAGAGATAGATAAAGATATATTTAACATAACGTGTATTTAATAAATATATGCATGCATGTGTGTGTGTGTATATACACAGTACACACACACATTGCGTATCTAAGCAAGATCATGGTCGATTTTTGTGGCTTCTTTTTGTGGCAGAAAATGTTTATTTTACTCACTCCTATATTTGTTTGCTTTGTTAAATGAATCCCATGCAGTGGAAGTTTCAGGAGCAGAACCTTCAGCCTGATCCTTTGCTGTGTGCACATCACTGTCAGTGCTGAATAAAGTAATGATTTCATTTAGCTTCCTTCCATCAAATCACTGTAACATGGATGTGACCCTTAAACCCACCCAGCCGTCATGTGATGCCAATTAACAGTGGCTGTCCCTCAGACAGCTTCTGGAGACAGGAATACTCTTGAATGGGTCTACTCCGGAGTTCTTGGAAGCCCTGCTGCAAAAGCAAACCTGACGAAGGAATTTTAACGAAGGCACAGGAAGTGAGCTTTTCTCGAGCTAAATGAATTGTGTATGAGTCTTGACCAAAAAAGGCTCATTGGCTTCTTCTGATTTTCTTTGTGCATCCTTCATTCTGTTTTAATTTCGAACGCTGATGTGTTTATAAACTTAAATGGAGTTTAATTATACTGGGAATGTATAATATTAGTGTTTAAAATCCTACTTACTGAGGCGACAGGCGTTAAAAAGAACTTTTTTTTGAGCAGCAATGCAGCTCTGGCAAGGGCCCTAATGAATTTGACAAACTGTGAAGAAATCATGACCCAGTGGCTCAATGCTTCTAGAGAACAGAGACATTTCTAATTGATTGATAAGACCTCACCATGTCCTCCACTTTGTTGCCGGGGCAACAGAGGTTGGTGGACTGCTACCGTCTGCGCTGCTCTCCGAGCGGTCTGGTCCGAAGCGAGCAGCACATTCGGATGTTAATTTCAGCAGGAAGATTGGGAGACCAGAAGAGAGAATGCTATCAGACTGTTTCTCGTAACAATACAAGAGGAAGTCATTCTCAGATTAAAATGGACTGCCGCGGATTTGCGGGCTTCCATCTCCCGTTCATATGCAAATAAGCACACTCTGATTGTTTCCTCGTATTTGAATGTGCTGCGCTTGCCCCTAAGGGGCCGGGGATTTTGCGGGTCACGAAGGAAGGGGTATTTAAATAGAGAGACATCCGCTAATGTAGTGTACGAATGAACTCGGGATTTGGCCTTAATTCCAGATGCGTGGAGTTTTCCACCTCTTCGGGAAAAAAACGGACAATTAAAACCTGAGCCCGTTTCCGAACATGCCAACTTAGTTAAATCTTGACCTCCACGAAGAAAGAGGCGGGGTGCATTTTGAATATATTTAAGAGAAATTAGCATATATCTGCATAATAAGAAGGTGGTGATGATTATTCATGCATCGCAAATACTCGAGAGGTCGAACAATTGTGGTGAATAATCCTTTAGTGTCATCACAGCGGAGCCACAGATGTGAGCCGATTCTGTGCGGAATGAGGCGCGGATTGTCATATGTTGCGTAGGCGGATGAGTTTGATTGCAAACTGAGTGTGAACCTTTGCTTGCTGTGCTGTCGTGAGAGAGGCCAGTGAGGAAGATGTTGTTAGTGCTGTCTGGGCGAATGTTTGTGCAACTCGTTCATGACATTAACGGTGCGTGGGCCTGACGTTAACAAGCTGGAGTGTGGTTGGGTGTCTGGAGCAGCGTGTTTCTTCTAAATTAAAGCCAGATTACTTGTCGTCACATTCCTGCTGACAGAAAGAATTATGAAAGGTGCAGATCGGTTCTCTGGTACCTGTTTGGTCTGCGTGTGGTCTATTACGCTTTGTAGTTTTTCAAAGGGTCACACATGTGAAAGACGTGGGTAAAAAAAAGTCGACCTCTTTGTTCATTTCAGACAACTTATCTTCAAAAAACAATGCATGTTTTCGCCTATTAATCCCGCCCACACACTCACGCTATTGGCTGAACCATTGTAGCTATGTCAGGTAATGCCAAAGCAAACAAAGTTCTGAAAGCATCGTAGAGTTGAACAATATTTAGACTTTTCAGATGACTCAAACTGGGATAGGAAATGGCAAAGTTCAGCTTTGGTTTAACCAAATGGAGTGCTTGCTAAAACCATCTCACTTACAGATTTTTTTTAAACAGTCTGGATGTGACCAAATATGGCCATGTCAACAGTGACCCTTCCCTACGCTCTTCCCCTCTCTTGGTTACTGTTGCTAACTCAGACAAACTTTACGCAATATCCAAAAACAAAGAATTACAGAATCATCTGCTTTTGTTCTCTAAAGAATTTTTTTAATTACTCTGTAACTTGATTAAAAACTGCTGAGAAGTTGCATTGGTTTACCTGAGAGCAAACGTAATTGTTGCTACTGATGTTATACATGTTCATTTGGGATTGCGGGACATATCCTCAAGCGCTTCTCGAGATTAATTTAGAGATTTAGAAACAGAAACAAAAAACATCTCTGGGTACCTTGTGCCACTATTATAAAATCTCCAGCAACACCGTGATAATGTCAATAAAACTGTGTTATCCAAAAACACATAGGCCTCCCATAGACGTACATAAAAAAGAGCAAAAACTTGAAAGAAAATGGCCAACGGCAACAGTTGCTAAGGTAGTGAAGGGTCAATTAGCCCTTCTATTTCAACCAGTTTGACCCATTCAGGCCAATTAGTGGAGCAGTCACGAATATAACAGGCGGGTATTATCCTATTCACGGCCAATCGTAATGCTAAAGAGGCATTGCCTCGTCACATGACTTTTAGCCTCTTACTTGCGGTTACTCCTACACATTCATGCTGTTTTAGGATCTAATGAGACTGCACTGAACTCAAGTGAGGTGAAAAGAGGCATTGCCTCCCTCTAAATTCATATCTGCTCTTAAACAGTGTTATTTCATTTTATATAGATTCACATTAAATACAGTTTAAGTAGGCATGGTTTCTGAGGGAAAAAAGCCCATGATGAACAACACTGACATGACATTTTCATGAGTTATGACACTGATTATTGACATGCTTAATTCCTTCGAGTGTCCTTTGTGTTGAGTCACAAGCCAATGACAGGCTCAATGTCATGCCGGCGAAGGCAAATGTTTATCATTGCACTAGTAATGATCGCTTTCTATGTGTCCAGCACAAAAGAAAGCTGTAGAAGAAAACCGTCTCTTCATTTCAAATGAAATTCTGCAATTCAGAGCGGTTCTAATGCTGCATGTTATCGACTATGAGCTTTAATGGCAGAGAGCACTCACGGAAGGCTTAAAGCTTGCTCACTCGCTCTCTCTCTCTGCAAGAAGTCTCCCTCCTACCTTTGCTGCAGTAACTCTAACATATAGATCTTCTTGAGAGCCTAATGGGCTAATGCATGTGGTAATATATTTCTGGGTCAGATAGAGTCATGTGTTTATGTGCGTTGAGTGTGTGTGCGCAGAGTGCTCTGTGTAATCTTCGGGGCTTCCTTGGGCCTCCGCTGTCCGGATGCAGGGGATCTCAAACCCTTTCCCTAAATAGCCGGCATTCTTTCCCTCACCCCAAGGGGCCCTGGGGGGAGAGTTGAGGGAAGGAGAGCAATGCTCGCTGTGTCCTGCTCTGGTCTCGGTGACAGCAGGGTCATGGCGTGTACTATCGATCACTACCGTCAAGATCGAGGCAGAGTATGCGCGTGTGTGTGTGTGTTGCGAACACTGTCTGCAGAAGAATCCAAATTGTTATGGATAAGCTATGAGACCTTTCCTCCACATTTGGAAACAAAAAATGGCGTTGTTCTATATATTAATGCATTTAAAAATACTTTAAAAATGCATTTACAGTACATTGCCCAAATACTCCTCTTCTAAAATGAGCAAGTTTTTTTTCTGTAATAAAAATTCACTGTGATATTTTACACAAAGTCTGAAATGTCAGGGTGATTCAACTGATATCATAATCAAAAAAAAAAAAAAATCATTAAAACAACATTCTTAAGAGTCTGGCATAATTTTCAATTATAATTATAGAATATTTTAACAAAATTGCTTAATTTTTTATTAATATTTGAATTTGGCTGCACGATTGTAACAAAAATCATAATTGTTGATTATTTCCTTGAAATAGTAATTGCAATTATTAATTACAATTATTACAATTTACACTGAATGATGTTTATGCCATTGTTTAAAGCAACTGCATGGCATATTTTTATGACCATAAACAAGCTGAAAGCTAAAAACCTTTATTGATAAGTGGACTTTGAATGATAATATTAATTGAAATTGCGATTAATAAATCGATTAATTGTGCAGCCCTATTTGGAATAAGTGCAACATTTATTTTTATGACAAAGCAAATTTATAGTCCTGATTTTTTATATTAAATTTAATACCGTACATCACTTTACATTAAAAAAAAAATTTTTCTTATGAAACCAACATGAAAACAATTAAAAAGTTTTTCTTTATTGTGCATAGTCTTATACATCACTGACCCATATCACATGCAGCAATGCATCAATATGTGAATACAAGGAATATTTTAAATGCATGCATATGCAGTTTGCGCACACATGTACATTTCCATAGCCTAAGCATAATCACAGTTGGCGAAGGCAGGGGTTAACTCCACATACTCAGCAGGCAGCGCAAGAAAGCTGACCTGATAGAGGTCAGTCTTCGAAGAACAGCAGAGAAGAAATAATGAGAGAGAAAGAGAGAGGGAAAGGCAGACGGAAAGACAGAGGGAGGGAGAGGGGTTTGTAGGAGAGAAGAGGTGGCCATTCAAAACCCATTTTCGAGGGCTCTCCAGGAAGTACTAATTGTTTGGTGACTGGAGTACTCTTTAGGGAAATGAAGGCTATCTGGGCGTGCAGAGAGGAGATAATGTGTGTGCACATCACTCACCCTTTAATAAAGAGCAAAGCCCGGCTACGCACCGGCCAAGACTGGGATACGGAGGGGAAGCGGGAGGGAGGGAGGGATGGATGGATGGATGGATTTATCCGTAGTAGAGGAGGGGGCGGGGGAGAGGAGGAGACGGTTTACAGAAGCCAGGCTGCGGAAGAAGAGGGGGGCTGAATGGACAGATTACACTCATTAGAGTGGTAGAAGACAGGGATGAGAGAAAGGCAAGAGACAAGGAGAAGAAAGGCAGGAATTGTTTAATTAGCAGACAATAACTGGTTTCCTCTTCTCTGGAAGGCTTCAGCCTTTTTACCTTTTGATTGAAAGCTACATAATAGAGATAACTAGAAATGATGGGAGAGAGAAATGGAACAAATGATGCAAGCTGAGCTTAAACTCATACAGACTATATGAGCACCAAAGCTAAACAACATCCACCCATTACTAGCTAGGGCTGGAAAACAACTGTAAACTACTAAAAAACTACTGTAAAAATCTAGGAGCTGTGTTTGACAGAATTTTACCGTAAAAATATCGTAGCAACATTTTAGGCTTTACAGATTAAGCATAAATTTACAATTATTTTACAGTTACAATTAATTTACAGTTGAAAATTAGATGACCTGTTTCCAGCTGCTCCCACATATAAATATAACATCAGAATACACAACACATGTATATTTACTTGATCATTTAGGTTTTTGATAGCTGTAGTGCTGTTGGTGCATATGTGGTTTGAGGCAAATAGAATAAAATGTACAACGTTTTTCTTAACTACTATGCAAAAACCCTTGTTACATGTAGTTAAGTGTGACAAGTTACACTACGATAGATATGTTTCAAAGTTGTTAACCAGTTACTGTATTACATAGTTAAATGCAAGGTCCAAAGACCCTAAGGACCCTTCTATTTTTATTAAAATTGTAACAAAACGTTTCCAAGAATATAGCGCAAGAATGCACACAAGCAAATCATGTTCTAAAGGTATTTTAATAGTCATACTGCCAATTTTTTCTTTCAGCTGTGGGCAGAAGTCAGCGAATTTCAGAAGATCTTTTGCAAATACTTGCATAGAATATAAGGGAGCAGAATTCTGATGCCGTTTCACCTCGTAGAAATTTAACACATGCTATGATTTTAAGTCAGTTTTTGGCCATAACGTGTCTTAAGGACTTTGCCATCAGTTTTGTTTCTTTATCTTGTGCCCTATACCCTGAATATGAGAGTGTTAAAACTGATCAAAGTATGAGACTGTTGCTGAGTTAGGATGTTTGGTTTCCAAAACTTATCTAAAATTTTCATCCCAAGTGAGATATACACACCACTAGGCCATGACTGACTACTGTATAAATACTTCTCACCAAAGCAAAACCCCAAGACAAACAGTTGTCCGGTGATAACACATCACAAATGTAAACGTTATATGTGCTAATGTGTTTCAGACAACATATGTGTAGCCTAATAGCACATCTATCAACAGACAAGTTGTCTCCTCGCTTGACTTAAATGGCTTCGCTAAAGCTGTACGAATGAATGGGATTTGTTAGTGTGTGTGGCTACAGAGACGCCAAGAGTATGTGTATGCGTGTGATTCCTGCTGGAGTCCGTTGTAAAAGCAACATCATCTCTCCCTTTCCCTCTAATCCCAGCCCGTCTGACGGCGAAGTGAACGCCTTTGACGTTTCAAAGGCTTCCCCCATCATGACTCCTGACACACTACACACCCTGACGCGCTATCGCCGTGCCCCTGACAGCTGCACAAATTGGCTGAAAGAGGTGTCTGTGGCGAGCGCTTTGATCAGCCGAGCTTTTGCTCTCTTGCGCTCGGTCTGTCTCCATCCCGGCGTCGTGTTGCGGAGGCCAGGCCCCCGATCTGCTGAGGAGAACCGGGCCGGGTGGGTCTGATAAGCTTCCACTCACACAGGAAGCTTTTTGTGCAGTCAGATCATGCGTGTGTGTGCATGACTGCCTGAAGCCATGTCAGGCATGTCAGACACGCATATGGTGTGTGTATAGTTTCTGGGAATTGGGTGTATTTATTATATCCAGATTTCTTGTGGGGTTCTGGCACACGAAGACACAGCTTTTAGGGCAGAGATGTAAGTGCATCAGTGTTGGGGAACATTAGGTTTAAAAGTAATGCTTTACAATATTATCTTACATATCATAAAAATTTTTTTTTAATTATATATTCATATACTGTAAAATCCCCTATGTTTACATTTGGAACATGAGGTTTATATTTCCCTCTTTGCACATGCGCGTAGTGTGTTTAAATGGCAGTTCTTCGTCTTCTATTCCCTGTCTGTGTGTTGTATTCCTGAGAATTCAATAGGTTCATTCATAACTGTAGCCTGAGGGACAGGGGTGTGTGAATCATATGAATGCAGAATCTATTCTAACCGCGATAGGCCCGTCTGTCTGTCTGTCTTAACGTCTGTCTGGAGGAAATTGCAGGCTGTGAGGAAGTGCAGGTAATAGATTAATGCCAGGGGAGACTTGCCACTGTACAGCACAACTGACAGCCAATGATTATCGCAAACACAGAGAAAGCGCGGGCCAGACACACACACACACAGTCCATTACATAGACATCACCAGGAAAGCACACACACATAAATAATAGCTCTCATGCCACAGTCTAACTGTCACAGTGATGTTTCTATATCTGACTGCCGTGTCTGTCAGAAAATATTGAACTCTCAGTGTGTGTGTGTGGTTCAAATGCCTCGCTGAATCTTAGTAAGGGTAGCAGCCATATTCACCCTCACACAAAGTAAAACAAACTGCAACAAATTTAGCAATTTTATTTGGCAACTGTTGATAAGTGACTCCATCCAAGTACACAAAAAGAGGAAAGCACAAATGCCTAGCAGTACACATACAGTGTGAATTGAGCTAGCTGCTATTTGCAATTGTTTAATTTAATAATAATAATAATCATTTAATAACTGAAAATCATAAAGCACTTTGTTAGTAGATTGTACCTGTGATTGTTGATGAGTTAGTACATTGTCAGAAAAATGGAAAAGTTTTTCCAGGACATTATCCCTGTAACCCAAAACGGAACTTCCTTCATAGTAACATAGCAGATTATTCCCTATTGTTACAGACTTTTCTTAGAGTGTAGCATATTAAGTACTAAAACAAAGTTTAAAGCATAATTGTTGAAAATGTGTAGTATGTCTAGTTTAGTATCTATTAAAATAAACTGAAATTGTTATCAGAAGTGTTCAATAATTCAATGCATTAAAAAAATTAAGCTATTTGTATTTAAATATTATGCTATGCATATTATTTAGCAAAAAAAATCTACATATATAGTAACATATACAAAATATATATTTTTGCTGAGATTTGATGTTATGACACTGTCTTGCAATGACATCATCCCGAAATGACATCACAACATCATTTAGCAACTTTTAGCAATGTCTTCTGAAAATTAGTTGACAACACTGGCATACTAATGTCATGTAAAATAATTTAAGAATGGAAAATGTACTTAAAATTGGACTATTATTGAATAGTAATGTACATTTATGAGTGAGATTAGTACTGCTAATTGTCTATTATAATGTTGTTACGATATTGCTACCAGCATATATGCCTGGAAACCAAATGAAAAGCCCAGTTCATTCTAGATAAGGTGTTGTGATTCTGAAATTAGTCTATTGAATAGACTAGATCTCTCCCTCACAACCTTGTTTTATATTAAATATGGTGTCGACTCTCACTAAGGTTCATTGACTCATAAACTCTTCACCTAAAGGCATGTGTTAAACTCACAGTGGCTAGAGATGGCCATTGGAGATTAATTTTTCTTATCTTCTTTCTAACTCATGAGATCTTGCTGTTTCAAATCTAATATAAATCACATGCATTTTTAATAACAACTTATGCTTTTCTCTGTCTTGCAGCAGTCTTATGCCCCGCACCCTCCCCCCATGGCTCCGCCCAGCCCCAGCACCAATAGCAGCAGCCACAGTGCAGCGGAGCAGCTCAGTAAAACCAACCTGTACATCCGGGGCCTTCCGCCTGGCACCACCGACCAGGACCTCATCAAACTCTGCCAACCGTAAGTACCCTTTCCTAGGTGTCCCCTATCTGTCGCTGCCTTTTATCCTCTCTCTGTCAAGATTGAATTTCTATACACCTACATGAGCAGTCGCTCTATACCTATTCATAGTTGCAAAGACACAGGTACCCACATACAAGAACTCATGCAATCATGTAAATGCACAGAAGGTCAGGGAAACGAAAAAAAAAAGAAAAGTAGAAAAAAGTCACCATGCTTGGTTACAGAGAAGAATATGGCCCATAAATGGCTATGGCAAGTCAGCATCATTAGTGTGTAGGGAGGTCATTATGAAACACTGTACAAGAACCAGGGGGCAGCTTGCATAATCTTCTTCTCTGATGACTCATGCAGATGTAAATCCTGTGTGGGGGCTTTCTGCCTTAAAACCTAAGACATTTACTTCAGCGCCACGACCTTTTGTGAATTTTTCTGAATTTCCTAATTTCACCCATACATAGTTGACCTTGAAAATATGGATATGGGGTCAGCAGTTTCTAAGCAACGTTTAAACCAAGGACTGCTTTGTCTTGCGTACCCTACGCTGATGACTGCTATTACCGGGCTGCAGCTAGTTCCCAGAATTCATTGTGATTTTTTTATTTTTATTTTTTTTATTAGAGAGGCAAGAAAAGAAACATTTTAATTTTACAAAACTGAAATGCGTGCAACTTACAATGTTCCAAATGTTAACATGTCAAAACTTAGGGGGCAGAATGATGAAACCTCAAGCCACAGCCTCCCACATCTCTCAATCTCTCTCAGGGTCTCGGGCTACCATGGTCCAGGTTAGCCCAAGGCCTGAAGCGGGATTGGAATAAAAAATTCATGATTATAAAAGTTTTATTAGCTGCGGCTGCCGTGCCAAATGGGCAGTAACATTTTGGAAAGGTCAAAGGGGTTCGCCTTGGGGCTCACTTCCGGAGCTCAGCAAAAAAAAAAAAAGTGTCCACAAACACACTTTGCAGGGGGTTTTTTTTCACGTAACACCGCAGTGGTTTAGATGCCATGCATGCATATCTGGCACCCTAGTGTCGCGATCTAAAGCTTACAGCTGCGTGCATGCATACGCACACATTTTGCACACATGCACACACAGTTAGTGACCCTTTTCTGTTCTCCAGTGGCTCTGCTGCAGTGGCGGGAAGGGCAGTGAAAAGTGCTTCTGTCAGGCTGACATTTCGGAGATCTTCTTGTGTGATTCCCCGTGGAAGATTGGCAGGCTTTTGAGGCTGAAGGTACAATGGGGTTAGAGTCTAAAGGAGAAAACGTGGCCTCAGCAGAATCTCAAACCTCAGCCATGAAAATGAGCCCTTCTAGTTTTCAGCCTGCCGTGCTCACAGTTTTTAGAATTAGATTAGCTGATAATTGAGGAATGGCACGTTGTCAAGATGCAGAGGCAGAATGTTTGTGACTTAAACATCCAGATTTTAACATCCCGGTTATGAGGTAAAAAGGTCAGATTGGAGGAGGGTTGCATTTACTGAGACAAAAAACCGAAAACGTACCGGGGCGTTTTCATAAAAGGCCTGAATATGAAGTATGAATTATTAATGAAGGCCTTAGGTGAACACATCGTCATCATGTTTATGTGCTTTCATTATGCATCTGCAATTGTATGTGTGTGCGTGTATGTATGTATGTGCGCTGGTGGAAACCAGAGGGCGGAGAGTCATGTCTGTGAGCCAGTTCATTACTTTTCCTTTCCATGCTTCGATATCATAGAGTATTAACCCTCAGGACACAGCATTTTACAATACCATTTAAAATAATTGCATTTCAGAGCCCCTCATTATGTCTCTGATTGTAATCTAATGCTACAGAGAGAAAGTGAATACAATCCAGCTCAATTCTGATCACACTTGGAGCAAGGTTTTAAGAAGTGAATTAGGAATTTTAATTCCAGTGTGTTTTTGCCAATTTGTCTCTTAGTTTATGTGCACCGTTGTATGTTTTTATTGGCCCTTTGCTGAACCTCCCTTAACTGTTATGTTTTATCTATTAATATCTAGGCTAGTTTGATTGTGTTTCATCTACAAATAGGTAGTAGGACTCTGTATGTACAGTACTTTAAAGCTTATTTTGCAGTATTCACAGATTTTCCCACATCAGTAGAGAACATGCAAAAGTTAAACTCCTTGAGGACAAATAAAAATGCAGACGAATTAAACATACAGCGATAATATAAAGCTGGGGTGTGGATAGCCTTTTCTCTTTATCTTGAAATGTTTGCTTCATATTGAAAACTTTTGACTTTTGGTTCTGAATTTGAAACCCTAGAAGAGGAAGATGCAAGATTAAGATCACTTTTTTCAAGAGCATAATCTAGGGAGCAGGAGATTTCATTTGCTTTCCATTTAATCTCATTGCAGTCTGGAGAAACAACGGAGATATAAAATTGATCTCATTTGTTTTTTTCTTTCCTGTCTCTGTGTGTGTGTGTGTGTGTGTGTGTGTGTGTGTGTGTGTGTGTGTGTGTGTGTGTGTGTGTGTGTGTGTGAATAAGCTCAGAAAGTTATTATAATGCTTCCAGTCTTGGCATTCAGCGGTTGTCATTTTCCAGGTTTTATTCTATGCACCTTTCCTATATATATATATATATATATATATATAAAAGATCTAATATTTTTTATGTTCACTGAAAAGCATCCAAGGCTTGCTGTCCAAAAATAGCCCCCTCCTCCCTTGTTCTCTGTCTCTCAGCCTGATTGACTAACTGAGGCGATGGAGGAATTGCCCTTGTGTACAGAGCTGCCATATCTAGGGGGGCCTCTGGGGTAGGATCTCATTTTCAGTCAGCAGAACCCCAACCCCCCCATCCACCCCCCGCCCCCCCCGGGCTCGAATAACTTAAGGCATCCAGAGCATGCATACCATTTCTGAGCCAGTGACAAGGCTAGTAACAGGTCATGGTTTTTATTTCAAAGTGTTGCTTTCTTACAGTACAGTACAGTCGTATTCTTTTCCTACACTTATGATTTATGTCTCCTCATCGCTGTAGAAATGTCTAATCACAGGGAGAAATTCGGGCTGGTATTTCTAATGATTTGAAGACTGATTCATAATTCATATTTTTTAACTTGAGTTTTATTCATGTCGTTGCTGTAGAGCAAAAGAGGGTATGGTTCAAAAAGCATTCAGAGAGTGTGCCGGAATCAACTCTGTATCCAGTGCGCTCTCTAAAGTAAACGTTTCTCCAGGGACTTTTATATAGTTTTACCAAAACAACTTTTTAAATCTGTAGTATTTTCTGTCTCGGTACAGTCTGTTCTTTACTGAATGCTATCCAATGGCTTTAAAAAACGAATAATAATAATTCTCTTCTGCTCACCAAGGTTGCGTCTATTTGTTCAATCATACAACTTGTAAAAAATGAAAAGCTGACCACTTCAAATTTCAAGGCAACTTGCTACACAGCTTTTTTGAGTTTACTCAACTTTGGATCAAGTTGTTCATTCAACCCAAGTCACGTCACATGTCTCTTTTTTGTTCAGCTAACACACTTTATTTATTTATTTATTTATTTTTCTGTTTTATTACAGTGCAGTAAAAACAGTAAAATATTTTAACAATTTAGAAAAAAACTTTAAACTTTAAATATATTTTAAAATGTAATTTGTCCTGTGATGCAAGCTATTACTCTAATCTTACGTTTCACACGATAGAATCTTGATTATAATTGGGTTTTTTTTTTTGCTTTTTATTTGTGATATTAATACAGTGTTTGGTCATCACTTGATGGCCAATCTGAAATGTGTGTCCTGAAGAAAAGAAAAAATATTGCACTTAGAGCTACTTTAATGGTTTTATGCATTCCTGGTGCAGGATAAGTCTAGTGACTTTTCCCTTATAAGACTTCTCTGCAATATCTGTAGTTATTTCTCACTGCTGTTATTTTTTTTTTAAGCCTAAAAGCTTCAACATGTCTGCAGCGTTCAGACCTAACCTGAGGTCAGATGAGTGGCCGACTCCTCTTGAAGCTCGACTGCCCTGGGTATGTTCAGAAAAGTGTATGAGGGCCAAAAAGCCGCTAGCCATCAAGAGTCGTCTTGAAGTCTTTGTAAACTCAATCTCTCTGTCTCCCTCAGTATCACACAGCTCTTGTCAATATGTGTGAGGTGGGAGAGAAAGAGGAAGAGGGAAGCTTAGTCAAAAAGTGCCTAAACACTCGGGATAAAGGTCTTTTAGACTGGATTCGACTGTTTTATTGATATCAGCTCTGTCTAGTGCCTTCCCGACTTCTGAGGCAGCAAGAAGGTGTCAGTCATCTTTTCGAATTCTTCTTAACAGTTCAAACCACAGACACACGTTTGCCAATCTCTTCTACCAAGGACAAGAAAAGCGATGCAAGCCTTGTCCTGCTTGCACAGCTCCTGTTGCGTTTTGGACGCACAGACCTAGATTTACCATTAATAATAAATAAAGTGCACTAATAATGTAAGGTAACTGACAAAAGGATACTAATTTGCTAGTACAGTCTACAGATTGTGTGTGTGTCTGTATGCTTATTCCGGGTGATTTAACTAAGTTATTTAAGATTTAAATAAGTTGGTCACACCTGTATTTAAAAAAGTGCATTTGGTAACTTCACCAAATGTAAGTCATGTTGCTCTCTCGTAGCTCTCACAGAATAATAAGGCACCTGTGCTTAAGTGAATTTCACATAAGTGTTAATTCTATGGTAAATTGTTCGATGTGGATTTCAGAGGATGATGAAATATTTAAGCTAGCAACAAAAGATGGGACTTAAACAAAAATTTAGTTTTATTTAATTTTTTACAATGTAGAAATTTTACTATTTCTGCATTTTACTATATATAATGAAATAGATCTAATAGGTCTTATTTTACTGTTAAATATAGATTTTGGAAGTAAGAATGTAACGGTTTATTTTTTTCCCAGGTTCAGTTTTTTCAGTGAAAAAAATGACCTATATAAATCAGGTATTTGCTAAATACCAAGACATTCCACAATATACTGTAAATTTAATTTTTATGACTGGATTCTGCGATTACGTCCTCATTTTCTACACTGCAGAAATCATAGGGCTCTAACTGTATATAAAATGTTTCAGCAACAACAGCTACTGTCACTTTATGTAGTGAGCAGAAAGGCTTTTTCTATATTTTGTATATTGACTCATGTGACAAATATTTTTCGTCCATTTTTCATACTTTCTACTAAGTTTGGACAAGGCTTCATACTTGTGAACATTCAGTAAATGAAGGCCATAGCACTTTAGGAAAACGAACTCTTTCTAGAATCCAGCGGCGCAAGCGAGTGTACAAACAAACATCAGATGCTTGTAACTCACGGCACAGAAGTGTCGAGCGGCGTGTCAGACGAGACAGCTGCATTGGTAGCCAATTAAGAGATCCTACACACCCACCTGGATAGAAGTTGAAAGAATGCTGGTTCACATCTCTCGGCACGAGACATCAAACGGTCCTGCATCCGTGGCTGCCGGTGCTCTGGGGAAAATAAAAACACAGATCAGAGTGTGTGACGGCCCTTTGAGAACTGTCATTAGCACTTCACACACTGCAGCTGAAAGCTTCGTACACAAGACACGTTGTCTTGACGGTGATCAAATCAGCTGGGATCTGCTCCCAGCTTGGGATGTCACAGCACGTCGAGCCGTGTCGCGATCTTTCAAGAGCACGAACATTCTAGAACATTTTTCATCTTCATTGAAAGTCGTTCTAGGCATTTTGGTTAACCTCATGGGGTGTTTAGAGTTTTTTGTGTTCATGTTGATTTGATTTTGTGTGCTTGTGGGTTGACTAAAATGCTAAGAGGGTTCACTGTGTGCTGTGTTGAAAAGGGTGGTGGCCTGTGTGTAGGCATTTGTGGGCATCTCTTTTGGACCTGATCTGCTCTTTTGGACCTGAGATGCTTCTTTCATCCAGATGACCGGAGATAGAACATTGTGATCCCACGTTCTGGCTGAGCTGTGGTATTTGACAGGAGGTTTTTGTTGTTTGTGGTATCAGGAGTCTAATTAAAGCTCTTTGAGTAACTGTTATTTGAAGGGCGTTGTTGCCTCCTTTCTTTCTTTGATTCTGTCTGTCACAGCCGGCTTGCCTTCAAGTGATATTAATAGTTGTGAGTTTCTTCACCAAGGTTTGAGGCGAAGAAATGTATTTAACATAACTCCATAAATCTACTCTGACATTCCCATGTGTTTTATTGGCCCCTAAAGCCTAAAGCATTACTAGTAACATTTTTATAATGGAATTGTTGTTTTGTATGTTTTTCAAAAATTACTTTAATAAAACACACACACACACACTCTTTCTCTTCAGTGTCACACGATCCTTCAGAAATCATTCTGATAAGCTGATTTGGTGATCAAGAAACATTTTTTAATATTGTAAAAGTTGAAAACAGTCATATTGCATATATTTGTGCAGGAACCAAAATAAGCCACAAATGATTTTATATATTTATAGAAATAACCACAAAATATTTTGTAAAGAAAAGAAAGTAAAAACATAAAATATGTTACAAAAAGCAAACCAACAAATATAATAATATTTTAGTTTTTTCTGTCACTTTTGTTCAACTTAATGCATATTTTATAAATAAATTGTTATTAATTGTTATAAATTTATATTTTAGACAACATGTTTGATGTGTAAATATTTTTAAAAAGCATTAAATGTAAGAGTTCGTCAAAAAGTTAAATGAAAAATGAAATAAATTTTAGGGTACTGCCATTTAAAACATTTTAATTATGAAGACAACTTTTATTTGTAATGTTATGCTCTGCCAGTTACTGTAATTACACACAATAAGATATTTCTTTAATGTATATCTGTCTTAGAGCAGGATTTTCGACTAATGCCAAACTATTGCAAACTGATGAAAATAAAAACCAAACAACCAGCAAAGGTCCTAATCATTCACTGCTGAAGTTATGCCTGATAAGGAAAGAAAGTCAAATTAATATGAATAAAATTTAAATAAATTATCATTTGCAGCTCGTTGTGTCACTGGGACATAATTTAAGATGCTATTTTTGTTCTTGCGTTTATAATATTGCTGTATATCATAATCATCATATATCATAGATGGTTTACTAATATTGTAGCATGCAACTTCTTTTGCTGTAAACCATTGGGCTCTTTGGCTTGATGTTATTTAAGGTCGAATTCTTGGCACCACAGCCATCCATGAGGGGAACTCCATGCTTGAGGTTCTGAACATTTCAACTAGTAAACACACTCGAATCTTGTTCTTAATCAAATGTCAACAACTATAGAAACGGTTTTAAATTGATCGGGAGTAACCCTGATACACAATCTTAAAAACAGTTCTATTGATATGCATTCCAGAAAAACATTCATGCTTCTGTTTAATGAAAAACAAGGGTTCCGCACTTCATTAGTGTGACTTCTAACACTTGAGATTCGCCAGCATGAATTTTACATATGTGCACGTTGTAATGAAATGCACAAAATGCTAATTAGTTAAGCTAATGTGTCTTTGGTTGCTGACGACATTAAAAGCACACTAAAGAAATAGTTCACAGCAAAATTAGACTTCTTTCATTATTTACTCACCCTCATTTTAAATCTATATATCACCCTGAACCACAAAACCAAGTCATAGGGTAACATTTTTTATACATTTTATTTCACTAGTTCCCACTACCTCGGCGATAAAATAGCTTGTTTGGCGAACTGTCCGGGGGACAGGCAGGGAGCC
>JAUMHG010000060.1:16026427-16037598 GCA_032359395.1 Enteromius anoplus | reverse complement strand
CATTTATTATTATTATCTATAGATGTTTACACATGTATTATTTATGCATTATTACTGTATAAACTTCAATGTAAAGCAGCTTTATTATTTTATTATTTATTATTCTTTTTTTTTTTAGAATATATACAAATATATAATGCTTTTATTTATATTTACATGAATAAAAATAAATATATATATATATATATATTTTTTTTTTAAATGAATTAATCATCATTTCATGAGAGAGAATAAAATGGAAATTGATCACCTGGCTGGTTTAGTGACAAACGACTCTTTATATGGCCCCATTGTGTTAATCGAAAGATGGTATCGATTTTATCATTCGTTTTTAAACAACCGTCATTGTAACATCCTAATGGTTCTTCTAGTCCTTCTATTCTTTCCCAACCCTCTCTTTGGCCTTCCCTGGCAGAGCTCCAACTAGAGCACTCTGTCCCTATGGGCTAATCAGCTGAGCCCAGGCCCGTTGGCTGGGCTGTTAGTTCTGGCTGTAATGCAGGCGGTGGGAATGTGTGTGAGCTTCCCAGCCCTGTTTAATCTCTCCTCTCTCTGGAATGCTGATACTCTGAAGTGCTGCTTCAGCAACACGGACCATTCCGAGCACAGAAATATTGAGTGTAGAGCATCAACAGGACCGGCAAATACTTGGACACCTGTCTCAGACGTACCATATCGACAGACGCATGCGTTTGCATGAAAGGATCCTCCCTTGACTTCACTTCTCCTACAGATAAAGTTCGTAACGAGACTCCTGGGCTCCAAACGGTTTAGATATTATTAACTATTTATGTTACGTTCATTAAGCATTTAAAAACTATTTATAGAGCCATCAGCGAGAGTGGCATGTTCCTCCGTCAGTAGCTGTGAGAATGTAGCATGGTCTTTTTTCGCTGAGCTCCTCTTAAAGAGAATTAAACAAAGCCTGTTGACTGCTTTCTGACATTTTGAGCGGAGCCAGAGCTGTCCGAAAGGAGACACAAAGGTCTAGGTGAGATGTGGATTGGTATGACATTCACAGATGCTTGCTGAAATCCCCATCGCTCAGTTCTGGGAAAGGACAGAATTAACTCTGGCTCTTTGTTGCACTGTGTCAGAAGGAAATCTGCTTTTTACTGTGTCCCTGTAGTGATTATAAACCTTTTTTTTATTTTATTTTCTTCTTTTTTTTTGGAAACTGGAACAGACACTACGTCTGTGTTTCGTTTTGTATAGTTTCTATTTCATATTCTGTGCGTTTGCATATTATTTTGTATATGGGTAAAAGACGTCAAGACGTCTGCATCAAAAGACAAATCACTAAAGTGATTTTATGTCCACAGAAAGCACATGAAATGTGAGTAAAGTGTCTATTTTTAAGGTTTCAAATAAGTTGTTGGAGAACAAAATGTACACATTTGGTTGAAATAGTTTTATATTGTCATTCATTGTAATCCAATATTCATGTAAAAATTCAAACATGCTTATTCTGACTTATACATATTAAAATATATAAAAAAGAATAAGGAAGCAATTTTTATTGTGTTTTAAATTAGTTAAACAGTTCTTACTGACAAATGGGCAAAATGTAGGATAGTGGCAATTTAATAAAATGTAAAATTACAAGTAATTAGTGTTTGGGGTAAAAGGAAATTTTCTTTTAATATGTGATACATTGATTTTTGTTGTAAATATCCCTCACAAAATTGTTACGCTAAATGACATTTTAGTGGGTGTCTTCTGTAAATCAGGGAAAATGTATTATATTTATTTTTTGTTTAGAAAAACAAAGACAAAATTGCAATTAAATTAAACAAAAAAACTTTTACATTTTTTTGGTTAAAAGACAACAAGGCAGTATTAAAGCATGCAGTATGCCTCTGTTCATAATAAAATAACATTCTCAAATTTTTTTTTTTTTTTAAATGTATTAACTTATTCTGTTCAATACTAGAACTGGAGTGTCTATTTATCTATCCATTTATCATCTTTTATATTCCTTTTAAATGCCTCTTTATTTAAAATTAATGTGAACTTATACTGCTTTATAAACTGACATTGACATTGAAAGATATTTTTCACAAAATAGTTTAATTTTATGTAATTACACCAGGCAATGCCCCTTCATTAAGGAAGCTATGCACATCTGATTGTGTGTGTGTGTGTGTGTGTGAACAGTTGCTCATATGTACTCAGCCGCACTGGTGAGTTACTCATTACTGAATAAGTAACTCGAATGAATAGACACATTTTTCTGGTATGTCTTTCCTTGCATTTAATTTGTTGTCCTATTAAATGGTCTCATTTTGGATTTCAAAGGCAGACTCTGAAACGCATAATTTTATCAATTCAGTAGCCCTCTTCTCCATGGACTAGACCACTTATCATATACTTTAAGGTGAAAGGCAGAGCTTACAAAGAGAGAAAAATAGAGCTGGAGACATTGTGTCTTTGGGTTATGATGAAGACCCACATACATATGTTGAATCTAACGTTTCAAAACAAAACCCGAGGAACAAAAACATGCCCTTGTCCTCCACACTGAATCATTCTGGAAGCATACTGATACTTGAATGTATACCTCGCGCACACACACCCACACACACCCAGCTCTGTTTTCAGTCTTGTTCAGGGGCCTGAAGGAAGGGCCGGTGTTTTCATTTCATATTCATAAATCATTCATACATCTCACCACATCCGTCCTTTAGAAAATCAGCCCGTCGTCTTTATATTGAGATTCCAAATGTATTTTCCCATCCACATCACAGACGTAATCCCGCTGCCTGTCACTCTTTCCCAGCTCTCAGCTTTGACGAGAGTGACACATTTATGAGATATTTCCACCGAGCTCTTATTCTTTTGTATATCTGAGGCTTTGGCTCTCTAATACAATTAAATAAATGTTTCAGAGAGAATGACAATGAGGGTGGAGTCCAATCTAAAATGTTAACCCCTCGCCCTCTGGGAAGCATGCAGCGCGTTTAAAGTGAAGGCATTTCCAGATTAAACTTGTTTTTAGAATTTAACTTAGAAACCTTAATTAGACATAGAGATGTGAGGTCATTTTAACATGTACTATAGTGTTAATCTGTCGTTTTATTGACAATTGGAATGGAAATGTCAATATTTTTTATTCTCAGGAGAAAATCATAGACTGTTTCTGGAGTCGTATAGTTTTAACAAGGACTCTTTATTAGTCATAGGTGTTTTTGTTTGTTTGTTTGTTGGTTTTTTACATTTTAATAGTGAGTTTTGGCTCAGTATGATTTTTTGAATGCCACAAAGCTTTTTTTATTCACTGTAAAAACTGTGTGAAATACTGTTACTATTTGAAAGAACTTTTTAAGTAATTCCTGTGATGCAAAGCTGAATTTTTAGCATCACTACTCCAATCGTCAGTGTCACATGAACCCTTCAGAAATCATTCTAATTGGCTGATTTGGTCACATTTATTATCATAAATAAAATTTTTCATTTTTAATGGGTGATCAATAGAAAGTTTACCTTTGATCAGTTTAATGCATCCTTTACTATATCAAAGTGTTAATCTTCAAAAAGGAAGAAAGACATTAAACAGCATCACTTGCGTCACAGGTTATTGATTTCAAAGCTATCTAAATGTTAAAAACATAAGTGTGCTCTTTCATACAAATACCTGCAAACGCCTTACAAATTCTTCTTTTATGGATGTCACCCTGAAAAACAATTACCTTCTGAATAAGGCTTTATATGCTTGTTTACACATTCCATGATTAAATATTTTAAGACATTATATAAATGAATGAAAGCCAGTTTTATATAGTGGTCATTTTAGGCAGCTTTAAGGATACAAGCAGCATTTGATGATTTTTTTCCACTTGAAATGCCCTGCGTGGGGTGTTCAATAACCCGTTTGGATCTCAGCCAGTGAATGAGAGCGTAGAGAACATCTGATGTGTGAGGAGATATCATAAAGCAGCTACAGTTGCTCTTTTAATCACTTTCACTTAATAAAAGAGCGATGGTCTCCTGCAGGGTCGGGCCTCACACATCACAAATGGAATATTTGCACACGCTCACACATGTCAGATAATTCCTTAACTCACCAGCAGGTCGCCATCATTTTTAGCTAGCCCACCAACACTTTCTGTTTTCCCGTCTGTTTCTCTCACTTTGTTTCTGTTAGAAATTCACAGCCCAGACAAATGCAGAGGATAATACTCCTCCAAAATTTTTGGTTCATGTTTTTTTAATACATATTAGCTACTAATAATAAATAATACAAAAAAATATGGAAAAAATTTTGTTTAAATATTCTTTATGACCTTTGGAATCAGGAAGATAGTTTTTTTTCTTAAAGAAATATGACCTCACGTTGTCAATCACATTTACACCCTGCCTCTGAAACTTTAATCCGCCACAAAAAACGGACCACTGTGCTGAGAATTGTACTTATTGTGCTGTAATAAAAGAACAGTAACAAAAAAACATGCTTACTGTAATACAAGAATAGCATTTATTTGAAACCGATATCATTTGTAACCTGATAAATGTGTATTTTGATCAATTTAATTCTTAATTTACAGCCAAATAATACTTATTATAAATAATATAATACATAGAATTATATCAACATTATTTGTAACAGTGTATTACGCTTTTTACAAGTTAATAATAAAATATAATAAAATATTAGGCGCTTCCAAAAGTTTTCCAGAAATGTTTTGAATGTTATTTTCACCTTATAATGTTACCAAACATTATTTTATTGTATTATATTATTTTTAGAGGTTTTATAAAAATGTCTAAAAAATAAAATGTCTTCGTTGTTGAAAACAAACATGTCTTTTCATTGTACTCTTTTCCTCTGTGCATTTTGAGCTTCAAAGAGACCAATGCAGAATGTTCTCTTAGTGTGCAAGTGCTTTAATGCTGCTCATTTTGATCTGTGCACGCACACACACTCACACACACATAACCCCTTCAACAACCGGCACACAGTGTCTGTATCGTTTCGCTATCCTCTCAGACCCCCATTAGCCAGCCCTTACAGTGTCTCTAGAAGAGGCCATCAGCACAACAATGGATTCCACCAGTGCGTAAGTGTACCCAGCTAAGGCCCTCCAGCATTTCGTAGTCTTCATTTACACAGCTTTCAGCTTTAACAACTCACTCTTTCTGGGTTTCTCATGTCACCAATCGCAAAAGCAGCATGAAAAATCAGACCAAAACACCCCTACGACGGTTGTCCGAGACACTTTGTAAACAAGGTATCCTCACCTGTACACGAGTCTTGCTCACTCCTGGTCAGTTTCTATATGACTCAGAAGGCCACGTCCCGTCATTTGAAGCATTTGAAGTCTGAATATGTGTGACTACATGATGATTGACGTTTCTTATGTTTGACTGTGTGTTCTCTTCACAGCAACAGGAGCAGGATCCCACTAACTTGTACATCTCCAACCTCCCCGTTTCAATGGATGAACAAGAGCTGGAGAACATGCTGAAGCCCTTCGGACATGTCATCTCCACACGGATACTCCGGGATGCCAACGGGGTCAGCCGAGGAGTCGGCTTTGCCAGGTAACCTTGACACCCGACAGTCTCTTTGGCCAATGCAAGACTAAGCCGGAGCGTTTGTTTAGGAGGACACTTCGTTTCTTTCTTTTCCGGCTTTTTTCTCCCCCTCTCTTGTATGGCGCGTGTGGGGTGGGTTGGCTGGTTTTCAGGGTCACTGGCTGTGTAAGAGATCCCTGCAGAGGCTGTGCGTGCACTTGTGTGTGTGTACGAGTGTGCCAGCCAGGCAATTAGCCGTTCAGCCATGATTGGGTGAGCAGAGCTGAATGGGGCCGCACAGAGGAGAGGAGCCACTCCAGAGAGCACAGACTAAATCAAGACTCCCAGCAGCCCGAAACAAACACTATATAACACCCCTGCCGCTCTTTATTTTCTCTCTTACGATCTCTCTCTGCCTTTCCTCTCATTCGCTAAATTAACATATAAGGATGTTTCTTCAATTACAGGAACTTAAATGTCCCAAAGGATAAAACGAATAGATTTCAACTTATATTTGGTATATGAAGATCACACTCAAACTGGGAACTTTTTGTCATGCCTTCAACATTTAAAAAAAATTAAATTTATGCATCAGTTTATTCAGTTAAATTTTTTTTACCCTTGAACAAAATCCTGCATAAAATTGTGAATTATTTATTTAAAATAATATAGTATTGTATATAGTTTAAAGCATAAACATAGTACAATAAGCTTAAATAATATTTATTTATTCATTTACCGTATTTATTTTAGTGCTGTCAAATGATTATGTGAATATTTCTACAATATAAACCGTGTGTGTATGTGTTTATAGGTACATAATATACACAGTACACATACATATGTAATGTAAACAAAAAACTTGTATTTGTATTTTATTGAGATTAGTCATTTGACTAGACGTGTCAGTGAAGAGCAGATTTATATGAAATATGTGGAGGAAACAGAAAAATCAAGGTAAATTTCACTTTGAGAGAGTATTGTTATTTTGCATAATTTCTAATCATCTTGTTGCTGTACGTTTGTCAGTTTATTCAGAAGTGTTAAAATATTATTTAACTATGTATTTATTATGCATAAAATGAAATTAGCCTACTAAAGGAGTCAATTATTTCATTTCAAAGGCATGATGTTAGCAAACCAAATTAAAACACATTATTTTAAATATGGTGGAAATTGCATTTGTGGAGGCTGTGATGAATGTATATCCACCGTTGGACATTGTTAGTAGACCGATTAAACTATTGGAAGTATAAAAAGTGCTTTAATAGAGTTCATTTTCTACAAGTCCACAGGGCCAAAAATGTTTGAAGAAGTAGCAGAAGGAGTAGCCACAAAGTAACGAATGCGTTCAGTTTGCAATGTGTTTTCACTGCAGTCATGACCGATGACTTTAATTCTGATTGCCTCATGCTGTGTGTTTCTCTTCGCCTTTCTTTCTGTCACAGAATGGAGTCCACCGAGAAATGTGACGTGGTGATTCAACATTTCAACGGAAAGTTCCTCAAAACCCCACCAGGAGTACCAGGCAAGTGTCAACAGCACGGTGTCTTCTAACAATATTGCGTCCTAACCAGGTGCAAAGCGATAAAGTGACAATCAACTTGACGTTTGTTGTCTATTTCCACAGCTTTGTCCACAGCCAAATCTCATTGCCGTGAAGTCCCTCTCCATATAGCTGTATATTAAAGGAATAGTTCAGCCAAAAATGACAGTTCTGTCATCACTTACTCACTCTCTTGTTGTTCCAAAGCCATATGTTTTTGGGAGTAAATAATGACGGAAATCTCATTTTTGATGAACTGTCATTTTAAATAATAAATATGCTATGATTTTTGCTGATTTTGACAGTAAAATTGCACCTGTATCGAGATTTAGATATACTGCACACTTAACCCCCAAGCTCAGTGTGATCCAAAGCTCTCATGTGAGGAAGCACACGTCCCCCCGCTTTGAGTCGCTCAGCTCATCAACTTCACATGACAGGATCTGATTTATAGGTTGATTAAGGTTTAATTTAAGCCTGGTGTGCCTGAGGAAAACAGTTCCCTGAGGTTAGCAGAATGTACTGCTTATACAGAGACAAACATTTATACTGTACAATACATTTAGAAGGTGTTTAACTTACAAAAACATTAGAGAAAATTTGGCTTGATTTGATCTGTACGCATTAAATTGGACTGGAAAAGGTGGGCTGTGATCTTATTGGTTGGCGTTATTTTTTGGCCTTGTTCCAAAATCATTTCAAAGGCCAAACGTGCTATTAGATTTTGCTAATAGATTTTTCTTTAAAGGAAAATTCCAAGTATAATCTTTATAGACCTATTTGTGGCATATTGCTGATTAGATCAAAAATCAGATTCACCCCTCCTTTTTAAAAAAAAGAAAAAATTCAAGTAACAATATACACTGCTATTCAAATGAGTACGATTTGTTCTGTTTTTTAATAGTTTTTTTTTTTTTTATGCTCAGCAAAGCTGTATTTATTTGATCAAAATATATAGAAAAAGCAGTAATATTATGAAATGTTATTGCACTTTCAATATTGGTTTACCATTTTAATATGCTTTGCAATAAAATGAAAACCCTAAATTTCCTGCAGCCATTACTTCAGTCTACAGTGTCACATGATCCTTCACAAATGGTTCTAATATGCTGATTTATTATCAGTGTGTTTTTAGTTTTTTTGGAACCTGTAATATTTTTGCTTTAATTCTCTGATGAGTAAAAAAAATTAATAAAAGGACAGCATTTATTTCAAATAGTCTTTTCTAAGAATACGATTCTTTACTATCAATTGTGTTTATCCATGTAAGCATGCCGTTACTTAATAAAAGTATTAGTTTCTTAAAAAAAAATGACCGACTCCAAACTTTTGAATAGTTGTGTATATTGTAACACAAAATTTCTATTTTGGATACACACTGTTTTCTTTAACTTTTTATTAATCAAAGAATTCGGAAAAAGTATCACAGGTCCCAAAAATATTACACTGATTACAAAACAGGATATTAGATCATGTAAGGATCATGTAACACGAGTAATTATGCTAAATATTAAGCTTTTTATATTTTATATTAAAGCATATTATTTTAAACTGCACTGATATTTCACAAAAGTATAGAAAAACTATAAAAACTATAAAAAAAACTGATGAATGGCAGTGTAAGTGATATAATATAACAATATTAGTATAGCCACAAGACATAAACCATATGAATGTTAACATGATTTTGAGATGAAAAATTTGTTTACCAGTGATTTCAATCCAATCCAACTTTATTGCCATGAAAACATAATGTAAACAATAAAACAAATGTAAAAATGATTTAAATAGCTCACATAGGACAAGGTTTAGCAGATGGGATTAATGTAAGTGCTTTTATAAAACTAAAACCCTCCCATTTCTGCTTTATATCCCCCAAAAATCGTTCCATTCACTTCCACTATAAGGCTCTAATTCTATTTTCTATTTTTAAAGTATATAATGTGGTATAATTCAATATTACTTCCCATGCTCATCAGCGTTATGCTGATTCAGCTAAACTAGTACTGAACTCCCTTAAAGTAACAAACCCTTAGCAGTCATGCTTAAAAAAACAGACATTTATTAAGAAAGTAAATTCTGTCGCCTTTAACAATGACAGACGCACAACCAAACAAACCGTGTTATTTAATGGTGTAGTTTTGCAAAGCTCAGGGTATTTTCCTCAGTAATGTGCTTGGTGTTCGTTCCCCGGCTGTTGCTGAGCTTCTTTTTTTTTCCTCAGAGAGAGAAAAGATGAGCAAAGGCAACAGAAACGGAGCAGGAGAGGTTAGGGTGGATGAGAGAGAGAGATTCCTGTTGGATGCAGTAGGTGTGTGTGTGTGTGTGTGTGCGCATCTGTCTGTTTTCTGTTTGAGGGAAGCATTGGCAGAGGGCTTGGGGGGGTGTAAAAGCAACTGACAAGACAGAGAGAGAGAATAGGAAGAGAGAGATTGGAGAGGGCAGCCTGCAACTCTGGCAGTTGCTGTGTGATTTGTGGGGTGTAGCGTGCGGCTCGGTGTCAGACCCAAAGACAGAGGAATGATGGATGACTTCATCTATACCACTCTCTCTCTCTCCCTCTCTTTTAAACTCTCCTCTCTCTTTACTAACAGACTCCTGGCCAACTCAGTTTTGTTGTTACCTTTACACCGTGTCTTAACCCGGTGCGACATGCTAAAGCGACAAACGATAAAAATGTCTCCCATGTAAATCTGAGTTGTTACTACCAACCAGCTGCGACCACGACAGGCCATGACAAGCTTTTTTTTTCGCTCACTTGTTTTTTCTATCTCTGAAGCGTTTCCCTGGCCTCATCCACATTGAAATTTCACTGGTCTGAATAAAATATAGAATAATGTATGTTACATGAATAAAGATTAAAAAATAATGGAAAAAATCTTACCGAACCTATACTATTAAATGATAGTGTATATGTCAAACCATGGTGTGGATAAACAAATTACAGATTGATGCTTAAGGAAACACAGTCATTGCTTACTAATAAAACTCATATTTACTAAGTTACTTTCTTCCTTGAAACGCAAAAGAAGAAATTCAGAAGACAAACTGAGATGGAGTCAAGAATGACTCAGACAGTCAAATAATAATGCTTCAAAAAGACTCTACTCAAAAGAATGACTCAATCACAAATGACATTAGATACTGATATGCCCCTTACTAACACACCAAGTAAAGACTTAAAGGAATAGTACACCAAAAAATGACAATTGTGTCATCTTACTCACCGACATATCATTCCATACCTGCATGTGTTTGTTTCTTATGTTGAACATAAAAGAATATATTTTGAAGAATGCTAGTTGTCAAGTAGTTGATATTACTTATTTCCTACTAGGGATATCAGTAGAGACCAACAGCTGTTTAACTCTTTAGAATATCTTCTTTTGTGTTCATCATAAGAAAGAATACAAGTTTTGAACGACGAGAGTAAATGATGACAAAATTGCTTTAAATAGTGGTCCCCATTTTATATATATATATATATATACATATAAAACTGTGTTAAAATTCTTTAAACTGTTTCTTTTTGTATTCCTTGAAAGCGTACAAGTTTGGGGCAACACAAGTGAGAGTAAATTGACTGGAATTTCATTTTGGGGTAACATATCCCTCTTAAAAGCCATTTTAAAAAAGAAAAAGCTTCTCCTGAGGAATGAAAGGCGGAGAGTGAAAACGAGGTGATATTGTGCTCTCTAAAGTCAGGAATATTGCTAGAGTCTTAGCCAGCTGTCTGATAATGCATTCAGCCTTGAAAAGGAGCCATGCATGTATTGATATCCAGGTTTAAAGCTCAAAAATAGCGCCTCATCGATTTTTACTCGCCCTCTTCTCCTCTTTTCCATCTTTCTATCTCTCTCTCTCTCTCTCTCTGTGCTTACGATGTAGTAAGTGGATCACACAAGTCGGTGGAATAACCGTGTTTTGCACGAGTGGTTCGTCTCGAAACATGCGATTGTCTCAAACAGGTGTAGGGTTATTAAAACATCAGACATTAAAGAGATCAAATCTGCTTTTATTCAATAGCAAAAAGAAAGGAATAACGTCTAGGTTACTATCGTAACCCACGTTCCCTGAAGGAGGGAACGGAGACGTTACATATGGGAACTCG
>JAUMHG010000060.1:16010817-16024215 GCA_032359395.1 Enteromius anoplus | reverse complement strand
AAGCTCAAAGGCAAATCGGTCTCTCTGGCGAGTTCCCATATGTAACGTCGAAGTGATTCGACTGAAAGGGTAACCTCCTTGTTTGTGTCTTAAAGGGACAGTGCACCCCAAAAATAAAAGCTCTTTCATCCTTTACTCACCCTTATAAGTTGTTCCAAACCGGCATGACTTTCATGAAGCGCTTGCTATCACTTGTTCTATCGTTCTCTTCTTGTCTCCATCTGCTGTAGGTGTGTGTTTGCTCCTTTGCAAGTTGTCCTGATCCAGCTTACTCAGGCTTTTCTAACAGGCCACGACGGGGCCATCAGGCCTGCATGCTCTCATAATTACACAGGCTCTTAGGCAACATGCTGATGCTGGGGTAGATAATGATGACGAGCGTGTAACGCCGTGACCCCTCCATCACGCACGAGCTCCCTGTCATGGGACGTCCTGTGCTCCTTCCATTCTGCTGATCTTTCCTACATGCCCAGCTCAAGCCTGTGGGCTCTGTCAGATCTTGGAGTGCGTTTCAGGCAATTTGGCCAGCATCCTGATCTCAACCTTAATCCGTTTCTTTTTTTTTTCTCCCTCCGTTCTTCTTTCTGTCTCAACCTATTCATGAGCAAAGTGGCCTGAGGGAAGTCTTAATGGTGTGGGTTTGGTATGGATGTAGGGCCGTAATACTACACACACATTTGCATTCATTCAGGAATGTTTTAGCTGATGGCAATTGGAGGTAAAGAGAAGCAGGTTTAGATACTGTACAGGCAAATATTTCATATTCGCTGTGACACGAGAGAAATGCACAACTTTCCATAGAACTGAAAAATAAGTGATTGAAAGGGGAATGGATATATGTAGCAAGGGGATCTGGCTGATAAGTTTGGCCCTGTGAGCCCCTGCTGGTAGATGTTGTAACTACATTAAAAGCTGTTTCTTTCTCTCCTTTTCTTCCTTTTTTTTCAGTTGATGGATCTTCAAAAGCAGCTGTGTATTGTGACGATATAAATATAGAAGCCACTTTTATGTCAGTAATATTTCAGTGTAGCATAGTAAACATTTCACCAGTTCTGTTTCAAAAGGCTTTTGAAAAGATGAGATGGCCTTACTTTTCTTTCCCTGTCTGCTGCCTTTGGGCATCACAATTCAGGATTGTTTGCTAGCGAAGGTCTTGGAATTGTCCACGTATTGCAAAAAATATATATTTTTGTATTTTATTTAGCATTTATTTTAAATATCTATTTATATTAATTAATTTAGCAGATGTCTTATTTGTATGCAAAGTGACTCACAAATGAGGAATATAACAAGCAATATATCTTATTTAACTAATTTTGGCCTGTATTTGCAAATTTACAAAATGTTATTTTGTAGTCAAATTACTGTAATTAAAAAAAAAAAATGTCAGTATTTTATTATTTATTTAAATTTATTTATTTATTCAACATGCCAAATAAGTTTGTTTTTTTTATCCTGGAAAATACAGACAGATTGTTGGGCAGGTCATGTATGTTTTCCATCAGTAAAGTGACTTGTTAAATTGCTGTGTGTGTGTGTGTTAACTGAGACTGAGGGGAAAATGGGCCTGCACTGAAGTACTTACAAGCCCACTGACAGTGAGACTGTGAGAGAGAGAGTACTTACACCCCACTGTCTGTGCTGATGGAAGGGGAGGGTAAATTATAGGGCCTGTCAGTGTGTTAGAGGCCAGGCTGATGTGTGTGTGCGACATTGGGGAGGCCCATCAAATTTGGTTCCACTCGACTCACTAATGCCTTTAAGACTGGGAAACCAAGCTGCCACGGAGTGATACACTCTCTGAGGATTTGTTTGCTTGCAAAGTTGAATGGGGCATGTGTGTCAGTGGAGAGGCCAGAAATCATTAAAGAAGAGGCCTAGTTAAAAATTCTGAATATATATATATATATATATATATATTTATATTAAAAAATTGTTTTAATATATTTAATTTATTCTTGTGGCTGAGCTGGCTTGTGACTGACGTCTTATGTTTGGATAGTTTGTGCTTCAGACAAGGCTCTCACACGCTACGTGTGGGAGAGAGAGAAGGAGAAATTCTATAAAGGACGTGCTAATGAAGCTGTTTATTTTCCCTGGACTTACTGGCGAACATAATGGGCGCTGGCGCATATCGTTTCTCTCACATTCTTTGTGTGCCTCTTTCTCTCTGTCTCCTTTCTTTCTTCTTTTTTACTGTATGTGTTCTCTCACTCTCTATATTTAGTGCTGCTTGCTAAAGCATGCATTGCTATTATTTTTGCTCATGCTTTGTGTTAAATAGTTCTCAAAATACGGTGACAATCTCAGTAACAAAATTATCTTTTCAATAAAGACTAAAAATTAAGGATGAATTCTTTTTTTGCTTAAAGAATGAAAATTTTATATATTTAGCTTATGTTATTTATATTTTTAGAATCATTTAATTATTTAGACTTAATAAACACAGTACAACTCAAATGTTTTAAGATTTAGTTTTATGTCTTTTTAAAGAAATCACAAAAGCTGCATTTATTTGATCCAATGAATAAATAAAGGCCAAGGCGCTGAAAGAACTGCACAAGGGTAGTTCTGACCGGAGGTTGATGCAGGAACTGCGCACGGCGACCGACTTCACCCTCTGGGGGACAAAGGTCACAGGGCTGGCCTTCGGTCAGGTGACGTCCACCATGGTGGTCCAGGAGCGCCATCTCTGGCTGAACTTTCTCGATGCACCCGTCTCCCAGGCAGGCCTCTTTGGTGACACTGTCAAGAACTCGGCACTCCAGAAGCAGACGGAGGCCATCAAGCACATCTTGCCCTGGCACGATACCAAAATGCTCCAGGGCGTCTTGGACCTTCGGATCCTAAATCGGTCCCATCATCGAGATCCTCTCTAGGTTCGTCACCAGGTTTGCAGCCATCGACCTGAAGAACGCATACGTTCACGTCTCGATCTTGTCTCGACACAGACCGTTTCTTCGGTTTGCTTTCGAGGGTGCAGGCGTATCAGTACAAGGTCCTCCCCTTTGGGCTGGCCCTGTCTCCCCGGTCTTCCAGGCGGGACCCCATGACGTCAGTCAATTACTAAATGTCTCCCATCCCTCCTTCAGGGAACGAGGGTTACATACATAACCGAGACGTTCTCTGCTCTCCACTTCCCCAAAACTATCTTTTCTTTCATTTTCCCATAAACTTTAAATAAGCATGAGCCTGTTTATTTGTCTCTGCCGGGACACAACAGTCATCTTAGCATACAAAAGGTGTTTAGATTTGGCAGAATGGCAGTTGTTAATGTGGTGGAGGGCAGTGTGAAAGCCCCACACTCTGCAGAGAGTAAGATGGATGGCTTTTACAATGCTCATAAACATGCAAACATGACGCCCATAAACTCGGATACAGGAAATACTACAGGCCCTCGTGATTCCTCCAGTGCCTCATCATGCCAGCATGTGCATTTAAATTTTTGTCATGGTTTTGAGCGAGAGGAAATAACACTGGGTCCTAAACGTGAGCTGACATTGTAAATCATTCACATTTGTTTATAAACAGTGAGATCAATAAGTATTTGATCGCCCTGTGATTTTGCATGTTCTCTTACGATCAAGAGAACTTGCAAAATCACTGGGTGATCAAATACTTCTTGAACTCACTGTGTGTATATATATATATATATTTATAAATGAGCCACACAATTAGTAGAGTAAAAAATGCTGATTATGTCTGCAGTGATTTGATATTCAGTGAGCTCGTGCTGAACTGCAAGTCTCATGATACTGTGTAAACTTGCATTGACAGCTTTATTGATCATAGCAAGATGGGAGCATTCTGTTATTGACGCTTTGCTCACTTTTGGTGTATAATTTATTCAGAATCTGATAACAGGTTTTTTTTTTTATTCTGCTAAGAGGGCCAGGGAGAAGTTTACTCTTTAGTCACCGTCTGGATTTATCGATGTGTAAAATAGCAAAACATTCACTTAAAAGCATGCAGCCATTTATTTATTTTTTTATTTTTCCATTTATTTGCAAACAAATTATAACGTCAGCATATAAAAAACTGCTGTCAAATGATTTATCGCGCTTTATTTATGATTTATTTTGATTACATAATATATGTATGTGTACTGTATATATTTATTATGTATATCCAAATACACACGCATACAGTGTATATATTTAAATATTTACATGTATAAACATTTATATATTTAGATTTTATATTAAATATAAATATATGTAATATATAAACAAAAAATATTTATCAAAATATATTTATGCATGTGTTTGTATTTATATTTACAAAATAAATATACACAGTATACACACATATATTATGGAAACAAAAACGTTTATTCTGGATGCGATTAATCATTTGACAGAAATAGAAATAATGCATTATAAATCTAACATTTTTCATATTCATTTTTACACATTTATGCCCAAATGCCCTATTTGGCCCAGTTTTGCCCTTTTACCCACACAATCACAATCAATTATGGTTATGTTGCTGACAGTAGATCCATGTGGAAAATGATTCTCGTTCTCTGTCACACACATAAACATGCACACGTGTGCACCTGGTAACCGGGTCTCCGAGTGCAGGTGTGGAAAAGGGATCAGGTGGTTTGGAAAACAGCTTGAATATGTGTTAGTGGTTGAGGTGTGAAAATAATATCTTCAGTGGAGCTGCTATAAAGGTCTTGGCTTGTTGCTTATGGCTTAACAGAGTGCAAATTATTCATATTTTACACTTACTTGGATTTGAAAGTATTATTCACATGCTCGCGTTTTCCTTGCGTATAAAGTAAGTAAAAATATGCACATGTCGGAATAAAAGGAATGTTCTCGGTTAATACTGAGTAAACAATTGACTTTCATCACAATATTAAGTGACAGTAGAATTAGCATCAGATTACCTGCGTTTGGATGAAGCTTTCTAGCGTGATATCAACATGTGAACAGCTTGAGCATCAGTCAAAGAGCTGTGTGCCAATGTGAACACCAAATCGGATGCCCAGTCCTTAACAAACTAATAAATCTGAAGCTAATATCATCAGTAAAATAAGGTGACATGCCCAGTGGGTCTTCAAAGTGCGGCAAGTGCGCCAAGCCTCTGTCATTTCACACCAGCGCGATCTGGAGAATCCCCCAAACCAAATTTTCTAAACCACATTATATTTTGATTTATTCGTGCTTTGTTCGTCCTCGACGGTGTCGTGATTGATTTAGCGCTGTTCTGACACAAACAAAGCCGGGCCCAGATAATCTCGTTTACACAAGATAGAATTCTAATGAGGGAGAGAAATGATCTTTCAGTGAAATCTATCTGATCTGGGGCGTTCTCTAATAGCTCTGTCTGCCTCTGACCCGAGAGAGGACAGCAGTCAGCCCCACGGTGGGCTAGTGATTTCAGCAGAGAGCCCATTAGGAAGCAATATTGCATGTATTTTTTTTCCTTCTTCTTCTTTATCAAGCATTCATTAGGGCTGCTGGGATGAGTCATGCATATCCAAATCAGACAGATTTGATTTTATACACACACACACTCATGGGCAGAAACGCAAGCAAATGCTTTTCAATTACCTGAAATGAGGGAAACATTTTCCTGAGTTTTCAACCAGCAAACACGAGGGAGTGGGTTATCTGCATGTGCTGTCTGTGTGTATCATCCCATAAATTACTGCTACATAAGCATCTTTTTTCAACTAAGTTCTGTGTACCACCTGCTTTCCAAGAGTGCTCATAGTTAATTGCTGCAGGCAAATAGTGCTGACTTTTGTGAATTAATCTATTACGAGACTAATTTCACAATGCATCTGAAGTCTAAAAAACCCCTGAGATGTTTGCAAAACACTTACATGCGCAAGAGAGACGCTTGCATGTGCACAGAAGAACTAGATATAAATAAACCAGAAATAGTAAATCGCATGCAAGAAAATTTTTCGCTCTTAGTTTAAATTAATAAAAATTGTCAATAAAATATAAGATTTCTGTTACTAATAAAATGTAATTTTCCAAACTATTAATCGCATCCAAAATGTTTTATTTACATTATATATGCATATATTGTTTCTTTATTATCATAAATACACACATGAAATATGTTGCGTTTATATATTTATATATGATATAATTTATCATATATGTAACTACATGTATATATTTTCAAAATAGATGCTGCATATGTGTGTCTATATACTGTACAGTTGGTACGGAAAGTATACAGACCCCCTTAAATTTTTCACTCTTTGTTTAATTGCAGACATTTGCTTAAATCATTTAAGTAATTTTTTTTTCCTCATTAATGTACACACAGCACCCCATATTGACCCAAAAAACTGAATTGTTGATATTTTTGCAGATTTATTAAAAAAGAAAAACTGAAATATCACATGGTCCTAAGTATTCAGACACTTTGCTCAGTATTTCATAGAAGCACCCTTTTGAGTCTTTTTGGGAAAGACGCGACAAGTTTTTTCACACCTGGATTTGGGGATCCTCTGCCCTTCCTCCTTCCTTCAAACGTTGGTGGACACCATTTTTAGGTCTCTCCAGAGATGCTCAGTCAGAAGTCAGGGCTCTGGCTGGGCCATTCAAGAACAGTCATGGAGGTCAGAATACTCCATACCCACTGTGCATGATAAATATACACAGTACACACATATATTATTTAAACAAAAAATAATTTTGGATGCGATTAATCACTTGACAGCACAAAAAATAATATATAATAAATAAATAATTATTTTATTATCAAATTAAAGTGTTACATTTCTGTCAAGTGAACATTCAGCCTGCAGTATCTGTCCATTGAGATACTATTTTCACAGAAAGTGTTTCTGGTAAAGAGAAATGGCAATGTGTTTCAAATATATATATATATATGATGTACCTAAATGGTTACGTTTACGAAAGTGGCGCACTGCTTTGTGAATTCAACTCACAGAGAAACAACTTAATGGTTTTTTTTTCTGTTTTCATGCAGTGAGTACATTCCTTCTAAATGAAACATGAACTTCAACCTTTAAACGAGCATGCGGTGAACTGGCTCCTGACCTTGCATTCTGCAATGTTTTATTAGAGAACCGAGACAATAGTCTGTCTCCCTCTCTCTCTCCGGTGACCTGCTCTCAGGACAGACTGTGCAGAGCAGCATCCACCAAACCAAAGTCAGACAGGCCCATTAAAAGGCAGGAAGTGGGGAGGCTAAGCTGATTATGCAATGTTTGTATTCTACTCAGTGCGCGTCTCTCTCTCTCTCGCTGTCTGTCTCCCTGAATTGTCTCTTTCCTCCTGTTCTCTTTCCACTGCGGGGAGATGTCAAACAGGCCAGTCATATTTACCTGCTTTAGCCCAAACAAACAAACCAGTGCTCAGAGTAAACTGCTCTCCCAGCACTGATCTGAGATCAGGGCATCACACTGGAAAGAGCTTGTTTCACATTTTATTTGTTGTCATTGCTATTAGTGTTAGCATAAAGGTTTAAAAGAATGCATGCAATACATTTGTAACCTGATAGAAAACAATGCAGGCTGTCCTTATTCCTCAAGTGTCTTGTTATGCATTTTTTTTACATAATGGGACAGTTTTATGAAAAATATTACAGTAACACTTTACAATAAGGTGTCATATATTAACTAACATGAACAAACAAGTATTTATCCATCTTTGTTAACGGTAGTTCATAAAAATACGATTATTTCTTGTTAGTTCATGTTATTTCACAGTGCATTCACTAATGTTAACAAACACTACTTATAATAATGCATTAATAAATGCTCATTCTTAGTTCATATTAATTCATGTAGTTAAACAATGAAACTTATTTCAAAGGAGTCATACAAAGCCAATATAGTTTGTTTTAAAATTTCTCAAAGATCGCTCATTTTCCCCTGTCAAAAACAGCTCTTTTGAAATCACTCTGTTCTGTGTACTTCCCCTTTAAATCTTCACGAGCTCTGCTGACCCCGCCCCTCTTTTCCGAGGCTCTCTCAGAGGATCTTTATTTAGCCGTATTCATAGTGAAACTTGCTAATTAGAACATTATTAGGAAAGGCGATTAGCAAAGATTCTTTAAAAAACATACTCACTGCTTCTGTAGGTGAGGCCGGATCATGAATGATTTGCGCGATCATAAACACATTTCGGTTGATCAAGGGCGCGTTTCCCTTCAAAACCAAATTTAACGTTAACCCTCTGCATCTTCAGTCACTCAGATGTCGGGGGTAAATGACTACTGCTATGTTCATTAATACATTCAACAACAAAACAACTCAATCTCTTAGGAGTCTTGCTTGTCTCTGAGTCTCGGTCTGATGATGGCTCATAAATAGAATCTTGGATTATGCTTTGCTGTCATTTCTGAAGGATCATAAGAAATCGTGGCTGATAAAAATAATGATTTGTCTGCATAGGGATAAATATATTTTAAAACACATTCATGCAGGGAGTAGTCATTTAAAATTGTAATATATATGGCACCATATTACTGTTTTACTGTATTTTTAACCAATAAGTGAGTGTAAAAGACATAAAAACATAAAAAAGATTGTTTTGATCATATGCACATAACTTCATAACAACAATAAACCAACTATTCAAATATAATGATAATACAAGCTTTCGTAAATATTATACAGCCTTCCTTGCAAATTGTAACAGCATTTTACTGTAACCATACACTTGTTGTCATATTTTCACCATAAATTGTAAATTCATGATTTTTCTTTTTTTTTTTTTACAGTGTATCATGGGTCTTAAACATGAATGAATTGCTTCCATGTCTGTTTGAAATTTTATTAGAGATAGCTTTGGTTGGAGATGGGTGAGCAACGAGAAGCCAGAATTTCATTCTGTGCTTAAAACCGTCTTCTACCACGAATGTGTGTCTCTGCACAGCGAGCAAGGTTTCTACGGGGAATTGAAATGACGTGTATGGGATGTTTCTTAATGTAGGAACGCTGTATTGTATAATGCAGGAGATTTTCTGTGTGTAAAACTCCAGGATAAGGCTTGGTGCCCGTGGCTCCACGGAAAGGCCGGCCTTCCCATCTCGCAAACAAACGCCCCACATGTATAATACCAGGGTTGTGGTGTTGTTGCGTTCAGTGAATTCTCATGTCTCACCGAGCCTGTGTGGGCTCACCTCACAGCAGCGCTCAACTGTGGGCTGTGTTTTTCTCGGTTCTCTCTCTATATGTATCATACAGCGGTGGCTGAATGTAAAACCGGAGCACTCGGTCGTTTCTGGACCTGAAAGCCACTGTGCCAAGCTGGCAGTGTAACGGATCTCTGCGGTAGGCTGCTATTAGAGCGTGGGCGATGTGTAGACACCAGCTTTGTCAGGGTCACACGCTCCTCCTACCCACTCAGTGCACACCGTTCCAGGGCAAACAGTGCTCTTCCTGTTGGTAAACAACATTCTTTCTTTCCTCTCTGCGTGTTTTAGAACAGGGACGTCAATGTGTTGTGCTTGTACACATGTTGTTTTCAAGGCCGTCCGTGTCAAACCAGTCTTACAGTTAAATAATCATCTTTGAGTAAGAATAGCTTGTCTAACACAAATGCGGATAGTTTTGGTGCACCTTCGCTGTAGGGCTGTATGTGATACGGAATCATGATCGAGAAATACATTTCTAAAAGCTTTGTCTACTACATTTTTTTTCAGCATCTGCCGTCACACTTCGAGTGAGAGTACATGAGTACTTCATTTCCTGAGCTACTCGGAGAGTTCACTTCATGAGCATCTCACCATTTGATGCACAGAGGGGAAAAAAGAGGTTAAGGAAACCTTAGTTTGGACCCATTTTGGTTTTTTAATTACCATGTTTGATCATTTTGTATTAAATATAAAACACATAATCCAGAAAAATTAAAACAGACAACACAGAATTCATGGAAAAATAAAATAAAACTAATTATATAGGACTATTATTAGTATTATTATTATTATTACAGTATTTATTAAATCATTTTTTGATCAACTATTTATTTATATATTTATTTTTATTGTGAAATTGTTTAAATTTGTGAATTCAACAGATGAGCCAAATTGTATTAATTAATTTATTTATTAAAAAAATTCTAAATCTATCAAAAATTAACGAAAAAAAAAAAAACAGATTTTGGGATAAAAACAAAAAACAAACAAACAACAACAAAACAAAAACAAATAGCTAATTGCAACACTTTTTTAACTGTTAACTATGACTTTTCCCTGAATAATTTCTTAATTTGCTGCTTATTAATAGTTAAAAGCTAGTTGTTTGGTTTAGGTATTAGGAAGGATTAGGGAGGTAGAATAAGCCATTAATATGTGCTTAATAAGCACTAATAAATTTCTAATTTTAGTAATATGCATGCTAATAAGCAACTAATCGGTGTAACCGTAAAATGAAGTGTTACCAAAAACGGATATAACAGTGCCCTACAGCTTGTTTGTTTGTAGTGTTTGTTCGGTGTGAAAGGATGGCAGGAATGAGTGAAGTAACGAAGAAATCTGCGAACTCGAGGGCCATCATTGGATTGAGGGTGGGAAACTCTGGTGTGGCTTCAGGAATGCTTGCCACCCACAGTGAAAACTAGAGGTCTGTGGGAGCCAAGCAGGAGTTGGCACGCCGGACAACAGCCATGGATTAGAAACACATGTCTATCTTATTGACGGCCCCCCAATCCCCCACTGCCTTCACATTCCCTCCTTGACTGAATATGTGCAGTGCCATGACCCAAAGTTAATAAACAGCTTGGAAATACATGTGGTCAGAGCTGTCTGCTTGGGTAAATGTTATGGAAACACTTACAGACACATATTTAAAATACAATCCAATTGAATAATTCAATACCAAACAAGTACCATTAACATATTGTGTTTCGTTAAATGACGCTTTCATTTTTGTGTTTTTCTCAACAAGATTTAAGAGTAGAATGAGTTTTTTTGGGAAAACTCCCAAAGCAACCAGAAGTGTCCCAACAATAATACATATATGCCCTGTGAGAATGAGAAAAACATGTAAAAGTCGATGAATTATGAATTTTCCCTGCAATAGTTCATGTTACATTTAAAACACATGTCATCGTGTTGGGACACTTATTGTAATGGTGCATGACTTCCAAGGAGACTCTGATTGAAATATTGGCGAACTGAAATGCGTTCAGAGCTGCAGATGTTTGAGTGTGTGAGTGTGACGAACAAGATGGAGGAGTTCAGATCAATATGCAGATTATTTATCAGAAAGGTCGTACAGGCAGGGTGTAATACCGGCAAACAGAGGGTGCTCTGTCAATATCTTGAACAGGAACGCTTTACAAAAATTAACTGAAACTCAGCGAAAAAAGACATAAATACAAAAAGCTTTAAATGACCACTTAACAAAACAAAAAAGAAATTTGAAAACAAACTTTTTCATTGTCATTTTTATCCATAAAGATGACTTAAAGGTGCATCAGAGAAGATGGCGAGTCAGAGAACGGCATGCTCTCTGTAGTTATTTTGGTGAAAGTAATACAGCAGTCATGTAACGCATTACAATTTTGAAACAGTAACATTGTAATATAAGGAATTACTTTTAAATAACATTAACAAGTAATATTTAATGTATTACAGTTTGAAAGTAACTTGCACAACGCTGTGTACTTGTATATATGCTTCTGTTTGTGTTAATAGGTTTGAAGCCGGCCTGCGAACCTACCTTGCCAAAAATGATCACATTAATCATAGTTTCCACCAAAATACTACAGCTGTGTCTACAATAAACCTGTGTGTAATTTGGTATAGGACACCACAATCATCAAAGTAAAGTAAGCAAAATGACAAAAAGCATGTGGAGGAGATGCATAATTAATTTATCGGGGCATTAGAGTTTTAACAGCTGTAGTTAACTACAATTGAGCAGTTTCGCTATGGCATTGCCTGAATAATATTATACTTTTGCTACATGGTTTTTGTGTTGCTACGCAGTGATTTTAGCATGTTGTCAGTACTCTCTTTTTTTCCCTGTTTAACCTGGTGATTTTGCGTTTCATTTATGTTCATAGCACAAATGGTATTAATTACGGTTTGAAGAGTTCAACTTATATACGCAATAGCTTGTCTTATCTGATCGTGTCTGATGTAGGTACTTGGAAAGGAAGGTTGTTGCTGGAGGTATTTGCGTGCACGCATTATGATTTCCCTGGATGCATTCCGGGCCTGAATCAAAAATCAGTCATTCTTAACAAAGGCTCAAAACTTTCCTTGCATGAGTGAGATTCAGCACTTTGAGTTCAGGGCAACCTGACTAGCAAAACAAACAGAGCTAATGCCAAGCAGAGTCTGCTCATTAAATCAGCATGGATTTTCCAGCGCGCTCCAAAAGCAGCATAAAAACTCCCGACCTTATTCGGCTACACTGTTTTATGATGGCGCTGATTGTTATTTTAGAGTTCGACCTAAACTGTGAGGGGGTTTAATGCAGGGCGTTTCCCACTGTCTCAGCTGAAACGCACACACACAGAAACTCATTGTTTTTGAGATAGGGCAGGGGAGAGCTGCTTGCTCAAACATTTTAAGTCTGCCGCAAAAGCTGTGATCTTTTCTGCCGCCCCGTTTTCTGTCTGTCCTTCACAATGGAGCCGCTTGTGTTGTGCTGACATTATCAGCGCCGGCCAGCGTGTGCGTGTGTGTATAATAGGAGGGTGATGACAAGGCTGCAGGTGTAGACCCTGCGTCCTCTGCAGGTGGAGGAGAGACACTTTTAGCCCACCTTGCTTCTTCTACAAGCACACAGAGATCACAGCGGCTGAAAAACTCTTCTCCTTTTGTTTTTTGTATGTAATCTTTAATGAATCATTTATGATTTGGCAAGAGATTTTATATAATTTAGAGAAAATAGGTGTTTATAAGAACAGCTTGTATTGATGAATAACAGCTTGTTTTACACTAATACAAACATATGATAGAAATAGCCACTGGATAACCTTTTCTTATGAGAGGGAGTCTCATTCAAATGTCTTCGATCCTCTTGAATCATCTTGTCTTAAATTTCTTTCTATTATATATTTTTAATTTTTTCTTGCCTTGTCTTATTTTTCCTCCTCTCTAAACATTTTCTGAACAATTTTTTGTTAAAGATTTGTTTTGTTATGTGTGTGTTTGTGTGTACTGTGTACTATTTATTTTGTATATATAAATCCACATACGTGCATGTATATGTTTAAGAAAAATGTTGCTAATATATTAAATATATTTATACATAAAATTAATTATATCAATATAAATTATACATTTAAATACATGTAAATATTTTATAAATATATATTGTGTGTGTCTTTATATATACATAATAAATATGTGCAGTGCAAAGACATCATGTTCACGAAATCTTTTATTTTGGATGTGATTGATCGTGAATAATCCTTGCCCAGCACTAATGTATAGAAT
>JAUMHG010000060.1:15985171-15996309 GCA_032359395.1 Enteromius anoplus | reverse complement strand
ATGTTCAGTGCTTTGCTACAATCTGTATTGTTAAAAGCGCTATATAAATAAAAGTGACTTGACTTGACTTGACTTGATGGGGCTCCAAAGAGCCGAACAGGCACGCATTCAACTATTTCACTGCTTCATCGAGGAGACGCCCCATTTCAGAGAAGAAGTCACCTAATTCATTCTGACATAACTTATGTTTTAAGCTCTCTTCCGTAGCCATTGGTGTGTGTGATTTGTTTGAATCTGCGTTATTAGGAACAGTGATTCAATCACAAAAAATGTTTGGTTTGACATGCCCAAATGCCGTGTTTTTGCACAAATGCAATGTCAATACGTGTCACTGAGTCATTGTTCAGCTAAACCACTACCACTCTGCTATGAAGTGTACAGCTGTACATGAAGGATTAATGGATCATTTAATACTGAACGAAATGTGTTTTTGGATTAGGGAGTGGTTGAATATATGCCATACTCTCATTTTAAGGGTGCACAAACATTTTGACTTATGTGTCATTTAAAAACTTTTTAAAAGTCGACTAGACTCATTCTGCTTAGCTTTGTTTGTAGATGTTTTCCAGGACGATTCCAAAATGCAATATCGTTTTGCTTAGTTATACCTTATTGTTGTTTATTGTAAAAATGCAACACACAACTGCACAAAAGTAAAAACGTGCCTTGGTTTTTTCTTTTACTTAACCTTTTAATTGTTGTCTAAGGGGTGTGTGTGTGTAATAGCCTATGCTACGTAATATATTCCTCTTAAAAGTATTGTAAATGGTTTATGGGTTGTATTATACGCTAAAGAATGTGTTTAGCCTCCCAAGTGTATAGTCACTATTGCTTATTATTAACCCTGTATCTTCTGAGATTGTAAACATATTCACAAGATTCTGTTTAAGTATTTCCTCAGAGAGAATGACGGGCTGCACAGCTTTCCTTCCTCAACACTGCGTTTTTCTGACCCCACTGTCATTGAATGTAAGTAAAAAACCTTATGTTTTATAAGGCCTTATTATTGCCTCATTGTTGAACTCATCAAAACAAACCATTATTGTTAATAAATTATATATATATTTAAGAAATCAGGTGGCTGTCTAAAAAAACATCCATATATTATTCACTTGTCTATTAAATGGCAGCACTAAAGGCTAGCAGTAAAGTTAACAACCCCTGCACAGCGATGACTCCATCTACTCAGTCGACATCAAGCACTTAATGAGTTTGAACGGATCCCATAAATTCCTAATCATGACTTCTGCAATGGGTGATAAGCTGCATTGTGTGCTGCGCTAAAGCGTTCCCTCAAAGCGCTAATATCCTGTTCTCTCACTGCTGCTTGCTTTGCAGTAAATACTGTGGTGACAAAGGAATGGCACAGAGTTTCGGCTAAACCAATCCTTTTGCTTTCAAGTTCCCAAGTTCTCTCATCTGCGCTGCGGTGAGAATAATTATCTGTTCACATTAACACCATACCACATCGGCCTATTACCATTCATGCTGACACAGTGGCACACATGATTTATGTGGCTGACGCATTGACTTATGTGAGGCTGTTCCCATTCTTGTGGGGTTCGAAACGTCCCCCCAGACCTCTACTGAGTAACATCCAATGCGTGTGTGTCTGGATACCCACACACACGCACAAATATCATCCTACCAAAAGACTTATCAGCTGTTATTCTTCTCAGGGCGAGATTAGCGTCCCCTCCTCACTCTCATGTCACAGATAAGACCGCCACACACAAGGCTCTTGCTGTAAATCATTACGGCCTGATGGCTGCCTGTGGACTAGCCTCTTCAGAAATAAACATGCACCAAAATCGAAATGATGACTTTATTTCACATAACATCTACATTTTTTTCAGGCTTATTTCATCGCTTATAAACAACCACGTTTAAATGTCATCATCTAAGCTATTACGTTCAGTCTCTAAGTCAGTTCTGCATTATACTGTATGTATTCGATGTTGTACTTTAAATATATGATGTAGCAAGACACAGTCCAATGCTGCATCCAAATCAAATACTTCTCTACTGTATAGTAAAAACAACACAAAGAATAATATGTCCAAATTCACAATATGTGAAAAACAAAGAATATAAAAAGTATTGATGATCTGCTACTTCAAGTGCGAGTTAATGCACACACTATCCCATGAGGCCTTAAACCACATAGAATATATATTTAAACGGTCACAAACTAAGTTTAAATTCAAATGTTGTACCTACTCAGACAGTACGTGATTTCAGAAGTTATTTGGTATTTGATCACAAATAAATACGGCCATGAATACTTGACAAATGCTCTGCAACTACATTTCTGTAAATATGGTATTCTTTTGTAAATAGAGTTTTTATGTGCATGTTTTTGAACTGTTTAAACTGCTAAACTGCTCTGCCATGTCCACAGTAAACTTGCAAGTGACAAGAATGCTCCAGTGGCAAAGCTGATAATGCACTGCCATTGTGTTATGAATTGCATCCTGACCAGTGTTATTCAGAATTTTGTTGTTCTTAAAATCCCAATTCAAATCAGCTAAGGTAGCAAACAAAACTGTGTTTTAAACTAAAAAGTTTTTAGCACTCTTTATAAACGTTTAATTTTTACACATCTTTTTTCAAATATACATTCAGAAATGTATACATAATTTATATTTTATATATTATTTAATAAATTCTTATCAATACTCAAAATGTATTAGTGCTGTCAAACAATTCATTATTACTAGTCGCACACAAAAGAAAAACAATTATTTAAACAATATATACATTTTTTTGAACTGTGTATATTTATTTTGCATACAGTATATAGAGACACAGACATACAGTATATATATTGAAAATATGTTCATATTTATACTCATGTAATTAATACAAAATAAAATATATTCATTATCTAAATAAACAATTTTCTTAAATACAGTACATGCATTTGCTTGTATTTATAAATGCATAATAAATATACACATTACACACACATAAAATATGTGTGTGTATATATATATATATATATATATATAAAACAAAAAAATATATATATTGGATTCATTTAATCATGATTAATCGCTTGACAGCACAAAAATGTATATATTTAAAAAATATGGAGTCCAGGGTGGATGAACACTTAATTTGCTAGAATGCTATTTTTTGTTGATTTTTCTAAATGGTAAATTCCATTTTCTAAAATTCATTTGAATTCAGCTTCCTGTGGGATGTGGCCAATTAAATTCAAATTCAGAGCTAATTCTTCAATTCCAAAAAAGCCAACCCTCATTCTTACGTATTTCACAATTAAATAACATTTTAAAACCCACTTGAAAACAGAAGCATTTCCATTCACATGCTTGTGTAGCGTATGTTTCGATTCCTGCTGTGAGATTTGTGTATCTCTATCATTGGCGGGCCCTGTAATCAAGTCTTTTCTGTTTTTAGGATGGTAAGTATCTTCTCCTCAAATCCATCCTTTCCCTTTCATCCTCTAATGACAGACCTGCTCCTCATTATGGAGTTTAAAACCCTGCCAGACCCCAAGCCCAAGCAGCCACATCTTCCACCCAAATCAGGCTGTTCTTGTGCGCTTGTCAGTGTGGGGAACGGGGGTGGTCTAGGGCCAATCCAACCAAGCTCTGGAAACAGCATTTAACCATTAGCCTCATCATTTCATAATCATCTAAGGAAGAACTGCCATAAAACCGCTGTCAGTTCCTGTCAGGCAAGTAACATGTGCAAGTTTTGCGCTGAAGGGGAGCTAATGGGGGCAGTGCCATTAAAAATGATGCCTGGCCATAACTTTTTAATAGAGTAAGCACTTCTTCTGGGTGGCATGAAGATCCATCAACCTCAGAGATGCTTTTGGTGATAAGGAAGAGGAAGCAAATCCCACATACCTCAGAAACAAGCCCTCATTGTGAAGAAAGTGGTTCAGGTTGTGTGCGTGTGCTTGAATGTAAAAGATAGGAAGAGATGCTGGCATACTTTGCAGCATCTGAAGGTGGAGGGACCTTTCTTCCTGCTTTCCTGTCAGCGACATTCCGAGCAGCATTCCGGCTCTCCAAAGCGCTTACTGTTTGGAAAGCAAGTGTCTGCCCGCAGCAGGAGTGATGGCCTGTGTGTAAGGGGAGCGAGAGTGAACGAAAATAAGGTCAGCAAGTAAAGGAAGAGTGGCTTAACACACACAAACACACACGCTCGCCCTCCTTTATATTTCACACAAGCATCTTCTGGCCTCTCTGCTTGAGTTCACCGAACACAATGGCTTGGATATGAGGAGGCAGGGAAACTCTTTGTGATACTGCTGTGTGTGATACATACTTCATTTCCTTTTCCTCTTCGCCTGAACTCTCCCACAATTCATCTACAGGACAATGTGAATATCAGTTTTGGATGTTCTCATCATTTGTATTTTTAAAAATATTGAACTTCATAATAATTGGCTTTTTTCATAGCTCCACCCTTTTCTCTCGCTGTCTTAAATGAGTCCTTTTTGTGTTTCCTGCAAATCTTTGTTTTTGGCCTCCTGTTTTGTGTTTAACACACAGCAAGTGCTTTTGTTTTTCCTTCCCATCTTTTTCAAGTGGCTTCTGCTTTTATTGTGAAGAACCGCTGGCTTATTTTGTTGTTAATTAGCTGTAAGCCTGAGGAATTGTGTGAACAAGCGTGCACAGCTTTTTGAAGTGGCTAGAAAATGGAAAGTCACTGGAATCTAATGGACTTATTTATCCAGTTTAATTCTCTCTAACTCTCTCGCATACACATAAACACAATATGTGCATTATCAAAATTCTAACATTGGTTGGTGTTCCTGCTGATGTTATTTTTTGCATGGCTGCAGTAAAAAAAAAAGGAAAGGAAAGAAAGAAAGTATGAGAAATTTGGTGATTAAAGCACATTTTGGACAAGATTAGGGTTTTTTTTAAAGACAAAAGTCTGTAAAGTGATTGTTGTGTGTAATCTTTATTGTCAATTAGTACATTTACAAGCTGCAGACACATGCAATTATGGGAAATATTAAATATTAGAAGATAATGTAATATATTGTTAGAAGACATCAGTCATGATTTCCAGATGGAGTACCCACAAGCCCCTCCACAGGTCACTCCATCCAGAACATCACCATCATCTCAGAAACTCCATTTCCCATAACACCACATGCCTAAGACACACTCACAATCACCAAGTTCCTATCAGGAGGACTATTTAAGTCGCACACACATTTACCTCATTGCAAAGTCTTTTATTGCCCCGGTGTGCATTTCTGAGCGTTTTCTTTTTTATTTGTGGTTCCTTCCATGTACTTTTTTAGATACATAATCTGTTCACGTTCCTATTTTTATTCTTTTTATTTTAAAATATAAATGAATATTTATGCTGTTCACTGTTTAACAACTGATATATTTTATATATTTTATACGCTGTTTTTCACAGCTTCTCTCTTAATACGTTTCATCTTTCATCTTATCTTCTCAACGAACCTTATAATTTTTTGTGGCATGGGAAGATTACTGACAAGTCTAATTCTGATGGGATTAAAATCAGGGAGAAGCTCTGGTAATCATTACACTCCCCACATCTCCCCATATAAAGCTACACCCGTCCCAACAGGGTTTTGACGCAAAGAAATAAGATCTCTCGACAGATCGGTTTGCGATCCTCTCTGTCCGTGTGCATAGATATACTCTGCATTCACACACAAGCCCAAACATGTGCGCAACTCTGGTTGTGATTAAGTCAACAGACATGTCTTTCACCCAGTGCCATATGTGTGACTCGATGTAGAAAGTGTCATGTAGCAGCTGGCAAATGAGTATGACTGAGTGGGCGATTGGTCCCTTCCGAAGGGATTAAGACCACAGGAAGTGCTTAGACACATCTAGGCCTGGGGCCTAGGACTGATTCCATGCACTGACTCAGTCTAATTCACTCCAAACGGACTTCCCATAAGCTATTCAGGATTTCATCCAGGCATTTGAGAGCGATTGGGTCACCTCTCAGTGCAAGTGATTTACATTTGGTGAGTTTTGCCTAGAAACCCTCGGCCTCATCCGTAGTGACTCACATCCTGTTTTTAAAAACGTTGAACGCTCAGTTATTTTGCCTTTGGGCATGTTTAAACAAACACTGAGTGCTTGCTGTGAGCGTGTGCGTGTTTATCTCCTTTCTGACTGTGTACTTCAAATCAAGTCTGTGTTAGTATACAGGCATTTGCTGGGTGTTCTTGGGAGTGTGATCTGATCAGATACACTGGGCAAACGTTTTAAGTCCTCCATTAATCCCTTGAGTCATCTGTCATGCTCTGTTGTTTGAATACACTAGATTAGTCAGTATATACTAAATGTAAAGGCCCCACCTTATCCAGGCCCCCTTTTCAACAGGGTTATTATTTCCAAGTGCATTTGTATACTCTGCACATCCCTGTAAGCTTAGGGATATCGGGAAAATGTGTGAGGTATGACTTGTGTGGGATTTTGCTCTGATTCATTTGATGTGGAGAAAGGTGTGGTGTTCAGACCTAACAAAATAATGAATCTTTTAAACAGTGTAGTTTGTAATTTAGTTTCAGTCATTTGGAGAATTCCACTCACACTGAATCCTTGAAAATAGTTTTCCACATCACGTGGAACGACTACATATTTTACAAGGTGCATGGCTAATTCATACATATTCTTACAACATCACTTTTTTTCCTTAATGGTATGTATTTGACGAGTTGACCTACACCTAACCCCGCCCCTAAACCTCAAATTAAATGAGTGAGGTCGTATGAATTAGCCACCGTGTAAAATATATATACGAATTGCTTGTGAGATAGTGCTGTTTTTTCATCTTATACTGTAGGTATGGGGGGGGACAAGTTATGTGGATAGGTCATCTAGATCGGATCTGATTAACTGTAATGACTTACTTTCTCTCCTATTAGAGATTTTTTTTGCATTATTATAGCTAATATGTATAGCTAACATATATATAATGAAATAATAAGCTAAAAGTAAGTATTATTCTTGTCTCCAGCTGTCATCTTGGATGACTTTTTTTCACTAAGCTTGTCGCATTGTATTCTGGGATTGTGTGACACTGCATTACTAACACCGGAAATGTTGGTTTTTAAAGAATAAATCTTTCAGATGAACTTTGTACAGGAAACTTCCAACTTCACATGAAGAACTATATTTCTTCAGCCCACAATAGGTCATAAGTCTATTCCAAACAGTGACAAAAAAATGATCTATTTTCAAATCGATGGTAATTATCAAGTTTTAAAATTGTATCTTTTGTTTTGAAGGTATTTTGATTGGACATACATTGTTTAATATATTATAGTGTGTGTTTCATGCTCAGTGTTCAATTCTAAAGTCATTTTTGTTTACTTATCTGATAAACACAATGTAAAATTTGGGTCATGAGTTGCATCTAAAACACACTGAGAACCGCAGTAAACTCTGTACAGAATAGAATAGTAAATATCTGACTCATACTGAGCTCCACATAAAGCCACATGGAGAGTTTAGCAGCCTACTCTCTTTAGATGACCTTAATCTTCACTCCCCTCATTATAAATATCTCAGCCACAAAAACCACTCAGAATGTCCTCTTTTTCATTTTACTGTGTCCACCCTCCTAATGCATCTCTGGCATCTCCCCTGGTTTCCACAGCAATGCGTTCAGGTGACAGGAGAGCAGAGATACACACGGCTGCCTGTCATAGCAAGCGTGCCAACAGAAACCCAACTCCTCTCCTATCCTGAGCTTTTGTGCGCTCAGAATAGAGCCGTCAAGACACACTTAAGCTCTTTGATATAATAGATGAATCTAACCGCAGTAAAGTTTTGTTTACGTTTATGGCTTCAGGCCTGCGGTGGAGCCGGTGGATGTCAGAACAGATGTTTCAGGTGTTTCTGAGGAGGGGATCTGACCACACATCTGTCAACTCTGAAATGTTAGATTATTGCCAGAGTGATAGATGATGCCAACGGGGCAGGTGTATAAAGCGTGCTCTCACATACTAGTGTAGTATTGCTTTATTATTTATCATAATCATTTTAAAGCTGCTTAACAGTCTGCAAGTCAACATTATATGGAAAATGTCACAGAATTTTCTTTTGTATATTCAAGTGTTTTCGTTTGATAATAGCTGTAATTGTTTCATGCAACTGATATAAATAATTATATGTACAATACAGTTAAAATTGTCTATTTATTGTATTTAATAGTGACTTTAAACATATTTGTCAAGTGTATTTGATTTAGATGTAAAACATTTTAGGTTCCAATTATCTGACAGAATCTGTTTGTTTTAATCTCCTTCTGCAAGTGAATTGCTTTTACATTCTTCATCTCTTGTTTTTGTTACCCTCAGGCATCCTCATCTGCTTTTTGAAAGGAGCACTTGAGCAACATGAGCTCAAAAACTTGCCAGTGCTTTCGTAAGCCCCTCTGCTCTCTCCAAGAGGATGTTTGACCTCTGAGAGATGTCATTTTCTTTTCACATGTGCACCCGCTATGAAAATGTGATATTTTTCTTAACCAAACAGACTAAGCAACTGGTGATACCTTTTAAAATCTTGTCAGCGATAAGATGTAATGCCTGTAAAAATAAGACTTTGTAACTTATTCATCTTAATCTTGACCAGGGATCACATTTTCAAATAAAAATAAAAAAATAAAAAAATAAAAAATCACTCTTTGTGATGTTTTTATCTGCTCTCATTCTGATGGCACTCATTCACTGCAAATGATACATTGTCAAGCAAGTGATGTAATGCTGAATTTCTCCAAATCTGTTCCAATGAAGAAACAAAGTCATCTACATCTTTAATGCCCTGAGGGCAAGTGAATTTTCAGCAAGCATTCATTTTTGGGTTAATCATTCCTTTAATGGTTTACAACTGCTTTGTGATTTCAGATCACTGTATGTGTGCAGAGAAAGCGCAAGGAGTAAAAGAAGTGATGACATCGGTGGAGAAGATAAAGTGCCCTGATAGTCTTGTTGTGGAGCGCTGGCTGTGTTCTTAGTGTGGTTATATAAATCCAGACAAAGATTTTATGATCATGCACCAACAATACTACTCAATCATTTTCAGATCTTGGCAGTCCCAGCTGTAAAAGTTCTACAGTATGTGCTGCGCTACGTAAGTCTGAAACCCCTGTGACTGCATCATTTGTGTTTACTGGATTGTTTTTGATTTCATGTGGATCACTTTCTCTCTTCTTTTGCTCTCTATCTCTCCGTGTATCGTCTGTGGTAGGCTGTGCACTTTTGAGCATGTACAGACCTGACTATATACTCTATCCAAGTCTCAATTTTAACTTAAACACTGAGACAGCACATTGTTTTGTCTTCCCCTCTCTCTCTCTTTAAAAAAAAAAAAAATCATTAAAAAAAATCAAAAGGATCAATGTAACAATCACGAAAGAGACAGCTTATGTAGGCCTACCATTAAAATCACAGTCAGAGACAGCTGTATTCTAACTTGGTACGGTTTAAACTCGATGCACGACATAGCTAATGATCACTTAGGTTGTCCACTATAACAAGTGTTATGGTATAATGATTACAGGGCAGCAACTGTTTCTGTAGAGGCAAAGGCACCGGGGGCACACAAACACATGTGCATGCACGTTTATCTTGCTAGCTAAGTGAAGTCATGCCATAGAAATACCATATACTTGTCAGGACCTCCCATTGACTTCTGTTGTACTTTTAGCAAATTATAATTGCCACAGGTTAAACCCATTTATCTATAATAGAGATTATATAAATCAGCGGTTAACCCTATACTTATGTGACTTTTAAAGGAGATCTCGTATTTGCGAAGGCATTTAGGTAATCGGTCACAAACAAAATACTACAAATACTACTGATATAGCTATTAGATGGGACACTTTACAGTAAGGTGTCAATAAAGTGAATGTATTGATTAACATGAACGAACATTTATTACACTCTTTATTGATATTTGTTCGTGTTAATAAAAATTTAATGTTAGTTGTGCATTAACTAATGTTAAAACATACTCGCGATTTGAATAATGCATTGGTAAATGGTGAAATTAACATTACCAAAGATTAGCTTTTGTTCATTCTTAGTTCATCTTAACTAATGTGAACGAATGCACTTAATTGGAAAGTGCTACCGACTTGAAAACAAATTTGCATCTCTTTGATGAAATCGATTTATTGAATATTGAGTATTGTTTCATTATGGTTTATAGGCATATTAAATAATAACACGAGCACATGAAAAGGCTATACACGCTCGTGAGCACTATTGACACACTGAGATGTTTCCATCTCGAAAATACCATAAAGAAACCACATCAGACAAGTGAGAGCGTCTTTAAACGACGCGAATCCCACGATATTATCGTCAACGTATTATTTAAAGTCCTACACAATAAAATTAGAAGTGAAGGCACGTGTAATTACAGGCTGTTTGTTGAGAGGGAGGGAGACGGAGGAAAGTCCTGCCCTTTCTGAAAGATTTCCTGTTTCAGCAGGCGAGCAGAAGCCCACAGATTCCCTCACAGTGACTGTTCACTTCAGCAGCATGAGACGCTCTCCTTTCCTCAGGATCAGACGCTAATATCTCCACGCTTTCTGGTCAAACCACGCCAGCTGGGTAACGTTTACATTAATGCGAGGGATACGGACAGGATCGCGGTTGTTCTAATGGAGCAATATTGGCTTTCTCTGCTCTGTTGGGGGACTTTTTTGATCTCTTCGGTTGTCATGAATCGGAGCGGAGTCGGTGAGTTAACTTACTGTCTTGACACCTCTTGCGCTTTTCTTAAGTTGGCAGGTATAGGCTACACGCGTAAATGTGTGCTTTTGCGCAGAAGAGCTCGTGTTTATCATCTCCCGTGGCTCGTGTTCTCATAGTGGAGCGTTTGTTTCTTGACTGCTTACTTTTTAAGGCGTGCAACAGGTGATCGCATTCAGTGAACGCAAGCTTTATTTTTTTTTCTGTGCGGTTTACGTAAGCGTAGGATGCAACATGTATTTGCTCAGGTGTTAAAAGATGACATCAGTCGCATAAAATGCAGTTTTATTGTCCTGTCCCGTGGCGAATAAACTTTGCACGTCTGTGTTTTTTATATGAGTGAGTAACTGGGTGCTTTGTAAAACCGTTATCTGTGTGTCTGCGATATATA
>JAUMHG010000060.1:15923729-15938466 GCA_032359395.1 Enteromius anoplus | reverse complement strand
ATATATATATATATATATATATATATATATATATTAATACAAAAATATATAATAAATAATAGATTTGATAAACTATTCATAAAACTAACATTACAGCTTTAGTATAATTTATTGCTAAATTATAAATTTTACTCTTTACTATTTCTAAAAAAATAGCTTTTTGTTTTTTGCATTTACTTTTGACAGAAGAAATGTTTGTTTATGGCATTATTTATGAATGATAATGGCAAAACGATAGCTAAAAACTACAAATATTACAAGTAGTTGAACAGAAGTCTTTATTTATGTTAACATTAATCTGCAGCACATTTTCACCATAATTATACTGGTTGAGATATAGTACTGTTATGTCCTATTGTAAATTTTCTTTCTTAGTATTGACCCCGTTTCCATAGTATTTCAAATATGCTTGTTTTCTTTGGTTCACAGACAGCCAAGAGGAAGAGGGGACACATCAAAAACAAATTGGCTCTGAAAAAAGGCAAGAAACTGAACAAGAAGTCTGTTTAGCTATTGAATGAAACCGTTGAGAATGGAAAAAAGGAAAATAAAAGACAAGGACAAATGCAACTAGTAAGTAATCCACCAATCAAAAAGATGAACAAACATGTTGTCTGGCGCCGCCCACCTGAGAACGTTTGATTGGAGGCTTTTGTTCCCGCGATTGCCATGACGACACGGAGGTTCCATGAGGGGTTCGAGGATGAGGCGAGGACGGGGATCTGCACCGCGGTTTTAATCTGACAACTCTGGACTTAGTTTTGTTCTTGTGTTCTCTTTTTTTTGTTTTGTTTTGTTCCGTTTTTTGTTTGCTTTCTTTTGTACTTGAATGTGCTGGCAAAGCGAAAGCGCTGCCCGCGTCTCAAACGGCACGCAATATTTTTGTGGTACAGTTTAATATAATCCAACCGAATGCTAAAGCAACCAACAAATACGAATTTCATGAAGCTCAGTGAACCTTGGAGCACCAAAGAGATTTTTTGCTTTGTCAGAGCCTGTAATTGTTAACTTTTGATTAAAAACAACGTTTAAAAATAAGAGATGTCAAAATCTAAAAACCACGGAGCCGTCTGCAGTATGACAGCCCCTAAACGCTCTCTTGGTTTCAACAACCGTTATCTGACAAACCCGTGACACAATGCAGTGGGCTCAGGTTTTTTTGGTTATTTCTAAGGCAGACATCGCAAAGGACTCGATTGTTAGTAATGTTTAACTGTTGTGGTGATTTTGAATATAAATGATTTTGTTTGTTACATCATTTTGAATGTTTTTTTTTTTTTGTTTCGTTTTTCGATCGGTTGTAAGATTTTATGCAATAATTAATTCTAAATTCAAATGAAGAAAATCCGCTTTTATTTCCTCTGTTGCTCATGTGTTTTGTCCAGAGGGGACGCTGTGGTTTAGCATCTCCTGCGCACACTAAAAACAGATGCTTTATAGATGTTTTTCTTGGGCCAATTATAAATCTAATTTCCCCCTTCCTAAACGACAGTCTGCCAGGACAAAGAGTGAATTGAATTAGTTGTAGGTTTATAAAATGCTGCATTACTAGCCTGAATGCACTTTGTCTTAGTTCACCTTAATGTGGATCCACTACTGAGTAGCATGCAGGTGGAGAGTGCGTATTTTTAGTGTGAATATTAAAATTTTTTTTTTTTATGTTGAAAAGGGTGCTTCCTGCAACATCTAGTGGGTTTTCTCTTCCTCTGTTCTTCTGGGCTGCCATTTAAACTTTTTCTCTTTGTTTTCTGCCTTTCTATTTTTCATCCTCACCTATTGCTTTTGCTTCATCTGTTTTTGTAAGATAGTTAGAAGGAAAATTTGATCGGTTTTTCCGCTCTTCTTTATAACACATCCATATTATTCTACTCGGAGGGCTCTGAGCTTAGGGGAAGGTATTTATTAACAAGAATGCGTTTGAAGTTGAGAAGAGGAAACCTTTCATCCTGAAATGCAAAAACTGTTCTTTTCTTTTTTTTCAAGTGAAAATTTATTCCATAAATTGTAAAATAAAATTAAAAAACAAATTAAAAAAAGAGCGAGAGAAAGGCAAAAATGCTATTTGTGAGAATGAGTTGATGCCATTTGTGATTAAAAGAATTAATGAAAGAATCCGCCTAATCCATGTTTTTGCACTTAGCCTATGGTGCTTATGTGTTCTTGTATTGGTGTTATTCTACAGGTGTCCTCTAGGCGGCAGCTCTAACACATTACATGGAGCAGCTCCGGTTCAGAAGTTTAATGAATCAGATGAGCTACAAGTCACGTGCCTAATCATTCTGGAAATGTACGTCACGACGAAACTGATGAAGCGCGCGCTCACAATTCCTTTATTATTCTAAGTCAATGTATATTTTTCCTCAAAAATAGCGCTTGCATCAACACCGTATAATTACGCGCAGATGACGTCATGCTAAAACGCTGAATTAGCTTTCATATACCCGAAATCTGCTTTAATAATCTATAATCTACAGGACCAGAGCAGCTGTAATACACCATTATCCGTCTCAGTCAGACGCCTTCATTCAGTCGAGACACTTTGTGCCTATTATGGAAGTTACAAAAGGCGCAAGTTAAGTAACTGGTTGTGGTTCAGCTGGTTTAAAAAAAATGAATTACACATTTGTCCTAGTTACGGAAATACTAATACTTACCTGATTTAAGCAACCTAGTTTGTGCCTTTAGATATACAGCTATAAGGGAAATGCATTCAATTTACAATGTAGTAAAGAGTCGGTCAAAGTTATTTTTGGTAGGAACTGTTGCATAAATGATAATCTAACAAATTAAGCTATAAAAAAATCTCTACAACACTTTTTTTTTTGTATTCCTAACTACATGGTTACATTTAACTATTGCACAAGTGTCGAATATCTCTTTATGGGAGATGACATTTGGTCTCTTGAAAAAGCTAAATGTTGTTTACATATGCAACCTGGTTAGTTACTACTGTATATGATTTTTTACATGTTTTGACATTTAATATTTATTTGAATACACAAATAATTGAAACAATACAACCCCCCCCAAAAAGTCTTAATAGTAAAAATTTTTTTTGAAGGACTAATTGTTGAGAAGGAAAAGGCTATATTGTGCACCCTAAACAAGTAGCATTAAATACGGTGTGAGTGGAGTAACACCGACAGCATTCGATTCTGCAGAAATGCCTTTAGTTTCTCTGTTAAAAAGGTTGCCTGGTTAAAAAATGAAAACATGTCTTCTTTTTAGAAACCAACTCGGATTTAATGAAAAGTGAAGTGACTAAAATGCGTGCATATCACTGAAATGACTAAATACCTATGAGGAGAAAAATACATTTGCGCATGATTTTAAAATCAATTCCTTTAAATATCCATTGTATTCTTTCTTCATGAAGTTCAACTGTAGCACAATACTGTCCTCACGTGGTAAGATTGATTCAGTCATTCAAATAAAATGGTGAGAACATGAAAGGTGAGCTCTATTGAACATGAATACATCACTGCTCTCGAATACCCAGAATGCCGCTTGCATCAATATCTGCCTTTACGGTGTTCTAAAATAACCGTTATACTCTGATACAGATGCTACATCTCTCCTGTGTGAAAAATCACTTTACTCGATTACCAGAAGTCATATACAAACATAAAGATATTGCACAATGTCACACAATTCAGGCCTTCACGTCCAAAACTTCATTATCCAGAGGGGCTTTTGAGGTATTTTATTTTACTACCCTCGAGTTCATTTTTTTTGTTTTGTTTTTGGCCCCTTCCATGCTCCATTAGATTTGGAGAAATGGATGAATGTCTTTTCCCTGCTGCTTGAGTCCTATTGGTCGGCCAGCCCCTCTCTCAAATGGACGCTCCCATCCCCTGGAGGTCTTTCACGGACCCAAATCATGTGGCTCCAGCTTGACTACATCACTTCGTCTTCCATAGAGGATTATGGTACACCCATCCTTCCCCCTGCAGCACATTTAAGAAACATATAGTAGACATGCTAGATCAGATACCAGAACCAATATCCTGCATGACTCTGGAGCTAGGACAGTACAGGGAAATAAATATTTGGCTCCATTGTAAATATATTGACCTAACACATAATGTTCCATAAAATCCTAAATCATAATATATTATATAATTATAATTGAAATTATAATTTAAACTTTGATTTCACATCTCTAAAGAAATACAATTATGATTGTTTTGTAGTAGCTTTGTAAAAGTTTGTAATTATTATTTTTCAAGACTGCACTTCTTTAATCAAAAATAAGAAAAAAATACTACATGTTTATTACAATATAAAACAATGGTTTTTATTTTAATATACCTTTAAATATAATTTACAGTTGTTACTTCAGTGACCAGTCATAAATGTCACATGATCCTTCAGAAATCATAGTATGCTGATTTATTATTACAATTATCAATGTTGGATGCAGTTGTGCTAATAATATATTATATTCTCTCTCTCTATATATATTATGTAAAGGCAAACATTTATTTTGGATGTGATTAATCAATTTAACAGCACTAATACACTCATAGATACATGTATTTTAAAAAAATCTATATATTTATTTCTATTCAGAAAGTCTATTTACAATAACAACTTTGTGAAATTTCTATTCATAAATTCTTTCAAAAGTATAAATGGCAAATTAAAAGTAATAATTACATTTTAAAATATTTCTATTTATAATATAAACATATTTTTTAATATTCCAATTTTTTTATGTATTTATGATTATGCAGCCTTGATGAGCTTTAAACTTCAAACACACGAAAATGTCTTGCAGCTCTATACTTTTGAATAGTTGAATTTTTATTTTTATTAAGTTTGGTCTGATTAAAAGCACACCTGATAGGAGCTGGTGAACAGAAAAGTCCTTATGAAGTATGCTATTTGGTGTAGGATTAGAAAGCCTCACCTCTTTAATGAAGTACTTGGGTTTCCAGGTGGTGCTGCTGGCCGTTCTCTGCTTTCCTTCTCTTCTCTGTTTCTCCTCTAACTGGTGTTTGTGTTCAGTGGCTGCGTCAATGTCCCCGGCCTTCAGTGCCGCTGTCACATGCTGCCACAGCCTCCTGTCAATCATTATCACAAGACCGGATAAGCACACGAGAAACGCTTCATTCACTGACCGTTGAATGTAAGGTGCACAAGATCTGTCAGTCCGGAAAGAAGGGTGGCCAAAATTAATGTATAAGGCAATATAAATAACAAAAAATAAATAATAATGATAAAAAAGGAAAATAATATATTTATGCAAAATATTGTAAAATGTATACGAGAAATATATATTTGCAGATTATGGGATATTTTGAAATATACTTAAAATTAGCATGATCTAAAATATACTGAAAATGTATTTTTGCAATATGAGCAATGACTTAACAAGTACTTCAAACGGTTGTTTCTTAGCGGAATAAGCTGCAAAACTTTGCCGTTTAGTCAAGGGTGTTATGTCTAGCCATATTGATTGGGATAAGAAAAGCAACCTTGGATGATGAATCAGCCAAATCTTTTATTAAATTAGTCCCCAAACCTTTCGAGGATCAATAGATCTACACTTTTCGCATGCATAACACTGCTTCTGTGCAGCTCTCTGCCGCTCTGTATCTTCTTTTGATTGCATTACGCGTGTGTGGTAACCCCAGGCTGAGAGCATTAGACTACACTGATGGGCTCAGTCCTGTCTGGCTGGATCTCTCCTACACAATAAGCCAATAAGCAGCGTTAGAGATTATTAAGTGAAGCCTGCAGCTCGCATGAGGGTCACGAGTATTTTAGAAGAGCTCTAGAGGCACAGGATTTAGCTAAAATGCAGGATGCTCATTCAGCGTGGTATTATCTGGATAACTGAGGTCTGATCTTTTACACTTTATTTGTATTGTCTGAGTGCCTCTTTTATCTAAAAGGAAGAATTCACTATGCCCTCATTTGAAGCATAATGAAAAGAGATATGGACTTGTGTACAAGAAGTAACTCTGAATAAATACATCTTATTTATATAAATGTATTTAGTCAATTTTGTGACTAAGCAAGTCTGACAATTAGCCTTTTTGACACTAGAAAAACAACTTTTTTTGTACATTAATACCCTAATAGATGAAATTCACATTTGTATGTATTAGTTAAGCTTATAAACTGACGTGGGTTTTTTTTCAATGGCCCTTTTTTTTAGTTGTATTTATTTAAAAGGTGAAAAAGATTTAACAAGACTACAAATAAAAAAAAATTGACAAGGCATAAAAAAGGATTAAGTATGTGGCAGGTCACACAGACCTGATAACTCTGATCATAGAACAGAAACGAATGGAATAGAATAGAATAAAGCAAGACTACAAAATTAATGGACATTTTAAAAGGCATTAATATGTAGGTTGTCTTTGTCACACAGACAATATTAAGAACCATATATTAAAATAAAAAACATTGTTTTATATCGTAATAAACATGCATTACATACAACTCTTATCATAGAATAGAATAGAATGGAATTTAAAAAAAATACAATAAAGAAGACTACAAATTAAAGGGCATTTGAAAAGGCATAAAATTATTAAATATGTAGGTTGTCTTTGTTACGCAGACATAACAACTGTGCTTATAGAACAGAATAGAATAGAACATAATAGAAATAAAATAGAATAGAATAAAGAAGTTTTGAAAAGTTTGGGGATTTGAAAAGGCATAAAAAGGATTAAATATGTGGGTTACACAGACATAACAACTGTGCTTATAGAATATAACAGAACAGAACATAATAGAATAGAACAAAACAGAATACAATAAAGAAGACTACAAATTAAAGGACATTTGAAAAGACATAAAATTATTAAATATGTGGGTTGTCTGTTACACAGACATAACAACTGTGCTTATAGAATATAACAGAAGAGAATAGAATAGAACATAATATAATAGAACAGAACAGTAGTTGTATTGTCTGAGTGCCTCTTTTCTCTAAAAGGAAGAATTCACTATGCCCTCATTTGAAGAATGAGGGCATAGAATAAAGAAGACTACAAATTAAAGGACATTTGAAAAGGCATAAAAGGATTAAATATGTGGGTTACACAGACATAACAACTGTGCTTATAGAATTTAACAGATCATAATAGAATAGAATAGAACAGAACAGAATAAAATAGAATAAAGAAGACTACAAATTAAAGGACATTTGAAAAGCCATACAATTATTAAATATGTGGGTTGTCTTTGTTACACACAGACATAACAACTGTGCTTATAGAATCTAACAGAACAGAACATAATAGAATAGAATAGAATAGAACAGAACAGAATAGAATAAAGAAGACTACAAATTAAAGGACATTTGAAAAGGCATATAAAGTATTAAATATGTGGGTCGTCTTTGTTATCATAAAACAGAATAGATTTAAATACAGCAAGACTACAAGTGAACTTTGAAGACTACCCACACTGTCATTTCCTGAAGCTAAATTCCTGAAAGCTACTCCTCACCTCGATTCATACTGGGCCTGTTTATTCAAGGGCCGGATCTTCTTCTTAATGACTGGCAGTTTGGAGGTGTCAATCACTTTGGTCTCTCCGCTGCTGTAAGTAAACTCCAGCGTCCCATTCCACTCCCCCTGAGCCTTGCAGACGATGGTGCCGGTGGGATTGTGCTTCACCTCAGCCATGACTCTGTCGGAGAATGACAGGAGAAAACTCGTTGACCTGATCTCAAATAAAACGGGCTCTCAAAGTCATTCTCTTCACCCTCACCTGTGAACCTTCCCTCCGTAGAAGGGTTTGGTATGGAATGTGACGGTGGAAGAGTATCCGCTTTTGGCGCAGGAGATGGAAACTTTCCCGCCCAGCTCCACCCAGGGCACTGTGAGGATGGAGCGGGCGTAGGCAGATGGCAGTGTGAACACATACTCCTCATCATGCTCCAAGAGATGTAACACTCCTAACATAAAACACAAGGGCACAGGTCACACACTCTTACATATTTATAACAAAACATTTTGTTCATTTGAAATTAAGCTGAAATATAAATGTTAGATAAAAAAAAACTAGTTACATTAAATTAAGTTTAAGCATTATTTGACATCATAAAAATAAATAAATAATATAAAAAATCCTTAACCCTATTCTTTCTTATCCTTTGTAGCCTGTACTTATTTGAACATTACCTGTTATAAGGTATTATGCCTCTTTAGGACTAATTGCTTGATGTTTTCCCCACCTGTAAGTCGCTTTGGATAAAAGCATCTGCTAAATGAATGAATGTAAATTACTAAAACTGCTAAAAATAAACTCAGAAATCTGAATGAATAAATAAATAAATGAATAAATAAAAACTTTCTGATTATTTAAAAAGGATTAAAAACTATGAAATGTAAATAAATAAAATAAAAGTTTTAATAAATACTAGTGCTCTCAAACAATTAATAATGCATGTACATATTCAAGAAAAACTGTTTTTATATTAAATATCTTTATGTATAAATCGTTTGAATATAAACATACACATGTAAATATATATATATATATATATATATATGTATATATTGTATGTCTGTGTATTTGTATATACATAATATACACATATATTATGTAAACAAAAACTTTTTGCTGGATTTAATCATTTGCACTAATAAATGCTATACGAGTATACAAATAATGCTAAAACAATAATAGTAAATGAATTTGACAAAAATATAAGAAAAAAACATAATGAGCAAAATGAAGCCATAGCAAACCATAATAAAGCAACAAAAAAAGCAAGCAAAACTTTTGTCTTTTTGAGCATATTAGAATTAGTTAAAAATTATATTTATGAAATTCATTAGCATGCATTTAGGGCCATTATTGTTAGTTTTCCACTATAATCCTTCTGTACAAACCAGTGTCATGTGTTTTGACCTGTTCTGATTGGATGACAGACTTCTTTTCCTCAGTGATTTCACTATATCAGTTATCAGTATATCACTTTGATTTTAATATACTACATTATGACGCAAGTCTGGAACTACAGTTGGAAGTTTTTAATTAAAATGGTGAATTGTGTCTAGCTGTGTAACTCGGGTAACATCTGAACAGCGCAAGCATGTTCACAGCAGCTCTCTCAGTGGGCCTGGCCTCTTTTTATTCTGGTTATATAATGGACAGCTGTCTAGTGGCAAAATCTCTGTGGGCTTTCACCCAGGTCTGACAGCAGCACATCTGTTTCCCAGAGACAAGAGAGCTGAGGGGGGCGGGTGCAGTCTCTGACTCTCTGCTCCAAAAGGGTCAAGCGTGCTGCTGGAGCGGTTCTCTGTGAAACTGCTGATGCCAGAGCTTCTCTGAAGATCCCAGTAGAGGACTGTTCAATTCATCTGTGCTGACACATAAGGAAACTGCGTTTGATGGAGCCAACATGGCCGATTAGCAGGAGGGAAATTCACTGTGTTAAGGTTGTTCATGCACCCTTAATTCAGTCATGATGTCAATGCTTAATTGATTTAATCATTTGACTGCACTAATAAATACTATAGGAGTATACAAATAATGCAAAAAAAATAATAGTAAATGTATTTGAAAAAAATATAAGAAAAAAACCTAATGAGCAAAATGAAGCAATAGCAAACCATAAAAAAAGCAACAAAAATAGCAAGCAAAACTTTTGTCTTTTTGAGCATATTAGAATTAAAAATTATATTTATAAAATATATATATATATATATATGATGGATAAAAATAAGTGTAATAATTTAGAATAATTAAAAATATGGAAATTCGTATATTTTGTGTTCTACAGCAGATAGTTTATTAGATACACAACATGAGAAAACTTTGAGTTGAAAACAGCTTATTTTCAATCTTGGGTGAAGCATTTTTTAAATTATTTTAAACCTCTTGCTGCTCCAATTAACAGTGTGTACATTACTCTTGGGGATTAGTGTTAGCTGCTTTATAAGTAATTAATGTTGTCCTAATTACAGAAGAGTGCTAACTGGTTAAGCACTCCAAATGCTACCTTCCTTCACGATCATCCACTTCATTGCACGCTTCCTGAGTTTGAGAGTTAAAAACATGCTTAGGTCACGAAATTTCTATTTCTATTAAATGTTGTCCTTCAATGTTCTTTCCATCAAAGAATCCTAAAATAAATGTAGCACAAAAGCACAATGGTTTTCAACATTAATAGTAAAAAGAAATGTTACTTGAGCACCAAATCATCAGAATGATAAGCTTTGCAACACAGAAATAAATTAGATTTTAAAATAAATACAAATAAATTTTATGAATAAAACTGTTTCAGGTTAACTGTCAGTTTTTATTATTTTAAATCCGTTTCTAGTGCTCCATTCCCAAATGTATTTATAGTCAACATTTATTTTGTGCTATCTGACATTTTGTCACAATGCATTCTGGGATTTCGTTTTCTGTGAAAAATATGGCCAAACCAAGGTATGCTTATTAAATTAAAGTAAAGATTCTTGAAACAGTCTTTACATCAGGGATTGTGATGACAATGCCTTAAAATGCTCCCTTTGTTGGCAGCTCACCAGTTTTAGAATCAGAATAAAACATCAAGAGTGAAGTGAAACATCAAGGGGAGTGTTTTTCAAACAGCAGTACGCTACTGTTGTTACTCTCTGAGACAGATGGAGTTGTGATATAAGCACCAGTAAATATCACACACCCCGAGGCCGACACTCATACAACTACAATCAGCTGATCTGGAAACGGTATGCTCTTTGGACACACATCTGAGAGGATAGAGGAAAAACAGTTCTGCCCGATTGAGCAAACCCTCAGGCTTTAATCAAACAGTAATGAACTCAATGATCTCAACTGACAAATGTTTGCCATAAACACTTAATATATAAATAAAAAACATTTAAATAATTCTAAAAAACTATATTAGCAGTTTTTCCAGAAATGCTTTGTTTAGTATGCAAATCTGATTTATAAGATCTTATAGATGAATCGTGTGGCCTGAATGAATGAAATTCTTATAATATATAAACCCACCCACTGTGAAATCTCATTGGTCCAAAAATGAAATGTTGCATCCTTACGTAAAATATATGTCACACTAAAATTGAAACTGGTGTTAAGAAAGACTAATCAAACTCACCTTCACCAACCATTGACACTCCTATGGACATGCCCATGAATTTGCTTTTAGTCCAAACATGGGTGTTGACGCATATCTGCCGTTCTTTGCACTCGCAGTAGAATCCAGAGACCGGGGGGTGGTGGGACACCTGCTCAGCCACAAAACGTAGCCGGTAAGATCCTAACACCTCATTGGAGGTGGTCTGGGTGGAATGAGCAGCCGCAGGGGCTGGACTTGAGCTGGTAGTCCTGAGGGGTCGCACCTTGTCTTGCGGTACATCCCATGTGCATTGGAAGCTCTCCCCCAGGATGGGGTTGTAAGGCTTTTTGGCCACAGCACCTTTACGACCCTCGTGGAAAGCAGTCAAGTAGTACTCCACAAAGCGGATCATGCGCTCCTCTGCTGTCGCTCCAGATGTGATGGACAAAAACACATCCGGATGGGCCATAAAGTTGGCATACATCTCCAAAAGAGAGCGCTTTTCTAGAATGAACGTGGGCAACACCACCTGAGAAAAGATATACCTATACATTATCTGACCAACATATAGCCACTGGTGATTTGAGAAAACTTAAACAGCAGAGAACTAATAATCAAAAATCATTAAAATCGTAATGATCAATTAAAATTAATGGTTGAATCGCTAAATATTTGACTCAATCAATTAGTTTAGAAACACTGACTTATTCAGTAATATGATGAGCAATGATTTTGCTGAGGCTTTATCCAGAGCTGGTTTTTATTGTTGGAGCAAAACAAAGTGACTGGCAATATTGTGCCTAAAATTACTCGATACGTCTTGTTGAGTTTAATTGAATTGAATTTGTGTATTAAAGCAATATCACACTTGCAGTCTGTTTTTTGAACAGCTGGCTATTACATCTATCATTCAAATCCAGTTATAAAAAATGTAAAAAAAGACAAACCTAGCCTTGTGATATTTGTTTTAACTGGGGTTGGGCTACATACTGGTAGACACATTTAATCTGTACTAATTTGTGGTTACACATACAGGTAAGATTGCTACATGGTAGGGATTAGGGTTGGGTGATGTCGACCAACTTGGCATCGTACAATGTCTAATGTGAAACATCGCGATGGACGATGATATCGTTTAATTGTAACTAATGGACAATGCCATCGTCTATCAACCAAACCCTAGTAGGGATGTAACAGTATCAAAACTTCACGGTAATACCTCGGTATGAATGGCACGGTACGGTATTTATTAAATCATTTACATTAAAAACAAAACTAATTAAGAGGCTCAAAAAAAGTGGCAGAAGTGTTTATTAAAGTTTACATGAACACTGAACATATCAATGACACACACATTAGCCATCTATCTGTAAACTTTGAAACAGGAACTTCAATTTTAATAACAAAAGATTATTAAACCTGCCACACATCCGATTTAAAACCTGCTTTACATTGCTAGATGACGTCATATATCAATTTGCATATTCATTACGTCAGTGCATCATATTATCTTGCTTCTCTGTGGTCACATAATGTTATTCAATGCACCCTAATTCTCAATATAACAGTTTTCACTGATATATTTAGTAGTTTCTGTTGTTCTGTTGTGAACTAGCTCTACCTTACAAGATGTTAATCTAATCTAGATTAAAATCCTTATTTATAATCGTTTATAATTATTTTTATAATTCATAATAATGAAACCAAATACACATAAGATATAGACAATGGCTATGCTATGATTTTGGCTCTATTTGCATGTAAAATAGAGTTAGAAGCAACATAATATCTATTTTAACTGAAAGCCCTGCTTCTCTCAACCTCTCGCTGAACAGAACAGACGCAGAGAGAAGTGTGTGCACGTGCCGAGAAAACAAGGGCTCGTGCTAACGCGGCAGTACCGGAGACTCGCTGAGGTTTGTCCAAGAAGTCTCTAGATTTGTCGCTAGTCGCTTTTAGGGAAAAATGTCGCCATGGGGGTCTGAATAGTCGCTAAATATAGAGACACAGTCGCTAAGTTGACAACACTGATCTGACAACAGACCGCAAAGAATGATGGGCACGCATGGGCTGATGGGAATTGTAGTTCCCGCTACCTCCCGTTCGCTCCATTCGCCTGAGAAAACTTTTCTCAGAACACTTATCATTTTATCGAGTCATGCGACCACGGTATTATCGGAAAAAATTTATATTGTGGTACGACGGAATTTACAATACCGTTACATCCCTACTACATGGTCACAAAAAATTCAAGTTTGCATATGTTTTTAAGCTTTGCAGCAAAGAAACAAATGATTTTAAGTCATTGAAACGCAATCAGCAGCGAAAGAGACTTTTTTTTTTACTTCATTTTGCTATGTGCATGCTGTCTGAGACTGTTTCTGAACACTGTCATTGAAGGAGTACTGAGTGTTTTGAGTGTATACTGAGTGATTCCTAATTAATATCCGTTTATTTGTCTTCAGTGAGCTTGTTTTTTTTTTTTTTTTATTAAAGCAAAAAAAAAAAAACTATATCGTGAAAACATTACTTGGATCGTGATACCATTTTGCTTATACCGCCCACCCCTGGCTTATATTATTCAACTTCATACAACATTATCTGCTGTCAGTGTAAACTCACACTGATGCTCACAAATTCTGACTCCATGGATCAATGCTCTGTCCGTTCCCCCTGAGGCCCACAGTACTCACACATCACTGAACTTCATCATCTGAGCTATCCAAATGACTGCTCAAATCCTGCTGAACTATAAACATAAACTCAGAAGGAAATGTTTCACTCGGAGAGACTAAACAAAGACGAGGTGAGTAGTAGAGAGAGAAACATATCACAACACTGAAATATTCCTCAGGCTGATGATGCGTAATTAGGACAATAATATCACGACACCTCTCGACACGCTTGAAGTAGTCTATTAAATTCCCAATCAAAAGGACGAATAGGAACATCAAATCAGATAACGTTTCCTGTTAACTGATTATGTAAAGTATAATTATGAAACTGAATTTGCCCTGGGCTATGATTATGTTAATAATATTCATCACATAGCGTGGCACACCCTCAATCTGTGTCCAAAGCTAGACAATGTCCATGCAAAACTTTAATACATAGAAAAAAGCATCAGATGAGGTCTGGTTGTTAACTAAAATCTAAATAACTAGATAACTACAGTGTAAGTACACATTGCTACTGTACATAGTATCTACAGCTGTAATTTTTCTGTAACGACACACATGTAACAACCCTCAGAATGGTGTGTGTAAGAACAAAGGTGTAACAAGACATTGGTAACAACACTTTTTTCACTTCACTAAGTTGTCATGTAACAGGAATTACATAGCTACATTTAGTAAAAGCAGTATGTATAATAATTCCTGAGTCACTGGACCAGGGGGTGATCTGGGGTGTAGTTGGGTAGGTTTAGGGATATGTAAAGTGGGTGGAGTTGGTGCACCTCTGTTATACCAGTGTATATACACAGTAACTCCTCAGGAACTGCCCCCTTAAAAGTGTAACATTTTGGACACCTACCACTATTTATATGTAAAGCCTAATTTACTGCCCACTGCTGTGTAACATCAGAGTAATTACATGCTAAATCCATAACAATTGTCTTTTTAATATAAAGTGTAACACTTTATTTACCAAAAAGTGCTGTTAGTCCTGTTACACATTTGTACTTTCATTACCAAA
>JAUMHG010000060.1:15871699-15882761 GCA_032359395.1 Enteromius anoplus | reverse complement strand
GCTACATACCTTCTATGTACATATCAGAGAACAATTTAAAATATTCTCTCAATGCATTCTATGGCACCTTTAAAGGTGAGCAACATTGTAACTGCAAAATTTTAAGATCTTAAAGTAGCATAAAATAGTCCCGAAGATAAGGGACTAAAACTACATTAAAATGGTGGTTTATGAAACTTATGAAATCACTATATGAGCTGTGGTTATTATATGTCTCTATAGTGCTATTGGTTCCTAATATAAATATATAAAGTTGTGTAATATTGTATAGGGGTCCTTTAAATATTGTTTTAGATATTGGTGTGACGTTTGAGTAAAAACAGTTCAGAACCACAACAAACAACGGAAGTTATTTGTATATTAATATCAGTGTATATTTTATGTGCCAATTACTGTTGGTTCCATTTAGTGTAATATTAATCAACCTGGTAACACGGAGTACCCCATTTACATTTTTAATTAACATTCCTTCCTGAACACACACGATTTATATTCAAGACACTTTTTCAAATTTCAGTTGCAGCACAAGATGAATGGTGATATAAACATTTTATTCCAGAATTAATGTTTTTTTTTTTTTCTCAAAATGTATTCAATAATAAAACACAACCCAAATATCCCAGAATCAGGGACTTTGGGTGTCAACAGTTTGCAAAACGAAAACAAGGAAAAGGAAAGTGAACAGCTCCTTTATAGAAGCCACATCTATACATCCTGCTGGATTTCATAGGGATATCTATGAAACACTTCAGAGCATCTTTGCAATCAAATTCTACGCTCCATGTTCTATCATTTTTGCATTTCTAACTGACAACTGATGTTTCCCTTTCGATCCATCATCATCATAGTCTTTCTAAAGTGTCATTAATGACAGTTATGATAATGCAAAATAAATCGTTCATTGTTAATCCCTACTTACTGTTGAAGATGCTCCAGAGGCTCATAATAATAAAAATGACATCATAACAAATAAGCTGCATGGACTTGACCAATCTCACAAACATCTATTTTACACGCACATACAAAGAGATGTATATTTTTAAAAGAGTAGATTGATCTTTGCAAGAGGCAGTCCAAGACAATCTGACTCAAATAGATGCTCGTATCCTTATCGAACTAGTCTTCCTCGTCATCATCATCATCACCCCCAAAAGACAGCAGACTGTTGTTCTTCACCTTCGTGCCAGCTTTTGACTCTTTCTTTTCCCCATCCTCACTTTTCTTCTTCTTGCTAGAGCTGGCAGTAATGCCTTCGAATTTATCAGAGGAGCGTTTGACAGGCTTCTTAAAGACGATCTTCCCATCCGGTGGAGGCTGTTCATCTGGAGAAAATGAAAGCATTCATTTTAAGGAATGGCTTTATACTTGCTGAACACCAGAACATTAGGGAAGAACGGAGTGATTTTTTTAAAACTTCTTTTTAGTCATAACTCCCATACTACTACACATCCACCTGCCATCCTTTAATACAAGAAACATTTATATGTGCCAAATATTAAATAGTATTACATTTAAAATGTCAGATATAACCAGAAGTCAAATATGTATAAAATTAAAATAGGGATAAAAAACAGTGGTGCAATCTGTCAATGTAGTCTACAGTTAGTGGCTGTTCTCAAAAGTTATGAAATAAAACTATTGCGACATTAACATTGTAAACTAAGCAGTTTAAATATACAAAATGAGTGCAAGTATTACCAAGTCCCTCACCAATCACACTCTGAGCAACAGTCATCAAATGACCAAAATATTTGATTATCTAAATATAAATTAAGTTTAAATACCACTATTTTAGTTTCATTCAAATTAAGCCTTTTACTCATAGTATTTATAACATATTTTAACCCGAATATTGTACCACTATTTATAGTATTAGATTTATGAAAGAACCACGTTATGAAATGTTTAAATAATAAATATCGCATTTTATTCTTGAATGCAATATTTATTAAATGTGCCCCTTTACTTTTTTTAAATGCAATTTCATTGAGACAATTATTGCATTTTGAGTATTTTGGTCCTACATCATATATGGGTCGATGATGATTAGCTCTGAACTGCATAAAAGATGTGGTTTTATATATTTTTGGTCTCTGTGCATTACCTTTGTCTGAATCCTTTGTATCTTTTTTGATTTTCATAACCTCTTTAGCACTAAGATCTCCTTTTTTCAGGACCACGACCTGCGGCATCTCGTCCTCCCGATCACTGTCACCGCTGTCTTCATCCAACTGCGGCATCTGCTGCATCTGCAACAACAGCAACATTTATTTAATATTCGTTGTTATACAATAAAAAACGAATGCAATAAAGGTTGCGTGTGAAAACCTAGTGAGCTAAAAGACTTCAATTTGTTTCATTTGCATTTCAGGCACGACCAATGTATCTAAAACACTTACTTTAGTCTCTACCGTCGGTCCTTCTTTAAAACCAACATCATTTTTGAATTTCTTCAAAAAAGATGGTTCGGCTGGCTTCACCCATGATACATTACCCTTTTTACTCATTGTGCTTCAGTTCAAATCAGACTGATTAATTGTAAATGCGCTTACAAACACTAAGCACTCAAGAACCAGGCGCGTACAGTTCGCGTTCATGTAACCTCATCAATACGCGTCTGTAAACGACCAATCAGCGCTTTCGTTCTTTCACACATAGGAAGCTAAATGTTACTTGCTAACCATTGCCATTACAAACTATCTCCTCAAGAGGCGCTTAGTGGCTCAGACAGTCGAGCTACTACTGAGCGACGTTTTAATCACAAAGTTTTTTTTTTTATTTGTATATATATATATATATATATATATATATATATATATGTATTTTTTTTTTTTTTTTATAATTTAAATAATTGTTAAAAATAAAAATAAATCTGATTGGTTCATTATGAAAAGCGTTAAAAATTGTAACACTACTCATATAAAGGTCACACATTTTTCAGCAGTGAAAATCATTTTCGTTCAAATAATTTATCTTCAACATTAAAAAGCGAGTAGTATGGAAATACATTATAAATGTTTAAAATACGACACAACGCGCAGCTCAAGTCCCGCCCATTTGTTGACTACCGTGTATTAATGCTGCTTGTCACTCTACCTGTGTGATTTATTTCTGTTACCCACAGTAGGAAGTTTCTTTATCATTTTGTGTCTTGCAAACTATGGCAGTCAAATAATACTGTTATCACAGTCGAGTCTGAGTGACTCAGTCGGACCGAGCTGGAATTATGTTGCCTGGCGTGTTTTATGCCTTAATGGCGGGGTTTCTGGCAGCTTTAGCATCATCTTCTGCTAAGTTGTCCCTGGGTGCTGAATATCTGAAAGATGCATGCGAAACAGGGCTGAAGAGCTGGACTGGTGGACAGGAGAACACTTTTGGAGTTGATACCACAGCTTGTGACTGGGTAAGAAGTGCTTTTATGATATTAGGTTCATTTAAAAATAGCATTGCAATGAACATGATACTGTAATAATTGATTACAGTTACATATACCCCTGCGACTGCTTTGTGGTGGTCTTCTGTTCACCTGCAATGCTGTGATGTGGACCCTCTTCGCCAAAGCACTCAGGCACTCGTCTTCCTCAGCCCGGGCCACTGTGACCACCACTGCCTCAAATTTTATCTCCTCTGTGAGTATTTTTTTCTCCCTCAAACTCTCAAATTCATTTGATAAAGCAGTTATTTAATGATTAAAAATTGTCTTTTTCCAGGCTTTTCTTGGACATGTGATTTTTGGTGAAACTCATGCCACGCTGTGGTGGGTTGGTATCATATTGACCCTGACAGGGCTTTACGTGTTGCATGGATCAACTCCTCAGGCTCCACAAGAAAATATGGATAAGAAATATGATTAACAGGAGAATACAGGGAGCAACATTTTTTTATCCAATGCTTGCAGTGAAATCAATCAAGTGAAAAGCTGTGGAAAAATACACTAAGAGCTAATATGGATTATTTATGCACAGCTGTATAATAAAATGTATTTTTTTTTTTCTGTTGTAGGGTTGCTTTTGTATTTACGTTTTATTTTGATGCATAATAATATAAACAATTACACAAATACTTGAAATGTGTATGACTTTAAGCCTATTGTCATGCAGTGTACTTGCTCTATCTCTTGCCTTATTCGTGTGGGTTACTTGCGTACAAATTTGTAATAAATACTTGTTTATTACCATGACTTGAAACATATTTATGTTTTAAATGCTTTGCTGGATATTTGACCAAATGCAGCAGTGGATCTCAAATGAAATTTTATTTCACCTCTTAACTTTCTCTGAAACATCCTTTTTCAATTCCAATTCTTCCACTCGAACTAGCACTCCAGTCAGAACAATGTAGTCGAAACGATGCCCATGTATAAATGTTTTTGGTTATTAGATGATTATTGTTTGTCAAACCACTGACCTGGACTCTATTTTAAAGATAAACCCAACCACAGCATCTATCGAGCACAGCAGGACATTACTATGTATTTTTACTCAGAAATTGCATCTGAAAGTTGACCTGGCACTACGTGGGTGTATAATAGCCCACCTGCAACCATACACTTTTATTCAAACAGCAACAGACTTGTAAAAACTGCACATTTATTTGAAGAAGCTTAAATCGACAGTGTGCAGCCATGGGAAACATCAGGTAATGGAAAAAATCTGGAACAGAACAAATAACAATAATGTACCCAGTAATGGAAAGTTTTTGTTTTTTTTAAAAAGGCCACAGATACAATAAAAAGAAAGAACAATAAAATTGTAAATCATCAGTGAAATTCTGGGATGATATAGTAAATCCTACATGCATTTTTGCTAATTATGGAAAAGGCCTACAAATGAGCACCATATGTTAATATTGTCAAATTTTGCATCTGAACTTGTATATTCCTGGTTCACAGCCAGTTTATAGAGTTTCAAAAAATCTTATGATATATTAAGGCACTTCATATGTACACAACTATTTACTGTGATTCTATAGGACTGTGTCCTATAGGAAAGAATTAACTTACAGTTACTTTATGCAGTATTATTAATATCCTATATCTTATCAAACATAGATATACCAAACTGGGACAGCTGGCATGATGAAGTACGTTATGTGACACCGTCTCTATGCACAGTATAAGTTTCTCTTTAGAAGGGCTAGCTGTATTTTTGGTTTTAAATACTGCTTTAAGGCACTTTGGTACAGTACGTAAATGTTTTTTTCTGGACACTAAAAAAACGAGTCCATATTGAAATGTTCACAGTAGGCTCTTTGAAAATCCAATGCAGAAAATGTGCCATTTGAGTCTCGGGGTTTTTGATCTAATGAGGTTCCAGAGGGATTTCAATCACATCTTCCTCAATGATTTCACCCTGCGGGAACACGGGAACAGGATCCAAAGTATCTTTCTGGCATGAGAGATCTGTGAAAGGGCTCAACCAGGCCATAGACAGAGGCCCTCCGAACGCTGACTTCATAGCTTCCCAGGATGTTGTCTTCTCCCATGTAGGGTCTTCACGCTTCAACTTTTCAATGCCCTGAAAAAAAGGGAAAAAACCAACACCACTGTGATTCTTGAAGGAGATATGAAATAATACGCTCCATAAATAGATGGAAAACAACATCCATATTGGCAACTTAAATTCCAATGATTGAACTGAAAAGGAAAGCAAATGCAAAAAAAAAAAGCATGAGGAGCGATTCATTTTACTCATGCACCTGCGTGCTTCTAGTGTTTAATCTTTAATATGAAACAACCCGGCCGGAAGTAAAAGTTCGACTTTCATGGCACAAAATAAAAACAGACGACGCATGCAGCATGCCTTCAAAATTCCAAATGAGGTATCTAAAGGAAAAGAAAGACAGACCATAGCATGCATTTTGTCCAACGGACAAATGTGTTCTTTATACCGGTAGCAATCAAAGCTTACCTCCATCTCACACCAATCAAACAGGGACATCAGCCTAATTTAATACTAAATATAATTAGTTGCTTTTTCATTCATTTGAATTCATTCCCCCAAAACACAAAGATTTGATATTTCAGAACAAGGGAATTACTCATTAAACAACACAAAAGGAATACAAAAGGAGAAAACTAGGTTAGTGTCAAAGACAGACAGGAAGTGGACAGGAAGACAGAGACCAAGCAAATTCAGACACATTTGGAACTCTAGAGAGATTTCAACACAGTTATTTTGCGATGTGAATGGCATTTTAGCTGCTGGTTGAAAAAAAACCCACTGCCAGACACTTTGACACATTGTCACATTAAGCACTAATGACAGAGTGTTCAGGTTTTTAATCATTGACCATTTGTCAAAGAAGAACAGAATGATTGTCTTTTTCATACACACCTTAAAGGTTCAAGCACATATCATCCGTTCATCATAACAAAAATGTATATTATTAATAAGATGTAAAATGCAATTAACCAAAACAATGGCAAAAATGTTGTATCAATTAGGTTTTTAAAAAACATTTTTAAGCCTGTTCCTTTCTTGTACATTTCTGCAAACCAAGTTTATACAAACATACCAAGTTAACCCCTTAACTGTCACCGTTCCGAATACGGGACACCTACATTTTTTTTTAATATATGTCCTGAATTACATCTTTTTAAGCTTGTATAGTACTTTTTCATGTGTTTTCCCGAAAATGGGGGTGACAGTTAAGGGGTTAATCAGCAAAAAAAAAAGTACAGAGTGTATATTGAGTATAGGAAGTAAATCTGATGTCACTGGCATAGTAATATCAGTACTGTATCACTCAAAATCGTATGTGTAACAGCACACATACTCATAATATCTCAAAACACATTCTTTACATTTATAAAGAAATTCAATTAAATGAGATTTCATTAAATAGAATTGTTTTCAATGTTAAGAATCAGGGGTGTAGAAATGAGCCGACAATTGACTGATAATGGAATTTAATAATAGTTAAATTCGGTTCTACAATACTTGTGTAAGAATTTTTTTTTTTAAATAATTATTAGGGCCGGGACTTTAACGCGTTAATTTAGATTCATTAATTACACACAAATAACGCGTAAAATTTTTTTAGCGCATTTTAATCGCACTTATTTTTACAACACAGAACTTTCTCAGTGGATGAGTTTCTGCGGACCGATTATACTGGAGCACCAACTAGCGTTTCTAATGTTCTGAATGTACTTGAAAGTAGGGATGCACCGATCAAGATCGGCCGATATGTTTGCGCATTTTGTCAGTAAAGCCGGTCATGTAATCAGCAGTAAATGCCATCAGGTGCATGATTTCACATTGAGGCGTATATACTACACACAGCCATTGTTCACTGACGAGCTGCGCAAAACCATTTTCATTATCAGCGTGGATTTGTGTGTGTAGTATATACGGCTCAATGTGAAATCACACACGTGATGGCATTTACCACTGATTACAGGACCGGATCTGGATCGGTGCATCCCTACTTGAAAGTATTGTTTTTACTTAAAGAAACAGTTTACAGAAGGTCTACCTACCTATATCGTTCCTGAATTTCTCAAATGTAGGCTACTATATTTCTAAATATCCTATTGTTACACTTAATGGCAATATTGCACTGGTCTGTTGGACTTGGTTGAACAACAATAAACAATATTTTGTTGCTTATGTATTCAGTCATTATTCAATGGTATACTAAAAATCCATATGAAAAAACTTACTTCTCACTGTTCTCAGGTCAAATATTTATATGCGATTAATTTCGATTAATAAATTACAAAGCCTCTAATTAATTAGGTTAATTTTTTTAATCGAGTCCCGGCCCTAATAATTTTATCAATATGTACATTCTGTCTCTTTTGTTTATTACAATTTTCAAAAATCAAATGTCATGACTGCATTATTTAGTATTGTCACATTGTCCTGCAGGGTCCTGTTCCATAAAACAAGATTAGAGAACAAGCCAGGCTTATCTTGGTTAGTCAGGCTTATTGTCAGTAGATTTGTTACCAAAATAAGTCAGACTAACCTAAATAAACCTCGCTTATTTGGTAAACTTGTTTTATGGAACAGGCCCCTGTTTCCATGTGCTGTTTTTTTTGTTTGTTTTCATTCTGTTCTACACGTGCTGTGCCTCGTTTGTAACCCCGCCCCTCTTATTTATGTTTCACTCACTTCCAGCCGTATTTCCAGGAGCCTGTTCCATAAAACAAGTTAACCAAATAAGCCAGGCTTATGACTTATTTTAATACAAATTAACTGGCAATAAGTTAGACTAACTGAAACAAGCCTGGCTTATACTCTAATCTTGGTTTATGGAACAGGCCCCAGGTGTCCTGTTTTATGTCTTGATTATGTTTGGTATTTAAATCGTATCCTTTTGAGTTCTGATTGTCGGTCGTTGAATGTTACATGTGTTTTCCCAGCTGTCTTGGTCCCTGTTCATCGTGTTCGTGGATTTATTATTAAAGACTGTATGTTTTCCTGCATCCCCGTTTCGCTCTGTTTCTGTCTGCCAAGAAGCCGGGTAAAATCATGACAAGTATATAATCGCTTGAATTCAAGCTTTGAATTCAAACATTTTTATACCCCTATTAAACTTGCCATATGGTTTTATATACTTTTTATATTTTGTATACAGCCGGTGTCAATAATGTTATGGCCTGTTTACACCAAGAATGATAAATATAAGGATAACTATATGTCCTTATCAGCAGCTTTGTTTTATAAGCGCTTTTATAAATATTGTTAATAATTTATGACCTGGATTAAAATAGTTGTGACTCCAATGATATTGTTCCCCATTGTCGTTATTGTCATAAACTTGATGTAAAGTGGACTTCACTATTCTCACAGAATGATTTAGTTATCATTATATTCATTGTCCTTGGTAATAACTGCCCTTAAACTTTTTTTTTTTTTTTAATCTGTCAGCATAATAAACCATTTTATTGAATGGTTGTCAGTGTTCTTAAATTGTATCTACTTGTATGTAAAAAACAGATTGTTTAAAAGCACCTTCAGAAAGTAGGTTATCATTGTGGACAGTCTGGCAAGATTACAATAGTGATTATATTAGCATAAATTGGCTTCTGTTATCTGCGCAACATTCATCTTCATTTCGGTGTAGCTAGGCAGAGATGCTTAAGATAATGACATGATGTAGCATCCACTTTGTGGTCTGAATTAAAATAAATAGGGGCAAGAATAATTGGATATGCAATGATTTGTTCTCTGAAAAAAAAAAAAAAAAAAGGGAGATTAAGGTTGTTTAGTCTCAGTGGTAAATGCACTGAGTCGGGATTACAAACAAATTAAAAGATGTTGTTTATAAGGGCAGTCCAAGTGCACTCAAGTCTCTAGCTTAAAGCTTCCTGAGCTCAGACCACATACTGGTAGGGGTCAGCTTTCCCGTGGTCAGGTGTGGAAAACGGGCTAAACCATGCTATCGAGAAGGGGTGTCCGAATACCGCCTTCATGTTCATCCATTTTGTTTTTTTAGCCCATCTTCTCTCTTCCTTTTTCAACTGCTCTATGCCCTAAAGAGATACAAGAGATAACCGAGACTTCAGAGTGTGTGAATATTCCAAAACAATTAGAGGAAAAGAACAACTGACCCATTCCATAAAACAAAAGAACTTCATCCAAATGTTTGTTTGTATTTTCATAATACAATACTTGCATTCTTGCAATAGGTCCATTCAGTGTAGTATACACTGCATGCTGTAAAAAAATACTTATTTTTATAAAAAGATTGTGGAGTATAATATATTATATAATGGTATGCATCTCAAAAAGTAATGTGAAACATGATACTGTAACTTTTTTTAACAGATAAGGTTTTTTTTAATCCAGGCGTAGGTAAAAACGTATTGACTCAATATTCCAATCAAATAAGGAGTCAAGAAAGAGAGGTTAAGTTAGTTCAGCTTAATTAATCATACTGAAAGAACATGTAAAACTACAAAGTATTTTATTTTGGGATGATGTGTTGGTTGCATTTTTTAAATAATGAATCATCATCATAATAATAGTAATTTTTATGTATGTATATATATATATATATAAATCTAAATTTGCATACACAATATGAACTACCTTCAAAACTTGGGGTAAGTAAGTTTTAATAGTGTTCTTAAAAAGAAGACTTAAGCGCACTCATGCTAACTAATATGTATGCATATAACCTTTTCAAATGTATATTTCAATTTCAATTACACACAATACACATGACGTACACTACATTCAAAAAGTTTGGGGTCAACTTAAAAACATTTTCTATGTTATTATTAGTGCTGTAAAACAATTAATCGTGATTTATTGCATCCAAAATACATTTTTTTTTACATAGCACTGTACATGTGTGTGTACTGTGTATATTTATCATGTGTATATGTATATATGTAAATACACACACATGCATGTATATATTTAAGAAAAATATGTTATGTTCATATAAATATAAAATATGTTTATATAAATATATACATGTAAAAAAGTGTACATATTTTGAAAATATATGCTGTATGTGTGTGCATTTATATATACACCAATTTACACAGCACACACACATTATGTAAACAAAGACTTTTATTTTGGATGTGATACATTGCGTTAATCGTTTGACAGCACTATATAATATATATTAAAATGTAATTTACCCCTGTGGCTGTTACTCCACTCTTCACCTGTCACCTGATCTTTTAGAAATCATTCTAATGTGCAGATTTGGTGCTCAGTAAGCAATTCTTCTTACTATCAATTGAAAGCTGCTTAATATCTTTGAGAAAACAAATCCTCAGAAAACATTTCTAGCTGCATCTATAGAACAGGAATATGTGTCAATTGTGTTTCCAGGTTAGTTGTTCAAATTTCACAAGACCATGTGTTATGCAAGTACGTTGACCAAAGCCCAAGTGTCTCAAGTGTCACCAATTTACAGTGTATTTAAATAATACTGTAACTTTCAAAGTATGCAAAAAACAAAACGAATGGATGTATGCTACTTTTATTTAAAGGTGCCATAGAATGCATTGAGATAATATTTTAAATTGTTCTCTGATATGTACATAGAAGGTATGTAGCTTAGGTAAGGGGAAAAAATGCCCAGAAACGGT
>JAUMHG010000060.1:15824632-15871599 GCA_032359395.1 Enteromius anoplus | reverse complement strand
TTATGTCCATGTACTGAACTGTTATTATTCAACCATGCCAAGGTAAATTCAGTTTTCCATTCTATGGCACCTTTAATACACAGTGACCTAGTTATACTAGTTGCATATGTGTTACATTTGGTAAAACTGTCCACACGCTTGAACCCAAAAACAGTATCGGACCACATATCACACACAAGCACTACCTCCATCACGTTCGCCCACTGCTGAAAGGAAGCGATCTCTTACCGTCTCATCTGTGCAGATGGAATGGATTTGGGTGCCAAACATCACAGAGGTGAAAATGAGGAAAAGGAGGCCCTCAAAGCACAGGAGGATGAGGAGGATGACAGTGGCTGGAGGGGAGAAGGTACTGCACTCTGGGGTCAAGAGGGGAGAGGGAACACATACAGCCTTAACACACATACAGCTATACAATAAACCATCACAACTATAAAGATTCATTTAGTCTATGTATAATTATTTGTATAGGAGGAACTGTGTGAATCTCTGTGCAAACTAGGACATGACAGGCTTGTAAAGCATCAGCACATGTGCTATATACTACCAAAACTACCGTTGACAAGTATTATAAAAAAAAAAAAAAAAAATCTTTTGTTGAACAGCGAAAACTCATTTGAACAGATTTGGCACAACTTGAGGATAAGTAAAAGCACTTGAATTTTTGGGTGACAACATGGATTTAGATTTTTGTTTTTGACTAAAACTAGAAACCTCTTTCTTTTAAAAACATCTTACTAGCCCCTTTGAATGGTTATTATAAGGAAATGAATTCCAACACAGGCTTTTTTCCCCTCATAATAAAACATGCACTTATATTTGCCAGCAGCAAACACAGGTTGAAAAATGCATGCAAAGCTGAATAAAAGTGTATATAAAATTATCACTGGAGCTGTGGTAGAGAGAGAAGAATGCCCTCATCTGAACATTGTGTGCTTGGATCTGCTTCTCATTCTTCATTAGCTGTCCACTTTATATTACATTTACATAATACTGTTTGTCCATCATAATAAACAGACCATTGACAAATACGTGTATGATACTTTTATAGTGCTTTGCATGCTTTTTAGAGATTAAAATAGGTACACTGTAAATAAATGAATAAAATAACTAGTGTATTCAGTATACTGAAAGGAAATACGCGTTTGTAACAAGGCTGAGGTTAACATCTATGGGTCACTTTAAAAAGTACTAATTGGTTTTTGGTTGGAGTGCTTTTTCCAGTAGACAACTAAATTGCATGCCTGCCATCTGACCCTAACACCGTAAGAACACTGGGGTCAAGTCATCAGTCTTGCTAAAAATAAGCTGCTTTTCTTACTTGTCCAGTCATCTTCAAAGCAGTACAGGAAATGAAAGACCACCATGACCAAGGAATGCAGAGAGATCAGGGAAATGTACATCTGAAAAACACACCAGCACACACATTAAATGTTTGTTAGTTTCCAATCACCAAAACGCAATAAAACATCAATCAATCAATTTAATGTTAACGACACTTTCAAATTCTGAAGGAAGTTAATTGAACTGTAATCAGCAAATCCAGAAATAGTTACTTCCAACACATGTATTTTTAGAAGTGCACATGATGAGTTGTTTTAATACTCACAGTAAAAAGCACAAAGTACTTCTGGTTACTTTCCCCAACACAATTGTTAACCCAAGGGCAATGATGATCCATCTTCCGTATACAGCGCTTACAAACACTAGGTTTGTAAAGAGGGGTGGAAAAAAGAAAGAGAAGAGTCACCTTAACACTTCCAAATAACTGAAAGACTAACTTAAACAATGGTTGGAAGATACAGCTTTCAAAAATACTAAGCTTCTTATAGAGGGTTTGCGGAAAATAACGTAAACACTTATTATTATAGGGGTTGATATCATTTGTGCAGGCTACAAAGACGACATTGCTGCTATCTTTTGTTTATTTTATTTATTTAGTACAAGCCGTGGTCGAAATGGATGACTTGTCAGATTTCCAAAAAAGACTTAGAAGCCTGTTTAGCAGGAGCTTCTGTCAATTTATCAGCTCAATTGTTTTGTGTTTTATAGTGTTGTTTGGCATTCCAGTCTTTATGGTCATGGCTGCATACATAAGGCACGGGAAGACTTCATAACTAAGAAGAATAATCGGCGGAACCTGAAAGTGAATAATAGAGACTGTCAAACACCAAGGAGGATCGTGTCCAAACAACACAAAACAACTGGCGCAAAGTGACAGCAAACCTCAATAGAATATTCATGAAAGAACTACAACTGCTAAAACTTAAAAAGGGGGTCATCCGGTGCCACATGCACTTTTTCAAGCTGTTTGGACTGAAATGTGTGTTGGGAGTGTGTGTGTATACAACCACCCTACAATGATAAAGATCCACAAGTAGTTTTCTTTTAATTTAATAAAAATAAGTCGCCCCTACTGAAATCAAGCCATTCTCAAATGCATGTCGTTGTGGCGTCACACCGACAGAGGCCACTCCCATAATAGTTGATTGACAGCAGCGTGTCACTCAGACTAAACTGGTGTCAGACCCGCTCTGAGTGAGCCATCATCAGACCGAGACGCACAGACAAGCAAGACTCCTAAGAGATTGAGGTGTTTTGTTGTTGAATGTATTAATGAACATAGCAGAAATTATTTACCCCCGACATCTGAGTGACTGAAGACGCGGAGGATTAACTTTAAGTTCGGTTCTGAAGGGAAACGTGCCCTTGATCAACCGAAATGTGTTTATGATCGCGTGAATCATTCATGATCCAGCCTCACCTACAGAAGCAGTGAGTATAATGTCTTTTAATGAATCTTTGCTAATCGCCCTCCCTAATAATGTGCTAATTAGTAAGTTTCACTATGAAAACAGCTAAACAAAGATCCCACGAGAGTGCCTTGGAAAAGAGGGGCGGAGTCAGCGGAGCTCGTGAAGATTTAAAGGGGAAGTACACAGAACAGAGTGATTTCTAAAGAGCTGTTTTTGACAGGGGAAAATGAGTGATCTTTGAGAAATTTTAAAACAAACTATATTACAAACTTCCCATTAAAACTTTAAAAAATCATATTAGCTTGTGGAAAATTGGCTTTGTATGACTCCTTTAAATCACAGACACAAATGCTGAAATCAGAAAAAACAAAACTGTAATTTATCATGAAACCTGAACAGCTGGAACACTCTGGCCAGCTCAATCCCCCCACTTGAATATTATCAAACCACTGTTTTAGAGACACAGATTGCCTTCTTTTTAAATCCCTGAAACAACTGGCAGATGACGACAACCCATTGGAGACTTTTCGGAAGTTGAATGAATCTAATCTAAGAAGGTTGGAAGTTGTATTAAAGGCAAATGGTGGCAAAACACCATTATTAAAAAAATACTCCCGATTTCTTAGGTGTTCGTATTTTGTGCAACACACACAATAACTCAGAACATGACTATGTTGTAAGATACGTGCTGCAGCAATAAATAAATAGAACTGAAAAGAAAGCATCTAAAATGATCACAATGCAGAAACAAAAGCATGGACAGTAATATAACCACGATGAATAGAGCTGCCACCGTTAGAAATCTACGTCTCCATATGCTCCTGTCTCACCTGCAGTGGTGAGCTCTATCCGGTTTAATACTGCAGCACTTGGGACATTTGTAAACCACCTGGCCTGGCTTCAGCTGCAAGCTCTCGATGTACTCCTTTGTGGCATTGCCCTTTGGCACGGCTCCCTAAGAAAGCATCAGGCAACTTCAGCAACATTTTAATAGCAGTATGGGAAGCATTTATGACACCTTGATGAAGACGTGGGGGGGGGGGGGGAATTACACTATAAACTTACACTTATGCCCAATATACACTTATATGTGTGTGTGTGTGTGTGTAAAATACATTCGCAATAATTATAATGATATAATATTATTATTTTTATGTGAGATGTATGTACAACAAGTAAGCATTATAGTTCTCCTCATATACTGATAGAAGCCCCTCATAATAGGGGCAACCATCTCCTCTACCCAGAAGACACCATGTAAGCATTGATTAATACTTGTAAGAACCCACCGGGTCAGTGCACATGGCTCTGAAATGAGATGCCAAGGCGAGGAAGGCCAGGCAGTTGAAGAAAGCGCCATTCACCAGGCTGTAGGTGAGGTTCTTCGATGGAATCAGCATGACGAACAGCACTACAAACTCAGCAAAGAAGACGAGAAGCCAGGTGATGATCGCACAAACGATGCCGCAGGCATCTTTGATGAACCACATGTTGTTCTGTCGCTCATGACAGGGAGGAAGACACTGTACGGGCTGTAGGCCACTGGCCTGCCTCTCGACGTCCCTGAAACGCGGCACTGGACTTCTCATCCTACCACAGAGATGCCATCCTGTCAAGGATGATGGGAAAACAGACAAAGATGGATAAAACTACCTAATTACATCACGAAAGTTAGTTCTATTTTGAGTTCACATAAAACAATGGTAAACAGGACAAAGTATAGATTTTGTATTGTATGCAGACAGTAGCCAGGGAGCCTTAAAAAATGACATTTTTGTTTAAGAGCCAGAATTTTATGGTCTTTGAAAACCTGGATATACAAGGGAATTTAAAAAATGTGACTTCTAGACCTGGAAAATTGGTCATGATACTTTTTTTGTTGCATATTTATTCATGAGTACAAATGATCTTGAATTGTAACTTTAAAATAAACAAAGACTAGAAAAGTCATGTAAATAAATAAGTGTAAAAGTGTGAACTGTGGGGGCCTTGGAGTCAAAAATGTTGAGAAGCACTGGTTTAGCAGAAGGTCATATTTTGTGGACACAGCAGTAGTATGGAAGCTGCGGTCTGACAGATACAGTCACTTGAGCAGAACCAACAATGTCACTAGAGGACACACTGTAGTTTGACAGATTTTTTTTTTTTTTCGCTTTATGGCTCACAAATCAATACTACATCCAACTTTTATCCTACCTGATGGCATTCCCGTCTAGTTGGGTCTATAATGAGACAGTCATGCATTGTTCAAGAGTGTCAGACATCATTTTACAGTAGCATTACAAGTATTAAAAATTTAAAAATATATATATATTTTATTTACTTCAACAAACAGGCCAAAATCTGGTTTGTCAAGTCAAAGCAGGAAAAGCAGCACCTAATGGCACAATGGCGTGAATTACGCCTCGACTCTGCCAAGATATCATCAATAACACATCCATAACGTCCAAGCGTACCGTTTATCATATAATTACATCTCATGAAATAGAAAGTGCATGGCATAGCAGTTGATAATAAAGCGATTAGGACAGAATAACACTGAATTCAATAAGCCAGCTGTGTAAAGAAAACCCCTGCGCTACCTGGCCATGGCGATACTCACATATTTGGCGACACTGGTGGTGCTCCTCGCGTTTGCTCGCCCACTCAAGGCCGAGAAGATCCAATAATGCATGGATCACGCTAACAGGGGAACATTTCTGAGGCTAATGTTTTGACAAAAACTGTGGTTTACCCGATTATTGCACGGGGGCTGGTGAAATGCAGCATTTTTGTGCGGCGCCTGCTCCTCCCTTCACTGGAGAAACTGATAGCCACACCTCCCTTTCACTAGAGGCGCAACCGGATCACGATCCGAAATGGAAACCACTTCTAGAAAATGAATCGTCGGATTGCTAGGCGTTGCCTGGGACACTGAAACTTGAGGTCTTTTATTTGGGGTTTGGAGGCTCAGATAGCCCAATATCACACTGAGCGGCATTCAACTGTCAGGTTGTTTTAATAACGCTGTAGATATTTTGTAGTATTAAAATGTAATTATTATTTTTAAAACTTTTACTTCATAACAATTCGAATCTGGAACAAAAATAAATGTTATTGCGAAAACTCATTGTAAAATGACTTTATAATATAGCCCTTCCAGTAATCACAAACGACTGTGATTGGCTCGTCCTTCCAGCGCAGAGGAAAGTAAATAGACACCTAGTGATATTGTGATTTCGTTGTCGATCTGGCACTTGTGGACACTGACAAACTTTAATAGTGATTAAAAATATAAATAAATACATATTTATTTATTACATAAATAAAAAAAATAAAAAAAATTCAGTGAAGTAAAGTAATTACTTATTTATAATTGATTAATTTGTGTGTTTAAGAATAGATATTATTAATGCTATCGATAAATAGTAGTAGTGGTATTAATATTACAAACATATTTAATATATATATATATAGTCTTCACAAACATATATGAATAACGTTTTTTTTTCTCTTAAATAAAAAATATGTTAATTTCGAAAATAAGTTAATTTAAAGCCCGTCGTATAATTTTATCTACCTTGATCCTTTAATTAATCAATATTGGTTGCAGTTTGAGCAAGATTCATTGTATTTAAATTTTCGTATTTTTATTTAGCAAAAAATAATACATTTTAGAACGGACTTTTATTGTGTGGTATGGCAGAGCTGTAAAGCGTCCCTTAATATTTGCGCAAAAGAGCCCAACATGTGGGTTGCCAAGTTGCAAATGGCAATTCAAGTTAGAGCAAACAGAATATGTTGTTTGACAAAACAATACGGATAATTTTATTTTATTAATTTCAAATTGTAATTTTATTTTGTATTTGCATTTTGCATTACCTACAGGAACAGCTCATACAAAATGATTCTATTTGTATATCAATGGCCTATGGAAACATACATGAACAGTTGATTTATTAATTGATTTATTTATTTTTGTGGTACATAAATCCAAAATATGTATTTAGGGTTTTTTTTCTTTCTTCCTGACACCAAAAATTATTTGCACGTTTCCGTTTTAACCCAGGAAAATTATTTTACGCCGGAAATCTGGCAACCCACAGACTCTAGTTCCCTGTTAGTGTGAGGTTGTACGATGAAGGGACGATGGCTGCTTGCATCAGACTAATATGGATGAGAATGACCACCTTGACAGCCGCTATTCATGATGGTTCTGCTTTCCTGACCGCTTTCTTTGCCAAAACACACTGATCTCCCTGTTTCGTCCCATCTGTAAACGCCAAGGGTTGTATTTGCATCATCAGTCTGCTAGCCCGTGTTATGATTCTATCCACACCAACTAACGTTATCTTTAACTGACCTGACCGGTGAGTAACTAAAATTAATATTTGCCGTTGCATAACACATATAAGTTACGTATACAAGGTCTCTGAATGTAAACTAAAGCGAAGCAACCTCATTAAGCAACCTAAGTTAGATGTTTAGTTAGCATATGGCTTGTAGCTAACATTAGCAAATGCTACTGTAGTACATTTGCTTCCTTGATTGTTGTTGGTAAAGGTCAACATGGCAAATTAGGTGACGCAAAAAAGCATTATATAACTATTTGGATCATATTAAACTCAGGACATTTGCAAGTTATGCAAATAAAATGAGTGTCCAGGGTCTTTGCATGGACTCAGCACCTAATCTTCATTGCTGACGTTGCTTGTTTTAATTCTTTGAGATTTTACGTATTCCCTGTTTTGAAATTAATGCACCCTCTTTCCTTGCATTTTTGTCTGTATTTAGATATCGCTCATAACATGGCTATCACACAGTTTCGCCTTTTTAAAATATGCACCTGCTTGGTATCAATTCTCTCGTTCTTGAAAAGACTTATTTGCAGGTGAGTATTATCTCTTTTCTTCAATGTCTTGTTTGTCTGACTGAAGCCCGTTTACATAGAGGCATCCAGAGCAGAAAGCATGTCTCTAACAGATGTGATGCTGTGGCAACGAGTTTCCTCCGCTACACTATGTTTTGACTGTTGTCTTTCGATATTTTAGGACTGGAAGGTCACGCAAGCTGAGTGGAGATCAGATCACCCTCCCAACCACAGTTGATTATTCCTCTGCACCAAAACAGGTAAGAAAATGCATTATGCTGGAGACTGTGTCAGGAATTTTTACAGTGATTGCTTAAAAACTGGGTAATAAGAAAAATTATTTGCATGGAAAGTACATTTTTTGGGGGGATCGAAAAATGCATACAATAATTTTCTTTTTTGAATTGACTGTTTATCAAAAAATACAGCAAAACATATGCATCACAGTTCCAACCAAAATAATAAGATAACCGGAAAGTTGGAGTACTGGCTGCTTATTATATTATATTATATCATATTAAAATATAAAACCGTTAACAATATTTACCAAATTAAGAAATTATATACTTTTTATAATAATACTTATAGGGGCAGTTTCCTGAAGACTAGTCCTAAATTAAAATAAATGTTAGAGCTGTCTAAAATGGAAAAAGCTTGCACTGACGTACCTTAAAATACATTACTGCCATTGTTTGGTCTTAAAATGCTCCCAGGTAATGCTTTTTTGTAAAACATGTTTCTAAAAACTACTTTAATGTCCTAAATTGACAAAGACTTAGTCCTGGCCTAATCTAATACCTGTCTGGGAAACCGCCCCATAATTTTTAAGAACAAATATGAAAAATATGCCATTTCACTATTTCATAGTGTATGTAAATCAAGTATTCCTCTTAGTATAATGAAACCGACATGCCTGAAGGGTTAAACTGTAAGAAGAGACCCTGCACACAAAAAGAAGCCACACATTTTTATGTATCAATGAGGATAACAAATGCAAAGCGGACTTTAACTTGGAAATGAACTGGACAGATGACTATAACTAGCCTTCGCTTGATGAAATGAGTAAATGTTTGTTGTATAATTCAATTCAGCCAGAGATTGAGGAGTGGAGCTCGTGGGATGAGGAAGCTCCAACTAGTATTAAAATTGAAGGTGGCAACGGGATAGTTCCACCTCCACAGAATGAAGCTGAAGAAGAAGAGCCAGACTACTTCAAAGACATGGCTCCCACCATCAGGAAAACACAAAAAGTAGGTTGATAGTTAGGAGAAGTTACATCTGCTGGTTCATTGTCATTTATTTATTTCTCTCTATCTGCTGTCCTTTTTTTTGTCCAGATTGTCTTGAAGAAAAGGGAACCTCTGAATTTCTCTATGCCAGATAGCTCCTCAGGTTTCTCCAGCCGACTAAACGCCACTCAGGACATGTCCTTCATCCAGCCCTCTGTGAGTATTATGGTCTAACTGTGATAATATCATAGTTGCAATTCACACTTTAGATTAACAAACACAAGATTTTTTGGGAGTCCTCCAGTAGACATGACGATCAGTAAACTAAATGTGTCTGTGTGCTGCAGGCGGAGCTGGGGGACCTGGACACCTGGCAGGAGGATACTAATGCCTGGGAGGATGAGGAAGATGCAGCCTGGGAGGCAGAGGAAGTGCTGAGGTAAGCTACCTTAACGGCTGACTTTGAGGTGATCCTGTACAACATAAAAATGTTTCTGGTTCTACAGACCTGCCAACCTGAATGCATTTTGTGTCGGCGGTGCGCATTTTGACGCTGGTACGGTTTTGTCACTCTAAAACAGTTTTTCCCGACCCTCTTCCTGGAGGCACGCTAAGACTACATGGTATATACTGTAACAAATCGATTAGCAGTGGATTATAAATATTAACCTTTAACCGTAGTTTTAAGACAGATAAACTATACCTTGTCACACTCAGGTGTTAAGGTTCTCTTTGAATGTCATTATGCAATGCATTTCCATCTTCTTTTATTCAGTTACAGTAACAACAGGATGTTTTTGTCCATGTTTTTGTCCATGTCCATTTTTGACTCAAAAAAAGTGGCAGAAGTGTTTATTAAAGTTTACATGAACACTGAACATATCAATGACACACACATTACCCATCTATCTGTAAACTTTGAAACAGGAACTTTTACAAAAAATTATTAAACCTTCCACACATCCGATTTAAAACCCGCTTTAGATTGCGAGATGACGTCATATGTCAATTTGCATATTCATTACGTCAGATAATGTTATTCAATGCACCCTAATTCTCAATATAACTGTTTTCACTGATATATTTAATGGTTTCTGTAAATGGAATGAATATGAAATAGTGACTGAAATGCACGCCATATATATAGGTCTACTAAACTAGCTCTACCTTACCAGATATTAATCTAGATTAAAATCCTTATTTATAATCGTTTATAATTATATAATTATATTTTTAATTCATAATAATGAAACCAAGTACACATAAGATATAGACAATGGCTATGCTGTGATTTTGGCTCTATTTGCATGTATAATAGAGTTAGAAGCAACATAATATCTATTTTAACTGAAAGCCCTGCTTCTCTCAGCCACTCACTGAACAGAACAGACGCAGAGAGTGGTGTGCACGTGCGCTGAGAAAACCGGAGACTCGCTGAGGTTTGTCCAAGAAGTCTCTAGATTTGTCGCTAGTCGCTTTTAGGGGAAAATGTCGCCAAGGGGGTTTGAAAAGTCACAGACCGCAAAGAATAATGGGCACGCTTGGGCTGATGGGAACTGTAGTTCCCGCTACCTCCCATTCGCTCCATTCGCCTGAGCAAACTTTTCTCAGAAGACCTATCGTTTTATCGAGTCATGCGACCACGGTATTATCGAAAAAAATTGATATTGCATATATTAAATATATATTTGTATATGTATGTATGCCACTTCACTGTGCAGTTATAAATTTCAGGTCCTGATTGGATTGCTCTTCTTTTTTTTGACGACAATCTGTGGAATGGATTAAACATATGTGTTAAAAGCATCGTGTTACATATTTTGTAAATGGTATGATGATGATGTGATGTGTATATGTCAGAGGTTTAAATTCTGTAGAAATCAGCTGAGCAGATTCTGTGGTGGTCTGGTAATAATTGAACTCAAAATATTTTGAGGTAGAATATAGTGGTTTTCTGATTTTGTCCACTAGGTGTCAATGCACAAGCACATTGGTTTTCAACCTCCACTACATTGTGCCAGAACTTAATTAAAGGGATAGTTCACTAGAAAATCTGTCATCATTTACTCACACTTATGTCATTCCAAACCTGTGTAAATTTCTTTCTTCTGTGGTAAATAAAAGGCAATATTATGAAGAATCTTAATGATAGTGTCAGTTCTTCCATTGCGTGGACAAAAATACAGTGGAAGTTTGGTTTGGAATGACAAGAAGGTGAGTAAAGGATGATGCTATTGATCTAAGATGCTAAGATATGATTTTTTGAGTCCTTTTACTGACTGCATACTATAAAGCAGATCATCAATATCCAAATCAAATATAAATGCAATGAAATTGATCTGTCTATCTATTGTGAATACAGGCAGCAGAAGCTGGCTGAGAGAGAGAGACGTTCAATGGAGCAACAGAGGAAGAAAATGGAGAAAGAGGCCCAGAGAATGATGAAAAAAGAGCAGAAGATTGCTGTCAAGCTTTCATAACATTAATACAGCGCACCGGACACTCAAAGCAACAGCCAAACAACTGCTCATATTAAGTTTTACCTGGGTTTTGTCCACACTGCTGTCCTCACCTCCTTGGGAGATTTTTCTAGTCCATCATCTATCTTGGGGAATTTTTGTTCGTTTGTTTGTTTTTTTCAGGTTTTCTTTTTGTATTGGACTCAACACAGCACAGAGAATCGTCCCTTTTGTTTATTTTTAAGTTGTTGTGACTGTTCGTACCATGTGCTCGATGAAAGAAGCAGTACTGTCAGTATTTATAACACTTGAATGAAATTTTAGATAAGGAATTCCGTTCATTTTTTTGGTTTTGCTGGGGTTTTTTGGGGGGGGGGTTGCCTCCCATCTGTTTTTCTTCATCAAAGTCTTATGTCTGTGCTTATAAACACTAGACCTCACCAGAAATTAGTGATATCTTAATACTACAAAAGAATCACATTTATGCAACCTTGGGTTTTTGCTCTCCACATTCTACTAAACCGTCTATCTAATCTGTTGCCTGTTGTCAGTTTACCTGATAATCATGGGCTTAATTGTGAATAACTCTTATATACTTTTTTCTAAAGACGACAATTTGAGTCATCTGGATAAGGAAGTAATAAATGTCAGTGCGAATGGAGAGCAGAAATATTCAGCATGTACTGAGGCTCGAAGAGAGCGCTTTCAAGAGATGTGGGTTGGTCGTCATGGAAACGCTGAAATTTTTTAAACATCCAAATTGGCAACCAAACCATCTTTTATCTTTAGTTAAACTGTGTTACTGAGAAGAGCACTGACTAAGAGAAAAGCATTCACCATTTATTTAAAAGCAATTTCACCGGGGGAACGCCTTGTGTTTGGCTAATAATTTATTCCTTATCGCTTGAAAATACAGAAATTGATTGTTTATTGATAGGATGATGGTGGTGCTGAAAATAACTTCTGCATGCCATGATGATTATTAAGGAACTTAAAGCCATGAGAGCCACAGGTACAGCTAACAATGAAAACCTTAACAAAGTCACATCTCTTGCTGATTTATGTTTCCCATTCATGCATGCTCTTGCCTTTTTAAGTTGTTTTTACACATTTTCACAATGCAGCCTTAGCTGTAATAAACATTTCGGTTTTCTGTTTAGTGGTTTACTTTCATTCAGAGTCTTTCAGAATCTTCTACTGTCATTTCTTCACCCGAAAAACATGCTTATCGTGCTGTGATAAAGATGTCGTCTTTGGGTCTCTGAACATAATCAGCAATACTAGACTTTATTGGATCTGTTTGTATTCAGACTGTTAAGATGTTCAATCAGCATCATAAAGATGAATACGTGTGCTATCATTTGTGATATTCAAGGTCAGACACATTGTCCGGACCGGTGGAATATTCCAGCTATGAGAACGTGATGTCATAATCCCCATCTGCCTCAGCAACGCCCCGGGCCGACCAACCCTCTCACAGCCTGACCCACTTAGACAGAAGAGGAAAATAAACTCTGACTGAATTAAAAATTACATGCTGTCTTCAGCAGCTATGCGCATTTTCATCTCAACCTGACTCTATCGTTTTCATGAGTTTGTCTCTGTAATCATCAAGATTTTTGGACCGTGTTCATTAAATAAAATGTATATAAACACTGTTCAAAGAATTTATGGGGTGGGGGTTAAGTCCTATTAAAACATCTTACATAGTCTGGAAGGGAGTAAATCGCTACAGTAACTGCAGTGTCCAACTGGGCTAACAGTACATAACGGCAAGCGTTTGCTCAGTCTTGGCATTTCATGTGTGCAGGGTTGCATGTTATGCAATAGTCAAGTCCCATCTGGTAGCAGATGTACTGTGTTTCTCAAGCGGCCCAGGGGTCCATGCTTGCTTTGTAATGGTTGCTTTGGTCTCAGCTTCTGAATATAGCAGCACTGAGGTTCATATACTTCATATATTTTGTATTATATAAAATGTTTTTTGGGTTCTTGTGCATGTGCATGTGTGTTTGGGTACAGGTCCATTAAAGAAGCATCAATGCACCTCCACTATTGATGACAGGATGTTTCTTAAAATAAATGCAACAACTTTAGTTACTTATTATAATGGAGGTCACATCTTGTAAACGTCTTAAGCTGATTTATTTATTTTTATGAATTATTTTTTAAATGCATTTTTCTATTCATATTTAAAGTACATTTTATGTAGGCCTATATGGTTGTTTTCCCTTAAAAATACAAAATACAAAAATTCATCAAAGAAAATGTTTAAAATGTCAAATATGGACTTTTCACACTGTTTACTTCTATCCCCTGCCCTGCTAAAAAACAATACACACCATCACAAAATTATTTTACTGTTAATTAGTCACCTTCTGTTGGTGGTTTGATAAAAACCAATACATCCTGATGTAATATGTCCCTACAGAAAATCATTTTTTATTTCTTTTTATGGTTAAACCTTGATGATTTGTAATGTTTGTAATATTTGTAATGTAAACCGTTAGAAGTTTGTGTGATGGTTCTATTGTCTTTTCAACAGGGTGGATTTTTGCCCTCAGCAGCTGATATGGGTTACAACACATGGTGAATGAGCACATGAATGAGACTATTAGATGTCCATTGCATTTATCAGTATATTCCAACACCTGAATGTTGTTTCACGCTGGACTGCAACACAGGGTTAACCCCACTTCCAAGTTATTGGTGTGAAAAGTTACGCTGCCTGGGCTTAAAAGTGGGATTTAGAAAGAAGATAACCATTGTGAAAAGCTCTGAAAATGCCTGTCATTTCCATGAAGTAATATGTGAAATTTTATTTTACTAATATTTTAAATTTTATTTCCTATACACATACACTTTGGTAAAATAATATGTTGCTTCATGAACAAGTAGCTGTTCAAAGAAACTTCATCTTGTTAAGAGCAAAGAATTCAATTGTATTAATCTAGGATTAACGCATAAGGATTAAAGATTAAGGCTCACTTCATGGACTTAACTCACTTTGCTTAGCACATCACAGCATTAAACCTTTTCGTAAAACAACATCTTCCATAAAGGGTTCATGGAGATTTTTGTACATTTATTGATTTGAGATATAAGCAAGTGCAGATGTCATCTACGGACAGAAAAAAAAAAAACTACTTATACTGGTAGCTGAAAGCATGAGCAAATTATCCAAAATGTTGAATAGGCAGGATTGCAGAAATAAGGAAGGATTCGTAGGACTTGGTCAAAATCTTTAGTTTTTTTATTTTGTGGGCACTGATTTAGTGTGGTCCTAGACAAGTAATACAGGTTTAGAAACTATGCTGTACCTCCCCATGCTCTAACACACACAATGAAAAGTCCAAGCTTGGAGGGGTTTTCCATGCTTTAATAATAAATATAATGATATACATCTGATATAAACAAAAATATTGCACATAGCTCAGGCACATAACAAGTGTTCGCTGTACTGTGGCAAGTGCTGCCTTTCAGGAAATTGTTACAGTAGTTTACAGAGCAACACGTAAAAGCTCTAACTCCAGGGAGAGAAATACAGTACACAAAACGCAGAACACATTTCAGCTTTGGCAGAAGGTTTAGTTCTTTTGGAACACGTGTGACATTTTAACTAACAAAAACAACGGCCAACTGAGTCAACCCCTATTGCCACTCTAAATGACTCTTTTATAAAAAGCAGGGAATAGCAGTCAGCAAAGAACAAGACGTGAGCAACATGATCGCCCACCCAGATGATCAGATTATGCAAAAATATTTATATATACACAAACATAAGGGCAATAAATAACAAAAAGACAAAACAAGTCCCTATACATCCCCTTAATTTCATCCTTTGTGCCTCAAAAATACACAGTGCAAAGTAGGAATGTTGCAACTAAACAGAAAATAAGTGTAGGCGCATAATCACAGGTGTACAAAAACAAAATTTCTACTTGATGATATTTAAGTGCTCTTGCTGTAACTGTGGGTGAGGGCCACTAAGTATCTGGCCCGTGAGAGACATGGCGGAGCGAGTGCAATCCCATCATGCAACAGCCGCGAATTAAAGCTGCAATATTGTAGACAGGAGCCCCTCCAACCAAACCGTGCTGTGAGTAGAGCCACGCCACGGTGGGCAGAACGGGTGCTGCCACAGCAACCAGATCCACCAAGAAGTTGTTGCTCCAATGGCTTTTTCCCACCACTGCCATGCTAGAGGTGTTCTTGGGATTCTTCAGGTCGAAATTCAGCTCTTCCATGAACTGGGAATTCATTTTGGGCTCAGAAAAGTCTAAACCAGAATCATTAATGTTTTGGGCAGTGTTGGTGCAAACATCTTTGACTTCATCTTGTGCTTCAGGTAACTCCTTCTTGATGGGTTTTTGTGCTTCAGGTAAGTCCTCAGCCTTTTTGGGAACTTGTGCTGAAGGTGATTCCTGGGATTGGTGGGGAGAGGAAATAAGGAGACCAGGAAAGCTGCCACCTTGGAGCTTTAGCAGCTGGAAGAGGAGGGCTTGGAGATCAGCAGTGTAGATCATCTCGTCAGTCTGGATACCTTTATCTTCTGTCCCAAAGGGGTCGGTTGAGATATGCTCCTCTGTGCCATTTTCCGAGACACTTGGCTCCAAGGTGGACACCCCTGGTTGGGGAATGATCTTGGTGCCACCATCCTGACTGGAATCAACAGCAGTGGACATGAGAACTTTCTCAAGAATTTCAGATCTGTTGGCCATCTCATCATTGGCCAGCAGCTCACTATCAGCCATCTCCTCCACTGCTTGTTCTTCACCATGCAGCTCCATCTCTAACTTGACTGCAGTGGATCTCTCTGTAGACTCACAGATAAAGTCCAGGGTTGGTTCATCCTGCAAGTTGCAGCCATTCTGCGCCAACTCCATGCTGTGGAGCAAGGACTCCAGCTTTCGGTTTTGGATGTTTATGTCAATGAAATACTTCTGGATGCCCTTGTCCTTCTCCATGAGGCTGTTCTTCATGGTTTCCACCACTTGGCGCAGCTGTTTGATCTCTTTGCGTGCTTCTTTCAGAGCTAACTGAGCTTCCACACGGTGACATTCCTCCTCTATCCAGTCCTCTCGCATACGGCCCAGTTGGGACTTCAGCTCCTCAATCTCAGCCTCCCTAAAAGCCATCAGTGTGGAAAATGTACCGTGTGTTATCAAAATGTGTCATATCTCTTGAGGGAACTGCAATTCAGTAACGCATTAGTGCAAGTATTTCAAAGCAAAGTCTTACCGGTCACAAACAACATTTTGCGATTCTGTGAGTTTTGTCTTGAGGTGTCGTATGGCTACCTCTTTCTGCTGTAGAGGGGTAAGGTACTGCTCTGGATTGGGAGGCTTGATGCCATGATTGTCTCCGCAGGAATGATAGCGTACTGGAGCGGTTCTTCTGAAAGTTAAAAGCAAGCTTTTTAGATTTGATGTAGCATGCTTATATGAAATAAGATAGTATAACCTGACTAAACAGCAGACCAATCTGATCATTTTGAAATGCCTGAGCAAAGTCTTTCGTCAAAGTATTTCTGTTTAATTGCCTGCCAGATCTGTCTTACACCTTAAGATGAAACATAATAAATGTGTAAGTTATATATTATACAAGAAAATTATTATATTCAGTGGTTGGCTTCTACTTTTCTTAGTGATATTCAGTGCCAGTTTCTCGGGAAGTGACAATTTTGTTCTCTTTGGCTTCTCAGATGGAAATGGTACTTATTCGTAAATATTTATGCAATATTCCAATTTTAAATTTAAGTTAAATTTCGCACCTTTGCGAATGCAAAAGCTAAAAGCTTAATATAAAAAATGTAAAACCTTATATTTCACAAGTCACCATAACTGCCCTTTATTTGGTCCATTAAATTTTGTTTAGGTCTAGTTTTCAATATGTGGGACATGACCCAAATATAGACAGCAGGTTTATTTTGATTGCGTCATGGTCAGCAAGGTAAAAGAAAAAAACAATAGTAAATAATGACATGCAACCAACAATGCAATAGGATAGCAGGGTACATTTGAATTAACATTCATATTTAATTAAATGAAAAAAAAGAAAAAACTAAAAATTTCAATTACATAAAGAATGAAAAATAATTATGAAAGAAAAAAAATAAAATAAATAAAGGCTAAGCAATGGCCCTGTTCCCAGGCAGTAAAGCAAGAGGCACAATATCCTAGCAACCAGCTATGTTGCTTTGAAGTCAAATTTGCATCTGTGCCAGAGATGGAACAATGAAAAAAGAAAACAAGGACCCTGGAGAAGCTCAAAAAGGCATCACAGAGCACACATTCTGTGCTTAGGTTTAAAAATAAAAGGAGCAAAATGGAGAGTCAACAAGAATACCCACTAGTTTGTGCCTTTGACCAAATTTAAAGTAAAAATATAAAAGCCCAAAAACCCCACATCATGCTATTAAGTCAAAAACACCCTAAATATCAAACAAACTGACTGTGTGCACATGAAATATTAATGCCCCCTCACCCTCTCTACAAAAATGAAGCACTGAAAAACACTTTACTCCTATCAGCCAGCCAACGGTTTTGCTGTCTGCGTGGGCAAAATGAGAGCAGACAATTTTGTCAAAATCCCCTCAAAGCCTGGCACAGCCAAACCATGACCGATTTAATCCTTTATTCTCTGAAGAGGTTGAGGACACGATAACAGTTTCTGTATTGCGCCTGAGCCCTGCATAGAATATACTGCATCTACCATGTTCTCAGCTTCCTTCCATCTGTTTGGTTCTGCCTCTTTGTCCATACCTTCTGGTAGAGCTGGAGTTGCTACTGCTGTTGGTAATGGAGGGGGCTTTGGGGGGCGTCCTATATGGTGCATAAAGCTCTGCATCGCGTGGGGCAGTAGGGCTTCCTGGGGGCTTGAACACTGGCAGGCTTCTGATGTGAGGTCCACGGCTAAGGAAGATAAAAGCAAACAAATAGGAAGGACAATGTCATGATAGGCAAGAAACACAGGCTATATTTGGAAGAAAAAAAAAAAACAGCCATGCAATTCATTTTTTTTGCATGCAGGGAATATCTTGTTAACCTACTACTGTAGATTTACCTAAATGTGCACTGTGCTTTAAACTTCTATTTTCAGTGTGAGGTTGTCAATTTTTAATAAATCACCATGCCATCAATTTCATAATAAGATTAAGTCACAACAATGTTGCATGCTGTATCAAATTATTTAATACACTACTCACTACAAATAGACTTAACATGCACTTTTAAAATAAAAACATTGAGCATTAAATATCTAATCTGACAAAGAAAAAATAAAAGTATCAGCCATCTTGGATTAGGCTTCAGAAATAAAAAGATAAAGTATAAAAAACCATACCTGCGAGAAGATGAGATCTTCCCCGTAGAGTTGCTGGGCAGAGGTTCGCGTGTCTTGTAGCTTCCAGTGCTGCTAGATGAGCTGAAATCTGCCTCACTGCCTGCAGTGCATAAAAAAGGGAACAAAAGTTTTAAGTTCCCTCTAAAAAGACTTTAACATCAGCTAAACTTATTCAAGTGTATCCAAAAAGATTGTGAAAGTAGAGACTTCAGAAACCACCAAATGCACAACCCAAGCACGTTTCCAATTAGCATATTTCCAGTAGCCAGATCAAAGAGGCCTGTTAGATCATATAGGGTTACTGAACATCGTTTGGCAACATTTTGGAAGAAGTAAGGCATGGGAAGTCAGGGACTAAATCTTTCAGTGACAGAGGAATCCTTTACAATCGGTTTCTCTCAGCAGTTTTATGTAAGCTTGAATATCACCTTACCTGCAGTCATTAACCTTTCTAGTTAGCTGAAGCATTTCAAAAACATGATATATTCCCATTTTACTCTTGCTAAACTTGAGAGATACTGATTACCTACTTCCTGGAAGTACCACTGAAGTAAGTGGGAAAGTCAAATAAGATAACCATTTTAACTATTAGCTATGCAAGTAAAAAAAAAATTATTGAACTATAAGACATACTCATATCAAGTCATATTGCATATAACAGAACATTTTGGGAAAAAAAAAAACAAAAATATCTAAAGATCTAGTCTAAACATAAGCTAAAAAAGTATTAAATTCAAAATTAGGTGATTGAAAGAGGGGGTAAGATAAAAAAAAAAATACACACCTGAAAAACATCTCTTTCCTTTTGACAAAACCATGATAGAGTGTGTATACTTTAAATGTGCTAGTACTAACTACAAATGTGACTAACTCGCTAACAATTACAAAACTGTGCAAGTTGCTCAACACAAATCAAGCTCAATTGCTGTGAATTCTCCCAGGCAGTGGGAGGAGCCAACTACTTTAAGTTGCACTGATTGACCATTTACAAGCCAACCAATCACTGGCTTCTATGAGGAAGGGTAATCAAGCACACGGCACCTGCTACTTCCTGAGTTGTGTTGTGTTCTTCCTGCTTTCAAAAGTGTGCTGTATGTGAAAAATTTATATGTTTCTGTGTTTGAACCTGCACCCCAGTAGACATGCACACTTACAGTACACACAAGCTGATAAAGGCCAGATAAAAATGCAGATGTGGGTGATTACTAAACCAAGTTGTTTTCTACTTTTCTGAATGCAGAAAAGATGCAGTTCTATAAACATTGACTTTTTGATGGTTTTTTTTTTCCTTTTCAATTATTCTGTTTCTGAATACTGGAGAGGCTATGTATATTTACTACTGCTACTATTTTAAAATTAAATCTTCAGAGTCTAAAAAATTATATGAAAACACAAATAGAATATAAGAAGTATTTATGTGATAATTGCAAAAATCAAATTACCTTTATTCATGATTGGTGAACGCTGTTGCTTCTCTCGCTTGCGCTTCTGTGTGGGTGTGCAACACTCAGCCACTACGTTCATCCGAACTCTCTTCACCTTGACCTTGCGCTCTCCCAGAGCGGGTGAACCCAGTGGGCTGTTATCAGAGCCTGAGGGGGTCTTTGCCGGCGAAGCGCATTGACTGCTGGGGCATCCAGTATCATCTGAGAAGACAGAATCATGTGGAAATGACATAACACCCTATTTAAAGTTATACTAGTGTGCTTTTGCTTATCAGAGAGGCCATACAGTACGCACAAGGCCAACAACACATAAAAGCCTTTAGAGAAGTCATGATAACCTTGTTTCCTACCTGAGGACAGACTATTGGGACTGATGGTTCTTTTCGAGTGCTGGGAGCTAATGTCAAAATCTTTGCTCTCCTCTTCTGACAATGGCATGTTGGATGCTGATGAATCCTTTGCTTTAGTACGTAAAGGGTGGAGGACAAATCGAGGGATGCGGCTGCGCATGCTTCCCTTTTCCTTTACCTGAAGGAAATGGAAAATCGTAACATGGAAGGGTGCTACGACTATCTACAGACAACCTACAGCCAGCATCTGAGGTGAGCTGTTTAACCTTTTTTAAAGCTTGGTATTAAGCTGTATTATGCTTTGAGTCCTTAAAAGTGAAATCTTGCTTACATGCAATTAGTCTTACTGTAAGTAAAAACGTTTTTAGACAGAAATAACTTTAAAGATGGTTAAGCACCTCGTATGTCTGAAAAGGTCCCATTCTTCTTAAATAGAGGATGCTTCAAATAAAACTGTAAAAAAAGAAAACAGGTTGCTTAAGCATAAGGTTTTTGTATGACAAACAAACCAGAACAAAGAAAGATTATAGTGTAACAATGAACGAGGACATGACGTAAGATGGCAGGCTGGTTTAACCTAGTTTATGAATGATTCTGTAAATAGACCACAGTAAAGGGTACAAGTCTTATATACTCGTATGTAATATATATACTACTTATTTACTTACATACCAGGCTATAATACATGTATATTTAAAAGCTAAATATGAGTTTTAAAGTTTCAGGCCCCCACTTATTATAAATCAGTTCACTAGTACTTAAACTGCAGAAACACTCGTTGTAAATTAAACTGATCCAAAGCTATTATTTTTAACACGATTCTTCTGATGAACAGTGAATGTACCAGGGGTTATGTAAAAGGCTTTGCACTTGGAGAAGTAAAATGTCAATTTAATCCTCATCTAGGTTGACATGATAAAACCCCATCCTTCAGAATAGCTTATTTAACTGTTTTGGTTGTTCCAGATCTGCTTATAACTAACAGAACAAAGCCCAACGGCTGAATAATTTAATATTATGCATCACGCCTGATTGACTATGACGTCATTGGTCCATTTCCTGTTATTAGTGGTGTGTGTCTTGTTTTTCAGCATCTCTGTGAAGTTGGTTATATAAGGGTTGGTTGCTTTCAGTGCGGATGACGTAATTGACCCTTTAAGGTTAATGCTTGTTGCATAGCTGGGTTCTTGCCTCTTTCAATTTTGTGTCCGGATGCAATGTTTCATTACAAAAGAAGTCAAAGGACAACTTCCATGTAGGTCTCCATTCCTCTGGGATATGGAAAACGTGTTACTTTTTGTTTTTTCCTCATGTCATCACATTCTTTTATAGGATTGAAGTATATAAAATAAAGTTATTTTTTTCTGTTTTGAATGGAAGCCTGTTTCTGCCATTGAGTAAAAAATAAAAAACAGACTTTTTTTCTCAGAATTGTGAGCTATAAACTCACAATTTCAGTCACATATCAGTCTTTTTTCTGCTCAAAAGTGGACTTCATATCTCACAATTCTGTCGCAATTCTGACTTTATAACTCCCAGTTCAGAATTGCGAGATAAAATGTCACAATAACTTTTTTTTATTTTTTACTCAGTGGCGGAAACTGGCTTCCATAGTTTTGTTAGCTCTAGTGCAATATTGGTGGTAGAAGTACACAAAAGAAAAAGGCAATAAAAGGTTACAATTATAGTTGTTGTTGTTGTTGTTTTTTTCAATCTTACAGACACCAGCTTTTTAACTGTACTTTTCCCAGTATTATTCAATAAGCTAAAAAAAAATTTAAAAAAAATTACTGAACGAGAAATCACTATTAATGGGAATTATACTGTTTTCTCTCTGAGAAGTCAGAGCCTTAGCAACAAACCCTAGCAACAAAGACTTGTCAACACAAAGGAAAATTTCCTTTTCCAAAGCTAGGTAGTGGTTAGCCATTCAGTCATTGCTTGATGCCTTGTGTCAGGACAAGAAGCTTAGTGTTTTTTAACCTCATGTCAGCCTAATAGAAAAGCTGAGACTAGTTTCAGCCTGACACAGGAGTTACTGATGCAATTTCTCTTAAATCACCTCATCCATCCTATATGCAAATGGAATGGCTGGCTCGAGGTGATAAAGCAGGAGTAGTTAAATACTTGTCGACTCATAACTCCTTATGTAACATGCTGCTCATTTTTAATTAATAAGAATGATTTCATGCATAAAGCATACCAGTAAAAATCAGCTTAATCTCACTTGCAGAATAAAAAGTACAGAGTTGTCACTGGGGCAACAATTTATGGTACATATTTATACCTTATTTATCCTTCGATTGTTCATATTAGTACCCTAAATGTATAATACTGCTATTATAGACACAGCACTGTATTACTGTTTTAAAAATACCTGCTTATTTTTTGGAGTGTACGTTCTGTATGTTCTTAAGAACTTTTATCACAGTATACTGTAAATTTCCATTATAGTCAATAATTTTAACAACTTTTTTGTATTTCTGATATACAGCTATATATCTAAGGCTGTTGTCTTCAACCTAAATATATAGTCAACAACACATGGATGCACTTGCCTCAGCACCAGTGACTCCTCATTCTTTCATTAGTCCACTAAAGCAGTGATGAGTCAATCCTGCTGAAGATGGAGAGTAATGTGTGCTAATGCATTTGTTACAGGCTTTGAGTGCTTTCTCTGCTTGCTAGTTTCAAGGTTGTTATTTGAGCTTGAAAATTGTGTGCCAACAAAGGATCAAAAGGATCAAAACTATACATTTTTCTTTTGTGCCAAAAAACATTAGGATATTAAGTAAAGATTATGTTCCATGAAGATTGTGTAAATTTCTAACTTTTGTAAATTTATCAAAACTTAATTTTTGATTAGTAATATGCATGGCTAAGGACTTAATTTGGACAACTTCAATCCAGCTTTGTTTTAACCAAGGATTGTCCTATCCCAACCAACCATATATCAATGGAAAGCTTATTTACTCAGACTTCAGATTAAGTATAAACCAAAAGTTCGGGGGAAAAAAGAAAGAAATGGATGCTTATCAGGGTTACCTACTAACAATACACTTAGGTCATTTTATGACTCAAATGTATTAATCTATTACCATATTTGCAATTCTTACTTTTTTACCATTTATCATATTAATTCCCAATTTTATACTTATACTTGATACAGTAATTTCTTTACTGCATAATAATATAAAATGCATGTTTAGGACTAAAATAAATTTTAAAGGCACTGAACTTTTTAAACACCTCTATAATGTTTTATAGCATTCTTTGAATACTCAGTCAAAACTAGACTCATAAAACAACACTAAGAGTTATATTAATATCTAAGCTTGTAAACAAAATACCTTTAATTATAACAAAGTTGATCGACTGTACCTGACTAACAGACGTTTAGCTGCAGACTAGTATCTCTTAAAATGTCTTATGACGCTTCTGCTGCCCCACCTAAACAACGACTAAAAAACCAAAGACAAAAATAAGTATAAACAGCATTACTAATCGAAAATATACAGTTCAAATTGTTTCTTAAAATTCTTACACAATGCGTAAACAGCAATGCGTAATTCAACTTTAGAGCGAACGTGTTGCATAGAGGCTATACAAAGAACATAGGCTATTCTTTTTTTGTTTAAACTAGCCTTTATCTAGTAATGTTAGAATGTATAACATTATTTCCTTTAATATTCGCGTGTAAGTAAAACCTGCTATGGTAAATAGCAGTGTGACGCAGTAAGTAAATACACTTGCCTCCTCGTGTAGAGCTGGATGTGGATGGATTCCTGTGAGTGAGAGAGAGAGAGTGAAGGATGCTCTGCTCCGTATCCCTTCAAAACAACACAATGCGCTCTCTCCGCGTTTTGATCTTATGTGATGGACTGTCAGCCTCAGTCTGCGAGAGAAGCCAGATTCAGTGCATCAGTGTGTGTGCTCAAGCAGAAGAGGCTGAGGACATCGACATCGCCAGGACGACGTGAATCTGACTAATGTTCCAAGTGTGTTATGTAACGAGGAGCAAGTATTAACCCTTACACGGACGAATCAGATTTAAGAGGTCGGATTTATCGACTGATGGCATGTCGTAGCTACTAGTCATACCTAATGATTTCATCAAAAGTGACTTATAAAGCCACAGTATTTATGGCTGATAGATGGGGTTTTACCTAAACTCGTATGAATGGTTAGAAATAAGAATTTATGGAACCTTATAATTCAACAGAAGGCTCTGTATAGTGGAAATACGGCCTTAGAGAAATTTAATTTTCTACATGATAAGAAACCAAATTTTCTTTTATATATTGGTGGCTGTAAGGTTCTTTGGGGAACTCAGGATGGTTCCTCAGTGGTTTTTCAAAAATATCAATCCGAAGTAGGCTAATTCTTTCTTTACGCAGTCTTCAAACTAACATTTGAAGTGTTGAAATCAAGTGTCAATTCTGCAACTGAAAACAAATCCTGGTTTGTTTTAGGATAGAATCCCACTATCTAAGATTAGAAAACTAGCTAAGTCTGGTTTGAGATGTTTTTGCAGCAGCTCTGCTGATATATTAAAGACTGAGTGCAGCGGGTGGAGGAGTCAGCTCTCCATGGTGCTGAAGTCAACTTAACAAACGAGCGTTAAGCCATTCTCCAGGGAAGTTCCTCCGTGTTAACTCGAGACGATAAAGTAGAACATCCAAATTATGTCAGAAGATTGAGCAAACCTATTTCTATACAAAGGTTATGATTTTATTACATCTAATTTTGTTAAAAAAAAAAAAAAAGAAAAGTCCAAGACTGACTAAATGTGTATATCCTAGTAATTGCTGTTTGTTATATGTTGGGTGCGCAGTTATAATAATATAGTGTTAAACTGCCCTCTGCTGGTAGATAATGGAGCAACAGTTGCGTGTTAAACTGTCTAATGTAGGAGAACTGATGCATTTGTAGAAATGGTCTACCCTAGGGTAAAACATAATGTTTTTTTTATTATTAATTTTTTTTATTGAACAATTATTAATGAACAAACAACTTGGCAATTTCAAAATAACATTGGGTTACAATCTTCAAAACAGGTGCAAACAAATACAACAGTAAAATAAAAATAAATGAGGGGCTAGGGTTTTTCTTGTAAATTATAATCCATAATTATGGGTAAAACATAATGTTGTGAGAAAGCAGTTTTGTTCAAATCTGTTGAAGGTTATGTATTTGCTAGCCTAATTGTATTGTAGGTTAAAAAACTGAATCTGTGGTAAGCTGCCATGCTGAAGTAAGGATGAAACTTAAAAATGACCTTTCATGCAGTGTGCAACACAGCTCTAAAGTGAATGAAAACATCCTTGACGGTTTTAATCTGAAAATGCACCGTGTATAAAGTTATACCCTGTGTCCCAGTGTGCTTATACTATCCTCCCTATCTGTCCTAAATAGAATTGAGAAGTCCCAAGCCATAAAGCATTAGAATATTTCTCGCCCACTTGTGGGTCTTTTCACGTTTGTTTGAATGAAAATGCAAATTTCATTCTTTGCCACTATGGTGCCACTTTTGGAGAGTTAAAAGCTCACGAACACTGCAATAACAAATAAAGTGAAAGCAAATGCATATTATAAGAAAAGGAAAGTGTTTTTTGGCCTTACACGCATGTCAATCTGTTGCTATGGAAAATTTAAACCTTTCATAACCCCTAGGGCCACTTTAAAGACATTATTTGTTGGCTAAAACAATGCTGCCATTTACATTCTCGGCTTTAGGGCACATTCAAAAACCACAATGGATGCCAAAGTGCTGTATATAAAAGTTACAAAATCACATTTTCTTTGTGAATTCCGGTAAACCGGGACACTTTTTTGCCGCTGAGATGGAAAAATCCCAGTTGACTAACTTTCAATATTAAATTTTTTTTTAAAAATGTAGCTAAAATAAGTTGTTTATAACCACTTAACTTTAAAAAGTGTTATAGTTCTTTGCGTTGCATTTGAAAATGTTATGAGCTTTAATTAATATAGTCGGCCTACATCGACTATTTGAACGCATTTTGCTGGGTTGAGTTATTTTGATCATTTGTGAATAGTAGCCATTTTTTCTAAATACAACGCTATTAATGACCGCAGGGAGGCAGTGCAGCGCAAGCTAACGGGACAGGTGAAGTGTCTGCAGCCAGCTTTGTGTGGATAAAAGTGAGACTTTTTACATCACAGTTACAGTAATGTCTTTCAGTTTGGGGACTTTTACATAGACAGGACTGACTGGAAATTAATTTGTGCATAAATTTCAATCTAATTGTATCCCAATAAAGTTTGTGTCCCAGTAAAGATGCTCATGTTATATGGTCAGTTATGATGGGCTTAAACTTTACAACAACAAATTCTCACCTACCTACAAACCCGTTCCTTCCCGTGCCAATTAGTCCTTTATTTCGATCATTAATTATAAAGGTCTTGATTTAAAAAACAACTTTTATTTTCTATGGGACTGGTGCAGTTTTTCCTGAGATGATGTGCCCTGCAGTGAGGTGCTAGTAGCTAGTGCAATAGATCTGTGAATATTTTTGTTGACCTGTTAACCTCTGTCAACATGTTAGTCTACTTGGAAGGCCTGACAGAAAGAAAACTCCCTCAGTGACTTATTTTATTTCAGGACAAGCAATTTGTTTTTGGACAAATATGGATTTATAACTTTACAATTTTAACTTCAGTAATCAATTAATCAATTTCTTTGTTATTGTCTTAGAACATACGTGCCATTGTTTTAAACCCTGCTTTACTTTTAATACTCTTGCTCTCTCTTCGCTCTCTTATGTATATAATAATACATCTAACTAATATATAATTACAAATATTTATACATTTAAATATATTTTTATTAAAACATAAAAATATACATTTAAAAAATATGTAAAAATAGAATCTTGTTTTAATTATACTATATTCTGGTATTCTTTTAAAATGATGATTTTATGCAAGAAAGGACACTCATTAGAATACTTATTCTTTATAATATGCTATTGTTATTATGCATGCTATAAGTACCATCATCATTAATACTACTACTAATAATCCATTACTACTACTAGTGATGTTTTTAAATCATTCTATGTAGCAAATATTCTAATGACGTAAAACTAAAACTCAACTCAGGAGGTGTATGGAGAGTCTGGAGAAGTTCTCCAATAAATCCAGGAGCGTCTGTGGAGTGGGCGTGACTCGAGCGAGTGTGTCTGCAGCCTGGCGCTCTTGAGAGTACGGCGCACTTCACTTGAGACACGCAACACAGATCTCGCGCTGTCCGCGCTCGTGAAACAAACACAAACCAAAAAAACCCGGCTTCCCTGGGAGACTTTTTCGGGACAGTAACACCATGGATGCCTTGCGAGCAGTCGCCTTTTACACTCTCTTCATTTTCCTTTGGAGTTTACCGTGTTGCCAGTCAGCTGCGCTTCTATCGCAGAAAAGGAGCAAGGGTGCCAGGAGCGCGTTTGATGGGCAAAGGTCACCCAAATTTCTTAAAGAGATTTTCGCATCCTCTCCGGGTGCGGGTCGTCGGGATGATTTAAAGGACCCGGTTGTGCCTCACGATTACATGATCTCTATATACAGGACTTACTCCGCCGCTGAAAAACTGGGGCTCAATGCAAGTTTTTTCCGCTCTTCAAAGTCTGCAAATACCATAACGAGTTTCGTAGACAAGGGAAAAGGTTTGTATTGTTTCGTTTTCTTACATGCATTATCTGTCTGAATTATGCGCTGTGCGTTTTTAATATTTAGGAACCATTCTTTTATTTTGAATATCTTTATTATGATACGACATTGTGATTCAGGAAAGAAATGTGTTTTAATTGAAATTGTGCAACGATTTTCTGTTAATGAAAACTAGAAATACCCATAAATAGATTGAAAAATAATGAGATCTTCCCCTTAAATTGAATGAATCATTTTCGTGGGTTTGGTGATCACTCGTCCTGCTTGGGCCACAATTTTATGGTCAGCACGACCTCATATTTCGGCTAGTATAAAGTTATATTAGTTTTACATTGACCCTAGGGTAACATGCCAATAAAACACTAATTGGTGCGTTTTCTAAATGAAGGCAATAAATCTTTCCCTTATCCTCGCATGCAAGCAGTCCGGGCTTTTCTCACAAACCTCATGCGAGGAAAAAAAAAAGAAACAATAATATATTAAATTAGCTTTTTTATTTTGAAAGGAAATATTATATTTTTACAATGCAAAGGCTGTGTTTTTTTGCATTCAGACGCGGAAGTCTTTTATTTCGGGTTTTTCAGAGTAGCTCCAGTTTTCAGTTGCATTTTCTGTTTAACGATGTTATGCGCGCAAGTCACAGTGAAATTGGATTTCTTTGCAACAAATAATTGTGTGAACGCTGTGAGGGCAAAACGAACGCAAAAACATGCAACAAAAAGACGGCGCAAACAGTGCACTTTTCCTCTGCAGACAAACGCGTTCGCAGAAAGAACAGAAGCGCCAACTGATTTGATGAAAAAGCTTCACTTTCCTCACTGATTTTGATTTGATGTGTCATTGGCTATGACCCTTCACTGGACCCTCTGAGGGTTGCTTTGCATCAAACCGCTGATTGGAGTATTTGAACTGGGTGATCTAATTGAGTGTCCATGTCATAACATATCAAACACTGTCTATTCTCCCGTAATGAACTAGTTCAGCCAGTGGAACATCACCAAAAGAAACTGGACGGGACCTTACGTCTGTTTAGGTTAGGACAATTGTTGCTTTTTGTGCATTTTGCTGCGCTTCAAATTGTGAAAAGTTAAGTGCATTACGCGGGGTTACAGATCAAAACGTTTTTATAAGCATCTTAAAGTGCTGTAGCAATCGGTCTGTAACACTTACCATCAACATTTAACGCAAAACCAAACCGTTCCAGTCGCCTGGCTGTGCTACAGTGTCTTGGCTACACGCACCATGCGCGTCATTCGCTGCTGAATGTCATCAAGAATCATTTCCACTCAAGCGCCGTTCAATTATGATAAGGCAGTAAACTTTTTGTCTAACAGGAAGGAATTTCCTCCAAAACAGATAAAGACATTTCCCCAAATTTTAGATCGTTATGGTTGCAAGATCAGACAAGAACAAACGGAATGTATGAAAATTACTTTTGGCACTTGTAAGTAACTCATTAAAACGCAGATGGTGCCCCGGTAGCCGTAGAACTCTCTCTCTCTTTCTCTCTCTCTCTCTTTCTCTCTTTTCTCTCTCTCTCTCCCTCCCTCTTTCTATCTCTCCTCGTACAGAATCGAATTATTGGAAAAGAATGTTGATTGATTAAAAGCGAGGGATCGTGTGGCTGGAATGATTTATGAATTTCTGTTATTGATCTTGTTTAGGCCGTCGCGTAAACTCTTGCTGGATGGAGTTGTATTTTATTGTACAATAATGACTTTTGAACAGAGATGTTGTTTTTGGTGGAAGGGATGAAATATAAGCGGGGTGCATTTTAATGGGGTGGGAGGGAATTCAGAACTGTTAATTATTTGGTGAGCTTGTATTCGATTTGTTTGAGGTCTTATAAAAACGGTCATGTGCGCAGGAACGAAAACAAACATTTCATTTCAATTTTTAGACAATTATTAGACGATTGTGTTCACGCATGGACAAAGGGAATCAAAATAATATTATTTTTTGTTTTATTTGTGGTAAATATGAATTAAAACTACAAATTAAGTGCCGTTTTTAAAGAATGGTTTGATTTAGACTAGTTTTAACTGCAGTGCAGTTATTTTGGATTTAAGCATTAAAAAGCAATCGGCTCTCGAACAACCATATTAAAATGAGTCTGGTGTTATTCAAAATGATGCACGTATTTATCTGGGATTTTGTTCAGGCTAAATGATATCTGTGCCCCAGGCGTAGTTGGAGCGATAATAGTCTAATAGTTTAACTGAAATTCTTACATACACAAGCTCACATGAATTCAGATAAATGCTTCTCGTTTGGTCTGTCAGAGAGATAAAAGGCGGTGATAAAGTGCGACCAGGCCTCTGGATTCCTGAAGGGGAAAGAATGCATTAATTGTGCATTGTTCAACACGTACAGTATGTCGCTTTGTGTCTGGCGCACTCTTTCCCCCCCAATCTCCCTCTTTCTCTCTCTTCCTCGCTGTGGCTACCAGATATCTCTTATTTGCGTAGTCACCTGTACATACTTATGACAAATTATTTTGTCACATGACAAAAAAAAACCATATAAAAATCTACGTACCCAAGTGGCGTATATGTTCCACATTGAACCAAAAATGTTTTAGATCCACATATTAAAAAATATACATTTTTACTTTCTAAAGTAACTTTTTTTTAATCAAGTGCTTTAGAAAATGTTATACCAGTTCTTTACTGACCCCTAAAATCAATTCTGATCTTCAGAAGTAGTAGTTTTAAGAGTGTAGACATCTTTTTTGCAAAAATGATTTCTCTGAAAACATTTGTCAACAATTATCTTGTTAATTTAGACGCTGCATGTTACAGCTTTATGCCTTCTTGTCTAATAACTATTATAGACTCGATTTTGAGTGAGTCTGTCCCACCTTCCAATTTGAAAACTAAAATAAAACCTAAACTTTGGGAATGTGAGCCAACAGAGTCTCTATTCATCCATAGCCTACATCTTCCTTCAATTTTTATTTAGCCTACAAGCTGCGTTTTTAATATGAATAAACATTTTTAAATGTTGTACATGCTTGTTACTAAACTTCGGAGAAACATTTTAGAAACGGACAACGGTAAAATACTTATCAAAACTAATAAAACTGATGTACTCAGCGGCTGCATCATTATCGTGTTTATTAGCTCTTGTTGTTGCTGTTTTTAGCTTACTACTCTTTTATACTAAATTTTTTTGTGTGTATTTCCCAACTTGAAGACTAAAAGAGAGCCTAAAATAAGCTTTTCAGTTTTTACCTGGTCCCTTTATGAGAATGTGAGTCACTCTAAGTGAATCTGACTGCAATTATTTCTCTTTATCTTGCAGACGATCTCACGCGCTCTCCTTTGCGAAGACAAACGTATCTGTTTGATGTCTCAACTCTCTCAGACATAGAGGAGCTGGTCGGTGCTGAATTAAGGATATTTCGAAAACCGCCCGAGGATGGCCAGCCGTCCCCATCAGGCGTCTACACTCTTCATTTACTCTCGTGTCGATCAGAGAGGCCGTTAGCTTCCAGATCCCTTGATCTTCAGGATTCCCGAAAAGCAGAATGGGATGTTCTGGACGTTTGGGGAATTTTTAAAAGCAGACATCAAGGGAATCAGCTTTGTCTCCAGCTCAAGGTTACGCATGGCAAATCTGACACAGAAATTGACCTAAAGCAACTGGGTTTCCACCGGCACGGCCGAACGCAGCAAGACAAGGCCATATTGGTGGTCTACACGCGGTCCAGGAAAAGAGAGAACTTGTTTAATGAGATGAAAGAGAAGATCAAGTCTCGCGGAGACGACGACGAGGAGGAGGAGAGCGCGCTGCAGTTCAAGGCGCGGCGCAGACGGAGAACCGCGCTCAGTAATCGTCATGGGAAGCGACATGGCAAAAAGTCCAAATCGAGATGCAGCAAAAAAGCGCTACATGTCAATTTCAAAGAGCTGGGATGGGACGACTGGATCATCGCTCCGCTGGATTACGAAGCCTACCACTGCGAGGGCGTGTGCGACTTCCCATTGAGGTCGCACCTGGAGCCGACCAACCACGCCATCATTCAGACGCTCATGAACTCCATGGATCCCAACAGCACGCCGCCGAGCTGTTGCGTCCCCACAAAACTGAGCCCCATCAGTATACTTTACATAGACTCCGGTAACAACGTCGTGTACAAACAGTACGAGGACATGGTGGTAGAACAGTGTGGCTGTAGGTAGCAAACCACACACGAGGGTTTGGCACCAAGGCATAAAAATAAACTTGAACGATGCGTAAAGACACGCTCGAGCCGCCCAAACTGCGCATTTCATCTATGCAAAATGAATTCTTCATCAGAGACATTTTTTTTTGACGATTTAAACGATCTCCACTGGCCACTGTCCACGGTTGTGCCAAGAGCGCATGTACAGTTTCTCTAGACTTGGAACAAAATTGTGTTTTAGGAGGTTCGACGTATTTTTTCCGTACACATGCTCGGTTTCTTTTTATAATTACGTGTCCAAAAAACCCTAAATATTTCTTTAACGAGTCGTCTCTCGGAAGAGGCAGGTAGAAGAAACGCCAGATTTAGCGCGTAACCGTCTGGACAGGATTCACTGAGGATTGTGTTACACCATTATCTCTGTGGACTCAGAAGAATGTGGAGACGGGCACCTGTTCCAACTCATCTGTTAGTTATATGGATAAGATACTGTATGGTATAAGGATGATGATGAATGAGCAAAACGCAGTGCGCTGGAAACGCTTTTTACGTTGTTGGGGGCAAAGGTGAATGTACCAAACACTAAATAAGACATAATGCGATTCTGCTTCAGATTTCCCTGCAGAGAGAAAGAGAGATACTGACTGACTGATGCTTTTTTGAGGACCATCGGTTAACGTTGTCGAGTAAATGTTTTTTGAAGTGCCTGGACCTCTCCAAAAAAAAAAAAAAAAAAAAAAAATCACAAAATGTCATTTTGTACTTTCTGAGAAGACAAAAAATGGAAATCCATCAACGTTTGCATCTTTACAAAATGCACTTCCGCAACTGTCCAAGTAGTCTGGAAGGAGCGTTTTTCCTATCGACTGACAAGGAAAAAAAGAGACTCGAATGCGAGATTTAAATGCACATTAGCTTTGAATGCACTGTTGTTCATTTTATGAGCTGTAAATATTTGTAAAGTAAAACCTAAAGTGCTACGTATGAAGAAATGCAAAACCACATTTCTTTGTTAATGTACATTTATAAATGCACTCAAATCGCTATAATTTCTATTCTATTATTATTTTTATTATTTGTGATGTACAGAGTTTCATGATAATCGTGTATTTCTTACGCTGATAAAACAAATTTAATTTAAAATGTATTCATTATTGCTGAGGGTGGAAATACCATTATCGATGTCTACCTCATAATTGCATAGAATCTACGTTCTGAGGTGCATTCAGCTAGAGTTTAAGGTTTTTCCCAAATATATATATATATATATACAGTATATCAATGGATAATAATCCACACTATTACTGTACTAATAAAAAAATAAATGCACTTTGTGTGGTGCCACTGACTCCTAAGATCCATTTAAATCTTTTGACTTTAAAACCTCGAAATGTTTGAGTTATATGTCAAACATAGTTTTTAAAATGTCAAATGAGCTACAGGTTATATTAAAAAAGTTTGTTTCTTGATGTAATCTGTAAAATCTATCAGTGCAATCAAGGGTCATATATATATCCAGTAGTCAACATCTGAAGTGACTCCCCAGATACTTTTTATTTTTAAATAATTGAATTTGTTAAGTATATCAATGAAATATGCTGGCTGGCAAAAAATCAGACTTGGTTAAAACTGTCTGTAATCTGTGTCTGTAAAGTGCAGATTTTTGGTAAAAAGCACATTGCATGAAATAAACTACACTGGAAGTCCTTAATTCCATATCATATGTTATCAATCTCCGAAACTTTTTTTAAAGAGAAAGTAATTTTATCAGTAGGGTTAAATAACAAGAGAAGATGACCTCATAGAAGCCACTGCTGCAGCTGTTGAAATCCATGTTTCAACTTAAAAAAAAAAAATCTGTATATGCTTGTTGTTTTCCTGTAAACTGCTTTTTGGATGCCTTCATTTTGAATGTTAAGTCACTCTTAGTTTTTCCCAATATAAATAAAACATGATATCAGTGTCCTGCATAAAAACCTAATGCTTTATAAATTATATTAAACAGTTTAAATTAGGGAACACACAAGTGCCATACTTTGGGCCTGTGAAGATGATTTAGTTTTTTCTCTCCCCATTTAAGTGTCATACAGAGATAAAATGCTTCAGTGCTGTCTGAAGTCTAACATTTCTATGCCTTTTCACTCAGCAGCTTCTTTTCATGTGTCCATCTTTTGTTTCCATTCTACTGACAGATCCTCTCCTGAGATAATCCAGCTCTTCACCTGATCTGTTTCACATTTTTATTAGCTCTCAGACGGTTTTAAAACCCCATGGGATTTTTGTGGCTCGTTTTCACAGTGCATTATTAGCAGAGTTTTTATCCTCGGATACGTTTCTGCTCCAATAATCAGGCCCGGGTAATGGTGCTAATATGTCGTAGAGTAATGCCTCGCACAGTCACCTCTCAGTGTTTGAATTGTGTTGAAACATGTGGACCACAGAGATTTAGGGAAATACATCTCCAGCGTGGATGTGAGTGTATGCAGCAAGAGGCTGTTTTCCAATGAATTAGCCATCCGTAGGTCAAGTTTTCTTAACACTGTAATGTTTCCCAATCTTCAGATGAAAAGGTTGAAGGGAGGGATTGCTTCCATATAGGCATCGGCCTTGGCCTGGAAGCAATTAGGAAATTGCTTTGAAATGCTATATGTTGTCCAGACTCTGTTACAGTATCATGTCACTCTACACATGTTTGTTCATGGAGGGGAAAAAGATGCTAATGTGCTCTTTAGCTGTCTCTGCGAATGACACTTACGATGATAATGTCTTTCAGAATGGAGACAGCATGCGCTCTGTCAGGTGAGATCTCATCACCCTACAGGTCCTATTAGATCTGTCTAAACAGATGGAAACACAGAAGTGCTCATTCTGCAAGATTAATTCACATTAGGTTCATTAACGTGAGTTAATTCCTTAGGTATCATGATTTTGAACAGCATTTATTTATCTAATATTTATGTAGAGTGCTTATATAATACTTGTATATTTTTGTAATCAATGCCAAACATTCTTTCACTTTCATGCTTAAAAAATACTGGTATTTTCATACTAGTAAAAGTTACTGTTACTTGATCTATGTAATGCACACTTTCTGAACATGAAAAGTATGTGTTTGCAAGAAAAATATCTTTAAATATGTGTGTGTTTGTGTTCGTCCCTAGGGGCGCCAAAACGAGTTTTCAAATTTTTTTTTTACAAATTATTTTCTTATAACAAAGAAAGAGATTGTCCTACAAAAATAACTATTTTATTGCACATGATCTACCTTTTCTTGTGCAGCCACTTTCACATGCATCAGTTACCTGATATCAATTTGTCAGTGAACATCTACCATAATGTCAAAAAGACTGAAGCCCTCTGGTGCCCAGGGAAGAAAAAGGAGAAGAATAAGATAAATGGGACAAAGACAGAGGTATGGAAACTATGTAATGAATGATGATAATAATATTAAACTAGATGAGGTAAAAATTTGGAACAAACTTTATGTTGGCCTAGTCTAGTTCAAAATGTTAAAATGAGTTCCAGAGATTGACGATTTTTTTATCGTGTATTTTTTTTCATGTAACATAACACATTTTAATAATGTTTTTACAAGTTGTATAGAATTTGTGGATTTGTGACATTTTTAATTTGACCTGGCTAATTTAGTAATAGGCCTGTTTGCTTATTAAGCCTGGGCTTCTGAAGATTTAATGCAAAATCGACTTTAAAGATACAACTTTCTGTTACAGATGTAATGTCCGTTTTTAGTTCAACCTGTCCTCCAACTAATACGCCCATATAGGTCGTTTATACAAATATGTTGACATAGTTTAGGGTTGAGATAGCTCATTTTGTAGAGCGATGTGTTCAAAAATAAGACGGGATCATGAGTTTGAGCCGAGAGAACGTATGTGCATTTTTGTAACAGATTTAGGGGTGGGGTTGTGTGGTCGTACAAATTAATTGGAAAGTTTCCAATAAAAATATAAAAAACAAGACAAAGCCATGCAGTATCTGTGTGAATGTTTCAACACAATGATTATTGGTGGAATGGCCTGTGAGGTAAGGGGCACCAGGTAAAATCTCGCCTAGGGCAGCAAATTGGCCAGGGGTTAGCCCCGGGTGGACAGCATTGTGCCAAAAGGCACACATGGGATAAGTTTACTTTGGATTAAATAATGCCTCTCTAGATCACCTTTGGCTTGCTTAGTTGGGGGCACCTTATTGCTAGTGATTATCGTCGTTTTGATTACGGAGACCGTCTCTGCATTTAATGAATAAATAGTTTAATCTTGAAATAATACATTACCATCACTCTGTTCTCCTATTTGATAATGTTCAGTGCTTTGCAACAATCTGTATTGTTAAAAGCACCATATAATTAAAATTGATTGATTAATAGATATGACAGGCTTCATGCCAGCCTGACCGTATTTTGCATTTGGGTCCTCATTTGAGGCTTTCCGGCTCTGAACTACATGGGGTGCGTTTCCCAAAAGCATCGATAGCCTACTATGGTCGCAAGTCCCGTTGTTATCAGCGTAATTCAACGATTCGGTGTTTCCTGAAAGCATAGTTCAAACTAACGTTCGCAGTAAACGCCACAAACGTACGTGGTTAGAACTATAGCTTTGGACCTGTGGTTAGGAGCATAGTTTCTTGTTAGTAAGATATATGAGCTTTAATAAACATGCTCTTGGACACAAGAAGCAAACTAACATGCATTACTATCTTTATCTTACATTCTAGCTAAATATAAATTGCGTTTTAACCCTGGAGACTGACGTAAGAAGGAACCCGCAATGATTGAAAGATCAAATAAAGCATAATGACAGTGAACAAAAAATATTAAATTGGTCAACAGGTGTCATGTTCAATACAGCAGCATCTTGGAAATCTCTAATCAGTTAAATAGCAGAAGTTATTCCTCTTGTGACGTCATTAACAATGGCCCTATGTTGTTGAACTAATGTGGTTCAAACGACGGAGACGCAAGATTTCTGGAAACAGTCTTGACTAGCTAGTGAAGTTCCAAAGTAATGCATCGTACTATGGTGGTTTATCAGTGAGTTACATCGTTGTTCGGGAAACACACCACAGAATGTGTTTCTTAACCCTCATTGAACACCAGCGAACTTTTAAGGGATAGAAACGGAGACCGATTGCATAGTGGAGACCGTCTCTTATTTGATTTTGATTTATGAAATAATGGTCGGGTTCATAGAAAGAGTAAATGGAGATCGGAATGCAGGAGATACAGAGGGTGTTTAGCAAAATGGAATGCAGAGTTTACCATTCCGGGTTCCTCAGTGCATTCTTGGTCTCAGTGCTGCATTAAGTAAATGGCTGTTCCTGGTCATAGGAGAGCTATCTTCTACTGTCGGGAATGCCTCTTGAGACATCACTGTTTATTTGAATGTTATGTCTAATGTGTGTGTGTTTTTTTTTCTTTCATAAAATCGTACAGTGAAATGCCTGGCAGACGGACAGATACCTTTCAGTGCAGTTTTGGGGAATGTTCTTCATAAATAGCTTTGACACATCACATCTGTGCATGGCGCTATCAGACAGGATTGGACTGTGGAGGCCTCTGGTAATGCTTAATCTCGAAGATATCCAGTTTTGATTATTTCTTGATTCTGGGAAGCTCTTGTAATATTACAAACCAGTTAATAATAATGTATTCATGAAATAGACATTTCCTACTTTTCTATAAAGCAGAATTTGGTTTACAGAGAAACACTTACAATGGACCAGTTCATACCCGACAATAGTTTTAAAACTTTAAAATTATTTGTTGTAATAATCAGCATTACACCACAAATATATGGAAACATGCACAAATTCACATTTACATGCACATTTAAAATTTTTGTTTTGTTTCAATTGATTCAACTTTAAGGTTTAAAGTAAGGGCAGGACATGTGTCAGGAGCCTGTTCATAAAACTGAATGGGCATAGAGACAGATCAAAAGACAGTATGGAGGAGTGTGTGTTTGAGGAAACAGAAGGGCTGCAGCACACACAGATGGGAAGATGGAGGGTGGATGAGAGGCTGCTTGAAGGGTGGCAGATGCCTTGACTGACCCCCAGTGTAGCCCTGCATTCATCCGCTGGACACAACAAAAGACAAAAGGCCGACCCAAACAGTACATACACTTGCCCATGCCTTGGGGTCAAAGGTCAGATTATCTAATTTTGTAGCACTGTTCCCTTTGAATATGTTTTGGGTTCTGTATGAATAGAGGCCAAAGCAATTAGTGGCTGTTGATTTACAGAAAAACACATGACAGAGCAAGACAGATTAAAAAAAAGTTTATCCTGACTATTCACAACCATGAAAAGTTATATCCCCTCCCACACTTTTTGGTGATCCTGTCTGAAAAGACTTCAGGTTTGCAAAATGCTGCACTGAGATACTTGTGTTGTGCCAAACCTATTTAAATAATTTTTATGTAGAACAAACAAGAAAAAATTCTGAATGTTATTATTCTGATATTTTTATTTTATATCAATAGAGGCTAAAGAAATTAGCAGCCATTGAATGGCAGGAAATCACACGACATGATATTTTATGTCTGGCAATTCATACAAATCGTACAACATTGTGGGGTTTGGTGTAGGTCATTTTTTGCAAATTTAAAAATCATATGAAAATTCATACACAAAAATCGTATTTATTTGTACAAGTGAGGTCGAATGAATTAGCCACCTCGTAAAATATGTACAAATTGCCTTGAGATCAGCCTGGATTCTATTAGGACAGACTTTGAGCCCGTTATTAGGTTTCTGAACTAATGGACTAAATTAAGGCTGTTCAAAACCTGTATAATGTTCTTTTAATGTTCTAAAATGGAAGTTAGTTTTTGGAAGTTTTAATATCAATAGAAGATAAAAAAAATGAGCACCTATCAAATTGCCAGAAAATTTATGACAGACAAGGAGAGACAGATTTTAGCTTAAATCAACAATGTCCAACTTCAAAAAAGATTATGCAATAATACACAACTAATCACAATTACATTTTCCTGCCTTACTGTCTTGCGATTCTATTAAAACAGACTTTAAACTCGTTTTTAGTTTTGTGAAGTAAATGATCCTTCTGTTGTTCCAAATCTGTATAATATTCTTTTTCATGTGAAACACATTGGAATGGAATTCCAAACAATGTTATTTTGAATAAGAAAATTCAGAATGAGGTTTTGAGGACAATGATGATTTTCCAAAAAATAAATGACAAAGAAAGACAGATGATAAAAAAGGTGGCGCTCCTCTAATGGGGCATCTGTTCAGCTTCCCCTGACGTGCTTTTGAGTAACACCTGGCTTTAGCTTACCTGCTAATCGTATTATAACACAGGCCGGGGGCCATTTTGAAAACTGAGTCGGTGCTTTTATCTTGTTAACTGCAGCAAAACATTTAAAATCTAATAGTACCGTGTGGAGAACAATTCCCGAAATGGTTGTTTAAGTTTAAAAAAAGGGAGAATACAAAAATATTTGCAGGGTGTCCGCAATGATGAACGTCTCACACACTTGTTTGACAAGATACTTTATTTTTTCTGGAAACTATTTAGGCGTTGTCACACTCGTGGCTCAATTGAGTGTTTAGAGACAATGGTCTGGTATTGGTTGCTGTCGTTAAGTGTGTGTGCGTCTTGTCTCGGGGTTTGGTTAGAGTGTGTGCTAAGAGCAGGGTAAATTTGCTCAGCCGATCAGACAATAGCTGTGTTTAGTGGTGGGGCAGGGACGCGACCTCTTCGCCACCCTCCATCTGGTTGCGCTGCTGGCCGTGTGCCTTGTCTGCTACTCCTAAAATGCGACTTAAAGTTCTGGCGAGCCGGAGACCTACGAGCCTGCTTGATTTCATAAAAACAAGCTTGCGCCGCCGCGAACAATGGAGCGTTTGGAGTTGTACTGTAAAGTGATCCACTGAGAAAAACAAACACGGGGCAAGAGCAGCGAGCTAGCAAGAACAGACCCTCCGCGAACAGGGCGGGCCGGGGGACTGAACTTGGGTTCTTGATTGGTAAGTCGGCCTGATGGACACCTCCGGGCTCTGTAGATGGTGCCTGGGGTGTCTCAAAAGGTCACAGCCCCTGCTGGCTCGCACCATCCATTAGTCATGAGGCTTTGCAGCTTACCTGTCTAGCGTTTCAGCTCAGCACAATACAGTTAACCTCAATTGTGCTTGATTAGGAGGTGTGGAGAACGGCCGGCTGGGAGCGAATAGTCTTCCTAAAAAAAGATGAGATGTCAATTATGCACCTCCAGGATGGAGTTCGGTTCTCATCGACTTTTGGACGTCAAGCTGAACATTCTCTGAGCCTTACTAAAGAAAAGGGGTTTAGCGTTGTCCCGTAACCAACCGCCCCCCACTCGGTAATTACCCCATTACGTGTTAGTGGCGGATGGAACTGTTACAGATGTTTTATGGCGGGGAGCCCTTTTCATTTTGTCTCCCTGATGAGGGACAGATTTATGGTGTAACTCGACGATGCCATTCAAGAGTGCAATTCTGAAAGCACACACACATCCTCCCCCCTCGCACACAAACACACACACAAACAACAAACAGATGAGTTGTTCCGGATGTGTTCCGTTTTTGTAGGCTCCCGTCTGGGAGACAGTCAGCCGGCGTGCATTCATGATGTGGTCTGACACTCTCGCCAGCGAGCGTACCACATGTACTTAATTTGGACTTGAAGAACAAACTGGGATTCAAGAAAGCAGTTTTTCATCTGAAATCTCTAGCCGTGTGTGCATGATCAGATACTTTTTGCTGCTTTTCAGAATAAGAAGTGGCCTGTGAGGGGTAGAGGCGGGAGGAGGTGGTTATCAGCTGAATAGTTTCTTTTCTTGTTTATTAGCAGGTTAGCAGATGACGGAAAAAACACATTTGTGACTGTTAGGTTTTCAAGCAGTATGCAATGAATGATTCTGTGGCTCCTTGTGGCATTCTTCAATGTGCTCTTCAAAATATTTGATAAAGTGGTTGACTCACAAGCTTGGAATGATGACTTGCAATTAAATATTTCAAGCTTATTGCAATAGTGCATACCAGGTTTTAGAACTTGTACTCAACATAAAATTTAGTTGACAGTTTAATCAAATTATAAAAACAAAACATCCGCTAGGGTGAATTCCAGGTCACTTACCCTAAAAAAAAAATTAAAATAAAAATGCTTCAAGAATACAATAGATTAAGGATACAAATTTATTTTCTCTTATATTTCCATTTCGGCTCTAAAAAGACAATAGTAAAAAGTTATTTGTGTTTATTTTTGAGTTAAAATCAGTTAATTGTTGAAGACAATAACAACCGTATATAAGAATTTTTATTAATAATTTTGTATCTATAATTCTTTTGAATGAATAACTCTTCCCTTATTTTAATTTTAGGGAGGAAAGAGCTGATCTTCTTCTTTGATTCACCCATATATTACCTATGTTCTTAGGTAAGCTAATATTAAATACTTGTAATTTCTAATAATACTGTTGTATAATTATTCAATTAACTTAACTTTAAAATTAACTTTAAAAAAATCTTGAACAGGTGATTTTTTTTCTTTTTCTTCTTTTTTTCCCGTCTTTATGACTGATGAGGTATTTCTCTTCCAGCTAAGGGTGAGAGTTGTCAGGTACAAGTCTTTAACCAACAAGGTCAGAGGAGGAACAGTTGACATTAATCATTTACCAGCATGATACAATGGGGACCTGAGAGACTAGATAGCCCGGTGCAGCCAGGACTCTGTGAGCCAAACACATGCTTATCAAATCATTTGCTCACTAATAATTAAATTCAGTTTTCATTATTATTATTTTTTTGTATTTTTCAGTAACTGATGCATCTGAATGCATCACTAAGATCCAAAATGCCAAGTTTTGCACATGTTACAGGAGTTTTTGCCATTACAGTCTTAGTGTCATGATCCCCTTCCTGTCTAAGCAGATGTAACTTCATCTTTCTCATGCTTTTGTCTTTTTTTCTGTCTCCTATCACCTAAGAATGAGAGTGAGTGAGCGAGAGAGCGTCTCTCCAGCGTGATATTTCTGTTTGCAGAAGTCTGACCTTTTTCTGAACTGTTCTTAAGTGAAAGGCACTTTCAGCTGTGGAATCAGATGGCAGTAACCATATGCTGCTCAACTGATACAAAGGTGGAAAGGGAGGGGGCTAGAGAGTCAGCATGCTGTGGTGAAAAGGAAAGTGTCGTGCCACTTCTCTTTGTGGCGGTAAGGGGTCTGTTGGAGCATGTGTGTGTGTCAGTTTTTGACTGGACGTGACACACAGACGGTCTGCTTTGCCGTTGAGATGGTGCTTTTACATGGATGAGTGCCGTGAGCAAACAGAATTCTTTCCTTTGTGGACCACTTTGTTTGAGAGTGTGTTTGCATGGGTCTGAGTGTTCAATAGTGCATGTAAGTGGGTGGGTCTGAGTTTGTCTGCAGATGAGGGACGCTGAATCTACTGGTTCGGGTGTAATAAACTCCTCTTGACCCTTGGGTTCAGTGAAGTCGGGAGACAGACTCTCCCTCTTTTGACCGTGTTCCTCCCTGGGCCGCTGGCAGGAGGGCTGCTGATCGCCCGGTTTGATTGGCTCAGAGAATGACAGAGACAGAGAACTAAGGCCAGCTGTGAGTGGTCAAATACCACTAACACATAGCTCTCAACTGGCTACAGTTCATCACCTAGATTTTACAAAATGTCAACAAAAATGTCCTTAAAGTGAAACTGGATATTAATTTAGATTAAATAGAGGGAAGGACTTGATTTTATCCATTGAGAATTGATTGGATGATAACAACAGATAGAAAAAATAGCCAGGTGGGTTTTTGAAACACGAGGCACACTTGGCTATTATTACCATTATTTAAAAGACCATGTAACCTAAGTGACAGAAAAGGATGAGTGGGTTATTGTTTTGATTAAAGATTTTGGAGATAAACATTTTTTTCAGTAAGTCATTCACTAAGACCATAATGGTGCATTAAGAATAGGATACTTTTGATTTCATGTTGACTTTAAAATGAATACGGTGATAGAGAGAGCTAAACAAAATCCAGGATAAAATATAAGTAGAAACAGCTGAAAGATACTCGTTCCAAACCCACTGAATGTTCTTTTTTATGTGGAACACACAAGGTGAAATTTTGAATAATGTTATGCAGAATAAACACAGCTATTTCCATACAGTGAATGCATTGTGTGATCAAGGTCCGTCAAGCTCTAAAAAAAGCACTATTTTAGTGGCATAAAAATATGTTGCATTAAGTACTGTGAAGCATATTCTAGTTTGGTGTATGAAGATGAAGGTGCCAGTTTTGACATCACAAAAGTAATCACAGGCCAAATAACTGGAATAACCACCAAAAATAGTGGACAATAGCTTACTTGTATAATCCTTCAGTGATATGGCTTTAAGTGCAGAAAAACTTCAACTATATTCAAAGGTATGGGGTTAGTGTACTTTATTTAATTATTTATTTTAGTAAATAAATTAATACTTTTATTCACTCATGAGAAGTGAAAGTAAAGACGTTTATAATGTTACTTAATATTTATATTTCACATAAATGTTCATCAAAGAATCCTACGCAAAGATGTATCACAGTTTCTACAAATATATTAAGCAGCACAACTGTTTTAAACACTAATAATATTAAGAAATGGCTGCTGTAAATTCAGCTTTGTCATCATTGGAATAAATTCATTTTGAAATGCATTACAACATTAAACAGTACTTTTAAATGTAAATAATGTATCACATAATTACTGTTTTTACATTCATTTTGTTCAAATGAATGCAGTCTTGATAAGCATAAGAGACAGCGTCTTTCAAAAGCATAAAAAAACTTCTTGATGTTAGTGTTTGTTTTCTGGCACTGCTTTGGGTCATTCTCTGATAGTTTATGAGAGAACAAGACTTTTCTTTGGAATCATATTATCGTACTTTATTGCATTATGATTTCAATTATGCATAAATTTGTAATTGCAAAGAGTGTGCCCCCTTCATAAGGTTCTCTTTCAGATTCAAGACACACATACGCTATCATAATCTGCAATATGGGGAAGGAAAGGGGGGGCATGAGAGGAAGAGCAAGGATGTTAGTTACAGGAGCAACATTAATTCATTCCTCCAGCTCCTCTTTGAAGAGCACAGGCAGCTATGACAGGCTAAACGCTTCCAGAGATGTCACATTTCCAGCCAATCTTAAAGAGCTCGAGCCTGCACTCTTCCTTTCATGTTTGATTCTGTTTTCAAGATTCTATGATAAACAGACGAGGACGGGCTGGGGGCAGGAGAGAGAGACAGAGAGACAGAGGGCGACAGGGAGGAGGGCAAGTCTATGCTGTCAGGGGAACCAGATGCCTTTGCAAATTGGCTCTTTGTCTGTTTCATAAGGCTTTGGAAAAGCATGTCCAAATTAAGACCTGGAATTTGCCTTCAGCCTTCTAGGATTGCAGGGATAGTGCACTGAATCCAATTAATTTACGTTTTCAGGTCACCAGATCATGCCTTCAAATGTACAGTGGTCAGGTTAAACCTTTCTTTACATGCTGCCAGCTCTGCAGGAAACTTATATCCATTCTTGTTGTTTCTGGTTATTATAGAAAAGACATTAAGTGGCGAGTCTGCACCCTACAGAATTTGTTTATTGTACAAAATAATAGCAGTCAATGTCCTTGACGTCAATGTAAATTGCAGTTAACAAACCAATTTAATTTATTTTGATGTGCTTTCTGAGTCAAAAAAAGATATTTAAACAGAAAACAATTAGACTTTGGAAAGCATGAGCATTTTTTCCCCCAAAAAACATTAACAAAATATTTCCAACCCCATATTATTAACATAATATGCATGTACTACAGTACCTGAATTTTAGTACCATAGTATTTACTTGTTGATGGTACATGCATGGTCAATATGCTGAAAACTATGGTAGTATCATAGTATTTTGTTTAAATGTGAGTATCCCGCTTTTATAGTAGTTTGTTACTTATAAGTATTAATAATAATCATAATTTATGTCAAAGTAATTCTGCTTATCAATCATTGCAGTCTCTTCCTCATCTATCAATACAGTGGCAGAAACACCATCAGATGTTTCGGAAAGACGGTTTGAGAAACTGCATATCTTAAAGGACTGAGATGAACGGGAAATGTTCCGCATGGCATTGTGCTCAAATTTAAGACTAAATGTGAGCCAGAGAAAATCATGTGGTGAGTTTAACCACATCCTTTTAGACATCTCCAACCTACCCCCTCCTCTCTTGCTCCTTCTTTCTGAGGTCTGTGGAGTATTCTGTGTCCTAACACAGTGTTAGGGGGCAATAAAAGCCTTTGGGGAAAGAGAGCATTTCCAGCCAAACTCCGGAAAAGAGGCGGTAAAGGGAATGCTAACCCAGGCAAAGAAAGAGAGAGAAGAGAAAAAAAATGAGCACCCATAAAAATAAAATCATAAAAATACCAGAACAGTAGTGAAACATCTTTTCATTATTCTTAATAAAAGCCCTAAACAAGCCCTCAATAATGGGTAAGGTTTCACAACAAGGGACTGGTTAAATGTCTACGAATCTTGTTAAAAGATATTGGATAGAGAGAGATGGCCGCCGAGCAGTTACATGGTCGGTTACAGTGATGGGTCACTCGATAAATCTGCCTTGTGCTTCTTTCAACAGGCCGTATGGAGCACATGTTCAATGTGATGCTCTGGAAAGCACGTGGAAAGTGGTTTCGTGTGGGCTTCAAAGGGATCTTCTCGGACGAGCTGAGAGAGAGAAACACTGGTTTGAACTCGGTGAGGTAGGTCTGGATGCTGGCAGAGGTGATTGAGTTCCCACAGGCTGGTGGTGCAGGGTTTTTGGCAAAGATCGGGGGGCTCCTGGTGGGTTTGGTATGAGGAGGGGGCATTCCAGAGTTCCAGCCAGGCTGATCGGTGATTGCTTCTCCTCCTCTCCGCTCCGAGGCAATGCACTGGCCCCGAGCAGCAGGATGCCCTCCTGACTGGCATGTCTCATTAACTGAAGTGAGTGGTGAGAAAAAGAGAGATTGACCCAAGGAAGCCACTCTATATACTAAACACTCATACTAAATGTCTGCATGGTACGTTTCTTCAGGTATAGTCAATGCTGTAATCAAATTAGATGCAAATATACAAACAAATGTTGACTTAAAGGTCGAGAAAGGACATGTCTAAAGAGATGAGCATCTCTGACTGACTGAGTATTGTGCAGCCAAAGAGGAAAACAAGATCGAAAGCAGCTCGCTGGCTCCATCAACAGGCTGCTGATCTGAATGACGTGCCCTTGGGCCAGTTGTATTGCTTAGTGCAACACCCATTAGCGAGGTTAGCTGTGGAGCACCACTGACCTCTGGAAGCTGGGACGCATCATAAGAACATATGGCGGGGTGTTCAGTGTCCTTATAGGGATTTAACAGAATGATTCCAGAGCTATTTTAAATATATTGTATTTGTGTTTATTTTATTTTGAATTTACTTTCCTTTAGGTATTTCATTGCTTATAATGTTGGTCTTCATTGTTTATGGGAGTGAATAGGCTGTTCGGTGTCTTTTGGGGAATGTTTTTTAAAAAGAATATTGTGGCCAAAAGTTTTGAGAATGACAAAAATATTAGTTTTTACAAAGTTTGCTGCTAAACTGCTTTTAGATCTTTGTTTCAGTTGTTTCTGTGATGTACTGAAA
>JAUMHG010000060.1:15803630-15824532 GCA_032359395.1 Enteromius anoplus | reverse complement strand
TCCTCAAGCAACTTAGTTATCACTTTTGCCTTATGGCACGGTGCTCCATAGTGCTGGAAAATGCATTGTTCTTCACCTAACTGTTGTTGGATTGTTGCTGTTGAAGGGTGTTTCGGTACCATTCTTTATTAATGGCTGTGTTTTGGGGCAAAATTGTGAGTGAGCCCACTCCCTTGGATGAGAAGCAACCCCACACATGAATGATTTCAGGATGCTTTACAGTTGGCACGACACAGGACTAACGGCAGCGCTCACCTTTTCTTCCCCAGACAAGCTTTTTTCCAAGTGCCCCACTTTGCCCCAGTCCTCAGCAGTCCATTCTGATATCTGGGGGCAAAGTCATATTCTCAAATCAAGCCTTTTCCCGATTGTTTGGGACATCTGGAAAAAGGTTTGTCTGGAGAAGAAAAAGTGAGCGCTACCGTTAGTCCTGTGTCGTGCCAACTGTAAAGCAGTTGTTGCCTTTGAATTGCAGTCTTTTCCTAGAGAATATTCACTTATAGAAATGTAATGACTCATTGTGTTTACCTTCCCAGAAGATATTTTATAAATAGAAATGTTGCTCCTTGATTGTTTTTGACACTTAATATAATCTTTTACGTCTTTAGTAAGTTATTTATTTATTATTTTTGTTAACCATGCTCTTTTTTTGTTTGCTTTTGCTTTCCTAGAAGATATATTGCTCAGAATGTTGGTCTTTCATTGCTCATGTGACTAAATGTGGTGTTTAGTGTCTTTCTAGGAATTTTAGTTTTTCTATTTTGTTTAAATTATCTACTTAATTTTAGTGAAAAATCATGCATTGAAGTCTTATTGCATACATTTGTAATGGCTCTAGCCATTAGATTGCACTATTGCCCTGGAGAATATTCACTTTGTTATAATAAAAATACTAATGTACACATTATTAAACAACAACAACAGCAGTCTCTGAGTGTGTTTGCTTCCCAAGAAGATATTTTATTGCTAAAAATGTTGCTCCTTAATTCTTTATGACACTTAGTGGTGTTTGATGTCTTTCAGAAAGTCAATTTAATTAGTTTAATTTATTTAATTTTTACACAGACATTTTGCAATTTATCAATTGCAATATTCCAGCAGTAACCCGCAAGGCTGCAGTAAAGCTCTGAATAACATTCACTTATTAAGTTATGATTGCAAAAGATGCTAATCTACACATTATTAAATAAAATGTTTAAAAACTAGCAAAAATGATACTTTACCCACACAAGCATTAATGTATTGCTAAAATGTCCTTTCATTGCTCATGAGTTTAAATATGGTTCTCTGCCGTGTTTCACTGTTACTTTAGAACAACGCAGCAATGCAGAATTGAATAAACCTGTGCTTTTCAGGAAACTCCAATAAGTCACCAGGACTAAAATCCCCCTTTTTCTTTTTTATAAAGTCCATTGTGTATCCAAAGTGACATCGGCCAAGCAGAGAGTTCACGTTTAAAACACTGAATAATAACAATCCTGAAACAGACAAACAAAAGCTTTCCAGCACAGAACTGTGTCAATAAAAGCCTGGATTTACAGACATGTCAATTTTATGAGTTGGCAGTCGCAGGACCAACACTCTTCTCTTACTGTGCACTGGTCACATAAAATGGCTCAAGTGTTTATGTAGCCTGTGGCAAAACTCTGCTTTTGGTTACAACAGTGCCTGGGTAACAAGAAGTTTCCGGATGAAGTTATGTGTATGATAAAATTGTAGTTTCACATCCCATATGAAGGGAAAAAAAAATCCCAAATTAGATATTTAAAATTTTTCTTGACTCTAGACGCAGTCATTTAAAATTAACTTTTACAATCAGAAGTCAGAGATTTGAATATGAACATTATTCAGAAAAGACCAAATGTTTTGAACTTGAGCTAATGAAATGTACACTTAAACCAGTGAACACCTCTCTGAAATCAGAGCAGAACAGAGCAGTCTATCCATATTGGGTCCAGCAAATTAGTTTAGGCTGGTTTATTTTTGGTGTGCTTTAAATATTGAGTGTATATTAACAATCAGTTGAATTTGTTTCTAGTTTACCCAAAGAACACTTAGGAAGTTAACACTTAAACATTGCTGAGAGCCACATTAAATATCATAAGCAATGAAATAACAGTGTTTTAAGCTAAATAATTTTCCCCTGTAAAGGCAAACCTGTAACTTCTACAGCACTTGATGCTTAGCCTGGTGATATGCTTTTTCTCTTACTAGGAGAAAAGTGAACTTTCCAGTATTTAAAAGCATTACGCACAGCAATGCTGTAAACAGCGTTTTCGAACAGAAACAGCTCTGGCTATTTACATGGAACAGGATGGGGGCAATCTGCTTTAAGTGATGTCATGTTGCCGGGGATGGGGTCTCCCACCCCTGCTCAGCGGGGAGATTTTACAAGGGACACTATGATCTCACTTACTGCCCTAGGATCAGTGGTCGGCCTGTGGGGGAGTTCTGCAGTGCGGTGTGTGTTTCTCTGCCAAGCACAAGTCTAAGTAAATAAACAGTGGAACATTAAAAGCCTGGCCCATTCACCTCTGCACCGCTGCATTAGATTGTGCAAACATACATTCATCCACAGTTAGTGCTGACACTGTGCTCTGGAGTTTGGTGTCGATCCTTTCCTGCAGTCTTGACTTTGCTTTGCTCTTTTGATGTAAAAAAATCTTAAGATTAAAATAAAAATTCTGTCATCATTTATTCTCCCTCATGTCATTCTAAACCTGTATGAATTTTCCCCCTCTGTGTAAGAATTTAAAGGTGGTCATTTATAAAGTGATCATCAGATGCAAAATTTACCTCACAAGTTGTTTGAAGATTAATGTGTATAAATAAGTGTTTATAAGTCCATCCTATAATGACAAAATACAACTAGTGTTTTTTTTTAAATCCCTCTTTTAAAATCCCTGAGATTCCTGTCAGAATTATGTAGTTTTGCACAGGCCCTTCCCACGACAGTTGATTGACAAGGCTGTCTCAACTTAGTGAGTTGAGCTGTCATCATCAGTCCACCATCATGTAACTCGGGCACAGGGCAGACAAGATGTCTCAGATTTAGCCATTGAGGTGTTTTGTTGTTGCATGTAATAATGATTATAGCTGTCGTCATTTACTCTTGACAACTGAGCTGCTAAAGAGGCGTTACTTTTGTTTAAAGGGAAATTAATGTCCAATCCATGATCTGCTTCTATGTTCACAAAAATCGTTTGTGACCCAGCTTTGAATCTTTGCATATCACCTTTCCTAATAATGGGCCAGTTAGCCAGTTTCACCAAAGATTATGGAAATACATCCCTCCTGTACTTATGAATGGGAGAAAGTGCAATGCACAGTATGGTGGGATAGTCCCCCCTTATAAATGAAAGAGACAATTGTTGATTGGTAAAATCATTGCATCAGTACAGCTGCAGTTAAAAGTTCCGGTTTCCACTGAAACCAGGGCTGGACTAAAGGCCATGGTCTAGCTTCAAAGATAAGCTTTTTAAACGCTATTTGGGCATAAGAAACATCATTCATTGGACAGCTTATTTCAGATTTCATTGCTAAGTGAACAGACTTTCCTTAAAAGGGTCTTTGGTTTCACGGCTGAAGTCTACAGTCTGCTCATCTTTCCATTGAGTGAGGGGCAGGGTCAGCAGAGATTCTCAACGGCTGAAGGCGGGGCCAGCAGAGCTCATTAGCATTTAAATCAACAAGGACTATAGAATGACTTGATAAAAACAGAGCCAGTTTTGACAGGGTAAAGAAGTTCCTTTTCAGGAACTCGAGCTGCATCCGAGATGCTTTGGGAACGCCCCCAGCGTGACCATGCTCTGAATCGTACGTGAAATCAGCCAATAAAAAGTTGGGATGTCATAGGCGGGTGACGTCATCGGCCAGGAAGTATATAAGCACATGGAATGCCTTTCGTGTGTGTGTCAAAAATGCCAAAAAGTGTCTCTGTCTTTAGAAAAGAAAAAAAAAAAAAAAGAAAAAAAAGAGAATGTCTAAGAAACTAGCAAAGACTAGGGGTGAGAGCAGCTCACAGTATAAAGTGTGTGCACCGCCATGTAAATGCTATATCCTCCCTGAGAATACACACACTCTCTATGTTGCCTGCATGGGAGCAGAACACGCAGAAGCAGCTCTCCAGTCAGATAATGAGGAGAGCTGTGGGCAGTGTGAGAGATTGCCACTGCATGTGTGGATGAAGAGATGGAAGGTGTAGAAGAAACGAATGGTTCAACCTCACCCCAGTATGAGGAGCTGTTAGAGGTAAAAACTCGTGCTGCAGCTAAATAAAAAATTGTCTGGCCAGCCGATGTTAAAGACGAGCTGCTAGAAAGCAAACTCGATGAAAGATATTTGCGATACACTGCAGCAGGTCAGACTGGTGCATGCTTGCACACAATGAGTGTGTTACAAGCATACCAAACAAACCTGCTGCATGAACTGGATGAGGGCGAGGGAGTGAGTTCCCCAGAATTAAAAGAGCTCAGAAAAGCTGATCTTGCTCTACGTGCCATTAAGGAGACCGCCCGTACCATCGGCACGTCTATGGCAGCCATGATGGCCACAGAGTGACATTTCTGTCTGACTCTGTCAGAAGTTAAAGAGAGACAGAGTCTGCCGCACCCGGTGCCCTCAGGAGATCACTCCACTAACCCTGCCATTGTTCAAGGGCGTGGGTGTCTCCGGCCAATGTTTCTCTCAGCTTCCCCAGCCCAACACCTTAGCGGGACTGAGAGCGTCTCCACCAGGCTCTCAGCAGGGACAGGTCGCAACTTTACCCGAGGGTGGGTTGCGTCAAGACATCCTTCTAATCCCTCCAGTAACATCAGAGGCAAGCCTCGAGAGGCTGGTTCCCTTAGTAGATCACTTAACAGAATGGGAAGCATTATCGAGTGTGTCTCAATGGGTCCTGCATACTGTAAAAAGAGGATACAGAATCCAATTTTGGCGGGCACCGCCACAGTTTGTGGGCGTTCTGCCCACAGTAGTAAATTCAGAGCAGGCTCTGGTGTTGGAACAAGAAGTAAAAACTCTTCTGAGAAAAGAGTCCATTGAGGTGGTTCCTCCTCACAAAATAGAGTGCGGGTTCTACAGCTCCTACTTCATAGTTCCACAGAAGGATGGAGGGCTGAGGCCTATTTTAGATCTAAGAGAGTTGAACCACTCAGTAATGAAACTGAAGTTCAGAATGTTCACAGGAAAGCAGGGCGTGTCACAAATCAGATCCGAGGACTGGTTTGTCACAATAGATTTAAAAGATGCATATTTCCATGTATCAATCCATCCTTCTCATAGGAAGTTTCTGAAGTTTGCTTTTGGGGGCAAAGCATACCAGTATTGGGTACTTCCCTTCAACCTTGCACTCTCACCCTGTACGTTTACGAAGCCTGCGGATGCAGTGCTGGCTCCACTGCGACTCCAGGGCATCCGCATACTGAATTATATCAACGACTGGTTAATTTTGGCCCAGTCGGCGAGCGAGGTGGGCAGACATCGAGATGTCGTCCTCGCTCACATGAAACGTTTGGGGGTGAGACTGAATGCCAAGAAGAGTGCTCTTTCTCCAGTTCAGAGAATCACCTATCTTGGCGTCGTGTGGGATTCGATCACTTATCTGACACCTGCTCGAGTAGACTCGATCCTCACTGCAGTTGCAAGAGTGAAAGAAGGCCGGTCACTGACTGTCAAGCAGTTTCAAAGGCTGCTGGGGCTTATGGGAGCTGCGTCCAACATCATACCGATTGGCCGGCTATACATGAGACCCTTACAGTGGTGGCTCAAGAACAAAGGCATATTCCTCAGGGGGAATTACATGATCAAAGTTTCACGGAAAGCTGTTCATGCTTTAGACATGTGGAGGAAACCTGCTTTCCTGAATCAGGGCACAGCCTTAGGAGTCCCCAGTCGCCGCCTAGCGCTCGCAACGGATGCGTCCTTAACTGGCTGGAGAGCGGTCATGAGAGGCCACTCAGCCCGAGGTCTGTGGGAAGAGCTCAATCTTACCTGGCACATCAATTGTCTAGGGATGCTGACTCTGTTCCAGGCACTCAAATTCTTTCTCACAGACAGGAGAGGCAAACATGTGTTGGTGCGCACATCAACCACCAATGAGGTCTGTGGTGGCGCCCCTTGTACAAGCTGGCACACCAGATCCTTGTGTGGGCCCGGGACAGATCCCTCTCACTGAGAGCCATCTACATTCCCAGGTGTCTAAATGTAGGAGCAGACATCCTGTCTAGACAGGGGAAGAGGCCCGGGGAATGGATGCTCCATACCGAGGTGGTGGAGCAGATTTGGATAGTTTCCTACAAAGCAGAGGTGGACCTCTTCGCCACGAGAGAGAATGCGCAATGTCCCTTTGGTACTCTCTGACTCATCCAGCTCAACTGGGACTGGATGCCATGGTACAGAGGTGGCCGAGGCTTCCTCTGTGCGGTTTTCCCCCTCGATTGCTCTGCTCCCAGGAGCTCTGGAGAGAGTGCGCCAGGATGCCGTCAGTCTACTGCCAGTAGACGGCCCTCCATGGGAGATACTGATCAGGAGGGACCTCTCTCACAAGCGGGGGGCACTATAGTCCACCCCGGTCCGGAGTGTGGCCTCTGAGGGGGCACATCTCTTAGCTTCAGGTCTCTCAACTGAGGTTGTTGAGACCATCCTCCAGTCCAGAGCTCCATCTACGAGGAAACTATATGCCCTGAAGTGGAAGCTTTTCACTTCTTGGTGTAGAGAACACCAACAAGATCCAGTCAACTGCCCAGTTGGTACAGATCTAGAGTTCTTCAGAGTAGATTCTCTACTGCGGTCACCCACTCCACCTTGAAGGTTTACATGTCGGCTATATCGGCTACCACACTTTTCTTGGTGGTCGTTAAAGAAGGTCAGAGCAGTTGCTCTTATGCTTCGGTCCACCCAAGAAGGGGTGTCCAGCGACCAAGCAGACTTTGAGCAGATGGATAGTGAATGTCATTAATACATCTTATGAGTCCTCTGGTCTCCCGCCGAGGCTAGGAGTCAGAGCGCACTCAACACGAGGTGTGGCGGCTTCGAAGGCCCTGCTAGCAGGGATCTCCATGGCCGATATATGTGACACTGCGGGGTGGTCCCCCTCACACTTTTGTCCGCTTTTATGGACTGGACTTGCGAGCCACTCCTGCCTCTTCTGTTCTCGTGCCCTAGCTGTGCACCGCATACACTAGGCAGGGAATTGGAAAGTCTGGAGGCGTGGGCATTTCTTTAAAAAAAAAATATATATATATTATCTAGAGATTTTAATCATAGACTTTTCATTAAGACCCTAAGGAAAATGGGCATCTGTCGACCACTTTAAAGGAACACATGAGGAATAAGCACTATAAAAGTGATCCATACTACCTATGTGCTATGTACTATGGCTGTGTACGAAATTGCATACTTTTTAGATAGGTGCTTTTCTTTAGAATAAGTAATTACTTAATGACCATTAAAAAAGTATTCTACAGGTGCGAATGTGTATATGAATGTAATCTGGTTGTACCACATTCAACAACATGTTGTCGTTGCTTCACTGTCATTCACAAATCCTCTCCTGTGGCCTCAGTAGTGTCTGCTGGAAGTCATCCGACAACTTTTTTCCTACAGTTGCATGAATACTGTAAGTTTGTACATACAGTTCACTTTCAGTTTTTATTCTACTAGGGAAGAATGAGATGCCTACTGATGCTTCATAGTCATGAACTTTGGGAATAAACCAAGTAAAGGAATCTTTTCATTGCACATTTGATCCAGTTCCAAACCTGGTCTAAATAATTCTTTCAAATATCAGGATCTTAATCAGTTATTTGGATTAATCCATTAATTGCACAAATCTATTAAATTACTTAAACAGACTTAAAATGTTGTGCACTAACACAAATTTGCTACTTTGAAGAGCTATTTTTATTTGACTGAACTAAGAATAATTCATTTCGAATAATGTTCAGTCGGTGTATGGTTGATTCTGCAATAGTAAGTTATGGTTTTGACTCAAATAAAACCAGTTTAGATGTTAGCATGTTTAGGTTAACATTTTTTAATGATATTTTTATGTTGCTTTTATTGACATCACTTGAAAAGCCTATTAGAGCAATAATAACATCCTTTTTGGTTTAATCCTCTTTTTAAAATGTGTAAAACAAACTATAATCTTTTGCAAGTAAGAAGTATTAAGCTGTTTGGGTTCGACATGACAGTGAGTAAACAAGGCTTCAAATATTTAACAAACAAAGTTATCTTCATTTGTGTATATATGAGAGAAAGATCAAGAGAGTTAAGTGTGCTCATTGCATTTGCTCTGTATTTACTATCCGTGAGTCGTGCGTTTCCCTAAATCACCTTGGCAACATTTCCATGGTTTAGTAAACCAAACAATCCCGTTTCCAGGTAGATCCACAAGCATTAGCGGATGGAAAGCTCTAGGCTCTCTAAAGAGCTTGCGAATTAGAAACCATACCTGTGTGCGCAGTGACCACATCATTAAAAGTAGATGCTGAACATGCCCTTACATATTTGTGAGGCAGCAAGCATGTGTTTGTGTGTGTGTGTGTGTGTGCATATGACCTGCATTACCCCCCCACCTCCCCAAACCCTGGTTACAGTCTTTCGGGTTTTTGACTCATGATTTGCACCCCAAGGCAGACAGCAGGGGTTCCATTCTTAGCTTCCTGTAAAAAATACCTCCCTACTCTACGTCCTAATTAATCTGAAGGGCATGCCCAAGATCCCTATAAAATCATACGAGACTATACCAATTTCCTGGTAGCTTGTGCCCTACATGTGCTTCTTGTTCACGAGTATAAGTTTCCTTTCCCGTGACTCTACAAAGATTTATGCCTCCTCTTGTTTAATCTTTTATGTATGTATGTATTTATTTATGTAAAGTAAAGTTTTCCCTCGGTGAGATTAAGGTGTTATATTGCACTCTAGTGGAAAAATTCTGTAGATAACAAGCATAAGGATTATCCAAGTTTGTTAAAAACATCAAAACATGTGGCTCTTGCTGTTTTAGCATATGGTTAACACAGGTTGTGTGTCTGTTTTAGGATATGTGTGTCTGAGAAAATGAGGGATTGTATGGAGTGTGTGTGTGTGTGTGTGTTTGAGAGTGAGCATATATGCATATTGAGTTACACGAGGCCTAAAACAGTCACTGTCTGACATGTGAAGAAACATGCATTGATTTCTGCAAGCGCTCCACCTCCAGACAAAACGACAAAGCCAGTGAAGGAAATGTCTGCGTGAAACACAGCAGAGCCACGCTGCACATGCTAGAGCTGTGTGTCATGATTACAAAAGCCCAGCATGCACTCCCAAACCAATGGATGAAAAAATTAATACAATCTCTAGAAGTATTGCTCAAGTAATCAAAATGCAAAGATTCTAAAACAAGCCAGATTTTAGTCTCAGTCTGAAGGCTATTTTATGAAACCACTTTTTCTAATTTGATAGGATTAAGTATTTTTTTTTTTTTGTAAAAATGTAAATTAATTATATAGAAAAAAACCTAAACATTTAATATTTTTTTTTTTTTTTAAACTACACACACAGACACACACACACACACACACACACTCCACTAACCCTCAACAGAGTACTAGCAGAGTATTAGTAGACTGGTAGGGTTAGGGTTAGAATAGGTTGATATGTTCTCGCAAAGTTACTTATGGTCAGTAGAGTGTCTTTTGGGAGACCCTCACAATAAAGAGTTAGCAGATATTAATTACAGAGTGTACTAATATTCTAATGAGAGTTAGTTGACATGTAGGTGCAAAGCTACTTATTGTCAACAGATTGTTCAAAAGGGACCATCAAAATAAAGTGTTACCGATTGCTTCTATTGTCCTCAAGTCTCTTTGGATAACAACATTTTCTAAATTACAAAATGTTACATATATTATATGTATTTGTATTATACATACATTGTATGTGTGTCGTTTTTTCTTTCATGACAAAATTGTTAGGATATTAATTAAAGATCATTTTAACGATTTTGATTCCAGATTTTCAAATAGTGGTATAGATTGACATAATATTGACAGTTTTAATTTATACAATAAATCATTACTTTAGAAAGGGAAATGGATGATATCAAAGTGTAAATGGCCCAATCTCTGAATACTATTTTGAGTATTCAACACATTATTACAAATAAAATCTACATCTCTTTTGTGTAAATTTCATCAGAATGTAAATATTTTCTGCATAAATGTACACCAAGGAATTAAAGAAACATTTACAAACTGCACCGTTTTGTAGAATGCCTCATAAGTGTTTTGTCAGCTAACCTAAGAAACTAAACATCAGTAATTTTTTGTCGTTAAAAGGGTCCAGTTAGACAGAATTGGTTGCTTTGAAACTGTGCGTTTTCACTTTATACAGTGCAGCCTGCTTCTGGTAAACATGTTGAAAGGTGATAGAATTGAAATTCAGCTGGTTTAGTTTTTAAGTGTTTGGGTATGCTTTATAAGTGATTGAATAAAGGTGCAACGGCGAGATATGAAGGTGGCCTAAGTGCTGCTAAAACAAGAAACACTTCCCTTCCTCTGCCCCACAGCATGTGACGCAGACCAGATCCCATTCCCGAGAATGTGTGTGTGCATGCTTAACTTGTTGTGAACTAGCATGGGCTGCTGCCTCTTATCTGTGCTGTCCCTCAGAGGAGATTCAATCCATCATGCCTAGACTGCATACTCATTTATTGATTTATGTACATGTTTCGAATTCAAGCCCAGTGTTTAGCATTTACTCAAAAAGTAACTTTTTTGTTAAAACTCAACTGCAACTGCGAGCTTGACACCTTGAGGTGGGTTTTGTGCACTAGAAGGTTTTTATTGGGCTCAGACCAAGATGCAGGAAAAGAAAGAACCTTGGCCAGGCCCTAGCAACAGACTACAGGCTTGAGGAAACGACTGCCGTTGGGTAAAGGCGAGAGCTTTGTGCTGACTGATGGATGATCGAGGTGACAGTGTATTGATAAGCAATGGTTTTGGCCGCAGCAGCAAAACGCAGAGAGAGAACAATGTATGTGGTCAAAGGGAGGAAATTGGGATGTGCTGTCGTAAAGTCACTCGGTGGAAAAAGAATGTTGCATTCTCACATCAGATCTGTGCTGATGGAGATTGCAAATAGTAAAAGATAAAAATAGAATTTTCTTATATTTTATTTATAACTGCAACTTTACATCTCAATTTAGACTTTATTTCTCACTGTTATGATTTCATTACTTTTGCAAGTTGCAATTATTTCTTACAACTGCTACTATTTTTTGTAGTTGTGACTTGTTATATCTCATAATGTAACTGTATTTTGCGTTTAAGACTTTTGCAATTCTGAGCTGTTATGTATTATTTATAATTGTGACTATATATTTCACAATGTGAAATGTTAACATTTTTTAAATATAATTCTTATTTTATTTATTTTTTTATTCTTTTATTTTCAGTAAACAGTTGCATTATTACATACAGTTGTATTGTTATTTAAAATCTAATTAATTAAATGCAGTTTATGTTTATGTTTAAATTAAAATTTATTTCCTGAACATTTGAAGTGCATGTGCTTTCTTAACTACAACTGTCAAAAAACAAACAAATAAAATTTTCCATATTATTATTCTATATTTAACAGTCACATTTACATTCACAGGAAGGACCCACTAATTAAGCGTTTGTTCAAACAGGCAGTGTGTGACCGCTGATGTGAGCAAGACAGCTACGGGAAAGCCTCCTATTACTCATAGGTGTGCTGTGTTTCATGAAATCTAGTCACTGGAGTTTTAAATAAGCCTCTATGCAGTCAAAGGTTAGATATTTCAGAGGGCACTAATCAGGCCGTGTTCTCCATTTCCTCCTTGTCCATTTCTTCCTCTCACCTAGCAGCTGCATTCTGTAAGTCTAGCCTTGCACTGTAACGCTGCATCCCTTTCATCTCATGTCCTCATTAGCATTGCAAAGACTTGTGCGTAGTTAAGGTTGCTCACAGAGAAGGGGCTGGCCAGGCAGGAGGGAATACTCATATAACAGTCCAATAAATATCAGGTCTGCGTTTATTGGTTCTGAAGCATATTTGCTATTTGTTGGGAACACTAAACCAAGGAAGGGTCCTGGCGAAGTGCTGGGGTGGTGCTCCTTTCTGGGTCAGTGAGAACATTGAGGAAATCCACCATGACATTAACAGGCTGCTATAGGAAGTGTTGTTGGATTAAACCAACGTAGCGCTGGCGGTCGGCTGGAAAGGCGGGGGTTGAGGAATCATGGAGGCTGGGGCAAGGGTTTGATCTCGGAGTTTGTGGCGAACATTGGCTTGGGTGTCTATGATGCAAATTTTGTCAGTTTGGAGGCCCCGACCACAAGGGTCTCTGTTAGCGAGAGGTGACTCATAGGTGTGGCCCAGTTCCTGTTCCTCTTTGAGGCACAATTATGCCCCAGGCACAGGGCGTGTCATAGAGTGGAGACGGCAAAGTGTAAGCGTGAATCACGGATGGCCGAGTGCCGAATGTCTGCTAGTCTTCCTTGCTTGCTTTCTTTCTAAGCTTGAGATTTTCAAATTGTCTTTGTAGAACTTAGGGGACCATGCATGCAGTATCCAGTGCCACTAACGATGACAGATATCGTCACCCAGAGTTACAGCACTGAGACTACTGAATATATTTTCTGTGACATTACTCACCGCTTAGCCCAGTGCTTCTCAGGACTACTTGTTCCAAGCTATTTAAATCGCAATGAAACATCTTTAGCTCAGATTTTTTTATTTAAATATATTCTGAATTAATGTCTATATTATGCAAATAACATAACACTCTAAAACATACCAGTTAATTGCAATAGTCCACTTTATACATTAAACTAATAGTAAGTAACTTTGCAACTACATGTCAACTAACTATGGAGTATTAATAGACTGCTTAATATATTTTCACACTTTATTTTAATAGGTTCACAACATACAATTTCCTGACTATGAGAAACTTTGCAGGTTTACAGTAGTCAACATTTGAAGTGGATAAAAACTTCCTTCAAAGTTGTCATTAAACCTAAAAACAAAATGTTTTCTTGTCTTTGGACAACTTTTTTGATCCAAGTGTTGATTATTGTATGTCAACTTACTCTACTAACCCTAAACCTACCCTAACAGTCAACTCTGTAGACACGTAGGTGCAAATGAATGAGAATTAGCTGACATGTAGTTGATATAGTTACAAAGTTGTAATTAGAATGTGGACTATGAAAATTAAATGTAACCAAACATACTAATCTCAATAAATTTTGGATCATAGCTATTGCTTATTGCTTATCTTACAGACGTAGTCATGACAGAAAACCTAAAGTCTTTTCTCCTGCTTATAGCGTCGCAGTGCTCTCCTGCTTACTTTCAAAGGCAAACAAATGGATATAGCCGGATATGGAATTGGAATGGGAATAATCATCATATGTTACATTGACAGATGCAATAATTATATAACTATGGCTTTTTGATTAATACCTCATTCTTGCGTAACTGCTTATGTGGCCCAAATACCATTTTTCTTCCATAAAGGCTTTTTTCGGAATCTTTGCTTTTCTAATAAAAAAGTCCAGAGCCTGATTTCGACAAACACAATAGAATATAGTTTTCGTACTGTTTAAATTACTTTTGTAAAATCAGTCAATGGGGTCCTGTATATAGTATGGACAAAAACTGAAAGTTGCACAGGTTTGGAATTCCACGAGGATTAATGAATTTTCATTTTTTTGGTTAAACTATTTCTTTAAGGGATTTGCTGCAATCGACTGAAGCTCTTTGTCTTTTAACTTTGGTCACAAAAAGCCGGAATGTTCCGGAAGGAGCTCACGGAAGCGAGGCTATCAGCTCGCGAGCCCCTCCGCAGCCTGCTCCCACCCGACCAGCCTGCCGCCCAACATCCAAGGTGATGATTACAGTTTGATAAGACCCACAAGGGTCCTGCGCTCAGGCAAGAGAGCCCAGAGGGAGAGAGCGTGGGGGCCTGTGGGCTTGAGTAGCCGCCCTCTCATAGCTGTCTCTCATCACGCCATTGACCCCCCAGGAAGCTTTAGATGCCAGAAGCGGTTTCATAATTCTCTTATCCCGACGAATCTGTGAGATAAGCTAGGAGGAGTTGAAAGTGTAAACGGAGCACCACGGACCTGGAATCCTGTTGCAGGCTCATTCTTTACCAGCCCGCCAGCATCGTTTACAGCCGGCATCCTCCCCCTGTGCACAGACATAGAACCGCAGGTCTGTGTTTTTTAGTTTGTGTGTGTGTGGAGGGCCTCTGTCCTTTCGGCCGTCTCTACAGCCCTCATCAGGACCCTTCCGCCCGCCCCGCTCAGATAGTCGGAAATTTGATTGATCTGCAAAAAAAGAAAGAATGAAGAAAAGAGGGAGCGAAAGGCTTTGGTCACATCCTGTGACCGGTGCTGATTTCCTTTGCCTGAATGCAGCCCTGGAGTATATCTCGGGCTCAGTGTCACGTTTGTATATGTTTCCAAAGATCACTAAGAAAAGTGAGTGGTGTGGGGGGCGGTGGGCACAGACCTGTGCGAGTTTAGAGGGCAGTCCTTTCTCTGACATAAATCTGTGTCATGGAGAACGGATGTAGCTACTGGGGAATGCGTTAATTGATCCAAAAAACACATGAATCGTACAATGGTTTAAAACCAAGGCTTTTCTAAACCAGGGAGGGGAGAGGGAATTATTTGTAATGTATTACAATTATGTGACGACAATTGTGACTATTAATAACGTGTGACCTTTGTGACAATTGTGACCTTTTATAATGTATGTAAAAGCTTTAAGTGAAGCTGTTACTTGGATTTTCTTGTCAAAGGTGTATGAAATCTTTTCATGAAAATCTAGCTTTGTTTAAGGGGTCCCTGTGTTGACTGAATGTCTGGGTAAGGCGTCTCTCAGTTTCTCGGATTGGTTTGCTGGTCTTAGATGGTTCAAGCTGCCCAAGTAAGTGTTTATCTGGGCAGCCAACTGATATCCCCAGCTGATCAGTCATCTCCTAGACCAACGTATGTTTAGTTTTCTAAATTCATGTTATAGGTCTTGTGAATAAACCACACAGAACCAATACCTGCCTACATTTTTTACACTTGGACATATGCCACATTACAGAAGAAAAGATTTGTACTTCCTTTTCATCTTGACTTTAGGCTATTTTTTCCCCTGCAGTGTTAAACAGTTCGGCAGCCCTTTGTCCCCAATATAATGATCTCTTCCTCAAAATTCCAACTTCTTGCTCGCTCCTTCCTCCTTGGCCTGATGTAAATGTGCTCTCATAACATCGCAAAGTCCGTTTGTGTATGATGCTAAGGGTAATAGGTGGTTTCTTATGTGGTAATTAGTATTTAGAGGTGTAATTTTAGATGTTCTAACCTTACAGCCTGTAATTAGCCTTTATACTACCTGAGGTAATGTGACTCACCTTTTTAAAAGCCGCTGATATGTTTAATGAGTCGGAAGTTGATAGAATCATCCACCGTTGCACGAGAATTCCACCTTTATCTGCTGTGAAAAACCCCCTTGTTTGACTCATAGATTCATGAGGTTTTATTGTTTACAACTGCGCAAATGATTCCAGGCGTTTCTCACTTGTTCAGTTGCCCTTCCCTCATACAGCTCTTGTACTCTGCCGTGTTTAAGCAGGCCTTGATTATAGAGTGCCACAGCATTTCTTGGATATCACAGTAATACAGTAATGGCTTGGCATGAGAGGAGTCTCCCTTTAATTACGCTTTTCCAATTTTGCAAGGGCCGTATTTTTTTCTCCTCTTCTGTTTTTCTATTCTTTCATAGCTGTTGCTGTCTCTTACCTTTCATCTCTGTTCCCACCTGATTGTGGGCTGGTGTGAATTTGAGGGTACGGTGTGCAGCAAAGCAAAATAACATGCTTGGAGACTAAGTCTCTAACACGCTACACTCTTCATGTAATGAGACTTAAAACCCTTTGTCTCGTTTCATGCAGGCAATGTCTATCCGGTCATCCTGTGATTCATTTGGGATGTGTTAAAGCAGTCACCTTTCTTGGCTTGGGGATTATCGCAAACAAATCCAGTATGGTGTATATAATAATGAGTGAGTTATTGGGTTTCTCACAATTGTTCTTTTTACTTGATGACAGATTTTATTGAGTAAATAAGATGGTTGTTGGGATTATTGTGAGGTCATCTAGGCCGGTCTTGTGTAACATGTTTTGGTTATTAATGACTGTAAATTTCAATTTCCATTTAGTCATTTTGCAGACACTTTTATCCAAAATGACTCACAATTGGGGAAAACAAAGCGATTCATCTTAAAGAGGCAACAACAGCCAAAGGAACTGTTCATAATACCAGCCTAGGGCACTTTTCAAATAAGTACAAGCTAGAAAGGTTAGGAATAAAATCTTTTTTTTTTTTAGGATGAAGGTGGTACATCTAAGTCCATAAGAAAAAATGGGTTTCATTAATCAGTGCCCAACCTTGTCTCAAATGTTTCTCCTCAAATAAAAACTGAAGACATTTAATTTCGGAATTTTCTATCCTACAGGACATCTTCAGCCCACTTTGAGCGCTTGGTTGATGAGCCAGCAGAGGAGGAGCAAGACTTAGAGGACTCTCTTCTCACTCAGGGGCTGTCTGAGAGAAACTAGCCTGCTCTGAAAACCTCCTAGTTTTTTCTAACACTGTGAAGATATGAGCTCAGTTAAGATGATAAACTTGGAGGACGTTCAGGTAAGGTAATACAGTGATGCTTGAGCATCTGTAAGGATGACAATCCATTTGGCCAATTTACCTACAGTATATCTTCAACAGCTTGGGCTTGTCTATGACTTTAATTAATCCCTTCTTTTATGTGCAAAATCCTTCTAATTCAGTAAAAGCCATTTCAATACCACATGCTTTGCAAAAAACGATTAGATCTAAACCCTGATGTTGAGCAATCATCCTTCACTTCCACATTCATCCACAGTCTAAAGCAATCTGTAGATTTTCTTCTTTGTTACACAGAGAGTAATGCACATACCTCCAAGACCCGAGTACATATGGAGCCCCGTTAAGTCACCTGCATGACCCTGGACGAGTGAGGGTCTGCCCTTGATCACATGTCCATCTTCATAAGCTTGTCTGCTCATTAAAGCGATTTAGTGGCTGTGTTCAGAACCGATAAATCAACGGTGTAATATAGGGGCATGTTAGCACAGATAGTAGCCTTCTCAGTTTCCTCCCTCAGGAGAGCACCGTCCCGGTCCTCAGGTCTTAGTTCAAATCAAAAAAGCTGTTGCGAAAGGGGGCCCTCAGACCTCAGTTAGAAGTAATGTATGTTGATCAAAGGACAGCTGGCTACAAGATTGGTTTATCCGGCCGGGATCAATTTTTCATCTGTGATACGACAATGTACTTGCGAATGTGTGCAAGGGAGCGAACAAAAGTGTACCGCCGTGGCAGGTGTGTTGAAGTGTGTACGCCGAGGTGGGGTGGAGGGCACTTTTTCATTACGAACCTGCACATCTGCGTGTGTGTTTTTGTGCGTATGAGCTTGCATGTGTTTAAGCGAGCCAGAGAGATGTGGACTGGGGGCCGGTTTGGGGTGAGGTCTTTTTGTTATTGCTCAGTGGATGGTTCCTGCTAGTACTGGGGCTTCTTGTGTTTGCTTTGGGGAGTGCTTCCATATGCACGGCCTCGCCGAGACATCTGGCTGAGCGAGAAGGAGATCAGCCATGTTAAGGACGCCTATCCCCGGCCTCTTTGCTTTCATGGAACATCTCCAAAAAAGAGCTGCACCTGCCTTCTCGATCGCTGTTGTTGTGTCTCGCACATGCACAGCTTTCACGGTTTAGTTTCCACGGGGGGTTTCTAGCGCAAAGAGTTTTCACCGTCTGCACATCGGTGGGGAAAGTCTGTTCCATCACGTTAAGAGTAGTTATTAACACTTCCCCAGACTGGGGGAACGTTCCCCGCAGGATGGAAAAGGTCTTTTAATAACCTCTTCCCGCTCCACATTGGGCTCTCTGGGGGAAAAACAGATTTAAACAATTATCAAGCTACTGTACGAGCTCAGCGCCCAGAGAACAGCCTTAAATTACAGTGCTTAAACTGTCCAAATGTATGCTGTGCTACCTCAAGGAAAGAACATGTTATGCATGACATAAATAATTGATATCAGTTCTGCTCTGACAGCACTGTTCTGCTTTTGTCCCTTGTTCTTTCAGCTGCTTTCCTGCACTCTTCCAGTTCTAAGAAGAACAATGGAAGCAATTCGGAGTTGGCGTCAAATGCGGGAAGCACTGGAGAATTGTGAAGTCACTTTCTTTTGGGGGCCGTTCTCAAGGTTTGTACTTGGGGGTTTGGAGAGGTTAGCAGGTTAAAGAGGGGCCGAGGCTGCACTGACGGACAAGAGCAAATTGATTGCATGTGGGAGAGGAAGCCTTTCTATTAAAGGTATTTATTTTAAAGATGTATGGCCATGCCTGAGACCAAGCGCTTGCTTATTGTAAGAAGTCACTTCCAATCACATCCCAGTGCGGGGCCCGTGGTGCGTGCCACGGAGCCATTGTCACCCTATTGCCGGGTTCGAGGTCCACTCACGCCAACTATTTCGGCCCCTGACTTCTTCTCTCTTCCCCTCATTTCTTCAGGGCACGACTTTGGGGGGGTTGGGGGCATTCGTGCAGTTGTTAACCTGTGTTTCACACCTGCTGCTCAGTGTGGGGGGGTCACAGTTCAGAGTCCTCTGAGTTTAATTTACTTCAGGTGTTTTGGTGCCTGTACCAGGCCTCCTTTGCCCTGTATCCTAGCCAGGAGTACTTGGCTCTACCACTGAAAGAGGTTTGTAAACGGAAGGGGCAATTTTGAATTGAATATTAGGTTATCATAAACATTACTTGCAATTTTATCTTAGCTTGTGGTCCTCTAAGGAGCTATGAAAAGCAGGCTGCTTGGCATGCAATACTTTCACTCAAGGTGTGAAGCAGAAAAGATTTTCAGCAAAGAGACACGTGTAGAGAGAATGTCTAATGGCTACCAGACCAAAATGGTCTAAATAAGGTTGAAACTAAGGTGAAATCAGATTGAAATGTGACTTTGTGAAATGTTTGTTGGCTAGATCTGCATTACTCTTCAGATTTTTTATGTTCAGCTCCAAATTAAGGAGTGATTGGTGTCTTTTTACAGTAACTATACAAGCTTGCACTTTTCAGCAAGTTTCCTGCCCCTAATATTTACAGTGTACCTTTTTTTTGGTCTTGTTTTATTTAACTTTTTCTCACTTTTTAACATTGTCTTATTTTCTGTGGAGCAGCTGTGTCTATATTTTTAGTGAAAGATTATAAATTGAACAAGTCATCTTGTCATGTTTACATTTCATCCCAGTATAAGCAGCCTGTCCTTTAAATCAGCACATTTTGTCAAGCTCCTCAATATTTCTAAACTCAGAGCTGAAATGAATGTTGAAAATGTCTCAGATTTAATCAGCCGTAGGTGCTTTAGGCTGCAAAACATTCGTCTTTGTTTCACTTTTTCATTTATTCTTGCATCAGTGTGTAAAAGCTGTTTTTGTAAAAGTTTTCCCTGGAATGTCAGAATTTGTCAAAAGACAGACAACATTCCCGACCACACAACACAAACATTAGTGAAATACATACTCATCACTGGTAGCAATTAATGTTTTGGGTGTGTTATGATATTGTGGAAATGGAGGGAAAGAGGAAGATGAATCATCGACCCGAGATCAGAGCCCTATCATCTCATCTCTAATTGTTGATTGATCTGAGAGACTGTGTCTGGATTCAGGGGCTTTTTTTTCCCATGGAGATTAAACCATACTGTTTAAAGTTGTGTCAAACAACACGCTCACCAGAGGTCAGAGGGCAACCATATATTGGTGGCTAATGGTAGCAAATGATGTCAATCATGTCAAATGACCCGGTGGCGAGACTTGTGCCTGCCTTGAACTGGAATTCCAGGAATGAGCTCGCTAGGTGTGCGTTCATGTGGGAGAACTGTTGTCTGCTAATCTTTCTTTCTTTCTCTCTTTCTTTCTTTCTTTCTCACCCAGACCAGCTCATTTGGTACACCCTGCACTCTCCATCTTAAAAGATAAGTTAACTTCTATAATATATATTTCCTAATAATTTACTCACCCCCTGTCATGTGTGTGTATTTATATATATATATTTTATTTATTTATTTATTTTTTTTTTTTGGCAGCTGCTTATTTTTTCTCCCTTATTCCTCATCTTGGATTGTGTAGAGCCCCTTGAAGCTGCATTGAAACTGCAATTTGGACTTGAACCCATTGGCCATTACTGAAGTCCATTATATGCAGAAAAAACTGCAATTTCTTTTCGACCAAAGACAAGTCAGACAAGACATTTAGGATGATATGGGAGTGAGTAGATGATCAGGAAATTTTTATTCTGGAAGTGATAGTCTCCTGACTGACAAATTCCGGTTAAATCCCTTGTAAAATTATCTTCTCTGCACAATTCAGACTCTAAGATTCTAAGAGCTACTATTAGTTGATTAACACATGAAATTATAGGAAAGTGAGAGATTTTATGCTATAAAGTGACATAACAGAGAACAGAATCAGGAAAATTTGTGTCCATCTGGCTGTATATTTATTTTTTAATTTATTGACGTGCTTATTTATTTATCAGACTCAAAGATTTCAATACCAAGAGAATTTTTTTTTTAACTCTACACTAACCCATTTACATTTGTTAATGGTAATATTCTGAACAGCAGGGATTTGTATTTTGACTTTTATTTAGTAAGTAAATAAATAAATACATAAATTAATAAGCTTTATTGAAATTTTTTTTTATTTTAAATGACTTTAAGAAACGTCTAGGTTACTATCGTAACCCACGTTCCCTGAAGGAGGGAACGGAGACGTTACATATGGGAACTCGCCA
>JAUMHG010000060.1:15782782-15799755 GCA_032359395.1 Enteromius anoplus | reverse complement strand
ACACACAAATAAAGGGAACACAAAAATAACACATCCTAGAACTGAATGAATGAAATATTCTTAATAAATACTTTGTTGTTTACATAGTTGAATGTGCTGAAAACAAAATCACACAAAAATTATCAATGGAAATCAAATTTATTTACCTACAGTATAGAGGTCTGGATTTGGAGTCACACTCAAAATTGAAGTGGTAAAATACACTACAGACTAATCCAACTTTGATGTAATGTCCTTAAAACAAGTTAAAATTAGGCTTAGTAGTTTTGTTAACCTCCATGTGCCTGTATGACCTCCCTACAATGGGTATGCTCCTCATGAGGTGGCGGATGGTCTCCTGAGAAATCTCCTCCCAAACTTGGACAAAAGCATCCGCCAGTTCCTGGACAGTCTGTGGTGCAACTTGGTGTTGGTGGATGGAGCAAGACATGATGTCCCAGATGTGCTCAATTGGATTAGGTCTGGGGAACTGGCGGGCCAGTCCATAGCATCCTTGCTTTTGTCTTGTAGGAACTGCTGACACACTCAAGCCACATGAGGTCTAGCATTGTCTTGCATTAGGAGGAACCCAAGGCTAACCGGCATATGGTCTCACAAGGATCTCAAAAGGTTTGAGGATCTCATCTCGGTAACTAATGGCAGTCAGGCTACCTCTGGAAAGCACATGGAGCACTGTACGGCCCCCCCAAAGAAATGCCACCCCACAACATTACTGAACCACTGCCAAACCGCTCATGCTGGAGGATGTTGCACGCAAACATTAAATAAATAGTAAAAGCTTATTACTCAATATTACTGTTTACTGTATTTTTATATAGATTGCTAAATTAAATTCTATTCTGTTTTCACACACACACACACACACACACACACACATATATAAAACATTACTATTTACATTTTTTTATTATTTTATTATTAACCAACTCAGAGTTTGGTTATAACTTTAACTTTGGTTTAACTTTGTAAGTAACTTTGCAACTACATTTCAATTTCCTGATTAGATTATTAGTTTAGTTATATCATACATTATATATTATAATGTATTTAGACTGTTAGGTTGTGTTTAGTTGAATACGTTAACATGTACTTGCAGATTTTATTTTTGTCAGAAGGTTGTCTCTTGTGGAACCATAAAAAAAAAAAAATGTTCGCAGATATTAAGCAGACACTGCTAATACTGGTAGCTAACATGTAGTTGCAAAGTTATTTACAGTAATCAGAATGTCTGTATCAATAAAAGTGCTACCTGAAGTTTCTTTATCTTGAATCACATTCTTATAGTTTTTTAAAGAGTTAATGATAGTAAGCTGATGCCTGTGCAGTTGGGCGGGCATTTTACCAGCTCTGTGGCAGGAAGCAGCCCTGGCAAATCAGATGGAGAAAAAAACAAGGAAAAGTACTCATTTGATAGGATTTATGGAAACGCATAAAATGGCATTTATTTTGTTGGCTGGGTATTGTGGCGAGGGAGCTGTGAAACCATGCTTCACCCCCGCTTTAATTTAAGAACCCGTCCCACCTCTACTGGTTTGATCCACCTGCCAGAGATGGGACTCTGCCAAAAAAAGGATCACAGACAGATGAGGAGGGTGTATAGTGGATCGTCAGTTCACTGAATTAAAAAGCAACAGTTAATGCAGTCAGGTGTACCTGAATGGTTTGCAAAAAAGCCATCAATGTTTTGGGAAAAAGAAATGTGGGATTAATCTACTTTATGTGTGTAAGACTGCAATTTAACAACTTGATTTTATATTTATTTAAGAAAATGTAAGTAGTGCAGAACTCCTGGTGGTTGCTTGCTTGCTCAAATCAAACAAGCTCGTCCACAAAGGCCTTATATTTTATGATATTTTTATCATCATTCTTGCCTTAGTAAACACTGCTAATTAAGTTTCAAATTACTCACCAGCCATAATTAAAATATAGTCTTACTTTACAGTAATTACTTCTGTGAAAGTTTGCTACTGACTAGCTGTGGTATTGTTGCTGAACCTTGAATGACGAATATGGTTTCCTTTTTACAGCACTGCTCAGCTGGAAAAATGTATTTAAATACTTTTATTAGCCAATATCTCGTCATGCAAATGTTTATCCATCTTCTTGAGTCTACTTAATGTTTTGCTGTGGTCACTGGAACATTTTTATGCCTCCCTGACACTCTGTGGTTTGGAGTGCGCATAATGACAGGAACTGTGTTTGTGTAACAGGTTCTTTTTTGATACCAAGGAAAATGTTTCCAGAAATCATAAAGAATGACAATTTTGGTTGTTTCTTAATAGCACCGCCATTTTGGGAGGGCGGCCTCGATGTTGCGGTGGGCTCCGGTGTGTTATTCTACGCTATTCATTGACTTTTCCCTAAATTAGTTTTGACGATTTTTGGCCAGAATGCCGCACTCCCAGTTGATCTCTCTCCGCGAACGCCGTGACAGGAGCCATCTCTCAAAGAAAAGAATGGCAGTGAGAGCGGAAGCCAGCTAACCTCTGTCAAAAGCACCATCCATCACTCGGCTGTTTAACCTAGGCCACACTGAAAGAGGGCCCAATTACTCCACCTAATGAATGAAATAAATATGTCCTCACATTAGGGCCCATTATGATCTCTCTCACTCTCTCCTGTTTCCCTGCGTTCGCCTGCAGAGAGAAGACTGAAATGGGGCTCGGAGGCCAAACTATAGCTCAAAACAAGCACCCCAGAAGTGGCCTAGTTCTACAGTGGGATGCGAGATGTGATCCCTCCATCATATTTTCATTTTATGAAACCCATATGGTCTAATTTTAATTATTGCCTCTGTGGCCTAGTGATTCGCGTAAATGCTCCGGTGCAATGAGTTGTTGCGCTTACGTGGGAGATGTGAGTTCGAGTCCAATTAACGTTATGTTTTGATCCAATTTTTCCCACTTTCTTCTATAGCTCTTAATCAAAAGAATGGTGAAAAGAGGGAAAAAAGCTCCCCAACAACTTACTTTTCCCCCTCTGAAGCCTTAAATTGGGCTAACACTTGGCATGGTTGGTTTGCGGTTCGGGTAAACATGAATTCTGGGATTCAAACCTTGGTATGTACCAAACAGGGACTTCCAAACAAACTCTGGTGCTGTTCAGCTAATATACGAATGCAATACAGACATTTAAATGCACAAAAATGTTGTTCTCCATTTTAGGAGCTATATGTTACCTACTATAGTTCAGGGAAGGCTTCGGAAACACCATCTTTTTGTAGCAGTTCTTTGTTTGTGTGTGCAACAGGGGATTTCCTGGCAATGTTTTGACATTTTAGAAGCTTTTTTGCGAGTTCTCAATTGGTAAAACTTTTTCTACTATGGTTTTTGCATGGTATAGTGCTTTGAGTATTTTCAAAATACTTCTGGTGCACATACAGTATTGCATCTATAGTAACCTGTGGCACATCTATCCAGGTGGAGCTGGGGAAGGTGGAGAGTTTTTGGAACCCTGAAAGCGTGCTTCAAGATGCTCAAGTGAATGTTGACCAGCCATTTAAATGTAAAGCAGCAAACTCATTGGCTGCGTATGCAGGATAAACCAATCATTTTGTGCCAAGTGGTATAATGCTGCTGGGTTCAGTCTTAAAAATTACAGTGTGAATGCTAATTTGGTAAATGCTCCGGAACTACAAATGTGAGCAAAGACGTTTCAGACAATGTATGAACGTCCATCCCTGGTAATCGTATCGTATGCCTGTGTTCTCAAATGACCTCTTTGAACCACCTGCAGTCTCATCCTCATCCCCTCCTGCATTCCAGGTGCTCCGAGTTTACAGACTTTTTCTGTCCTTTAAAGCACAATAAAGAATTAGAGTGGGTTGAGTTAAAGTGCTGGGGGTGGGGTGGAGGGGTAACCCTCTGTTTATTAGACAGCAAATAGAGGGCCAGCAGCTTTATGATGTGGAAGGTCATTGTTGGTTAATAAATGGCCACATGAGTGCAGGCAGGTGCTGTGTTAACACCTCCTCTCAACGCTCCACCATTCATCAGCCCGGTGTTAATGAAGGTTGGAACATTAATAGGTGGGTGGCAGAGAAAGCCAGTTAATCAGTGTAAGTCCTGGTCCTGTTTGAAGTACCAAGCTACGGTGGAGGGGGGGACATGGGATGTTGGCCTCTAGAGGGGAATTCAGGGGTCGAGGCAAGTCGGGTCTTTGTGTGGGATAGTTTGGTTGCTGGGAATCTGTGGACCATCGTGGTTTGGACTTTTCCCAAGGTGTTAAGTTATCTTTGTTTATTCAAGCACAGAGCGTTTTGATGCGGTCACAAACCCTAAGCCAGGGTGTAACCATATATTTAAGATCGGGGAGACCAAATGTAAAAGCTTATGAATCGCCATTGAAAACTATATAATTTATATAAAAAATATAATTTGACCACTGTTCTCAATATTACAATAGGATAAATGGTTCCAACTCAGCGTTTATGGTGGTTATGGCTATGATTCAAATCTGTTATCAAATATGCTTCAGAAGTCAGTTCTTATATCATCAGTAGCCTATTAGAACCAAGGAGGTCTAATTCTATTTCTAAACTCAGTAAATCACAATATTAGGATTTCTTTTCTTTTCTTTTATTCCCATTTCCATTGTTTAGTTTTTTTTTTCTTTTTTTTTTTTTTCTCGTTTTTGCCTTTTGTTTTCATTCTTCCTTGACAAGATGAAAGATGACAGAAAAAGATTTGTTAATTGTAAATGCTAGACACATGCTGGATTTACAAGTGTATCATTGCTGATTGAATTTTCTTCAAAGATGATGCTTTAGTAGCATTTTGTCTTTTCTGTTCTGTATTGACAGGATAGAGGAATGATAACAGGAAATGAATTAAATAAAAACAAGAAAATTGAACAGGGAATAGACTTGGGTCTCAATCTAATTTGTGTTGCTTGTGTTAGCAGCTTTGCTGATTGGTACTTTACTAAGACAGTAGGATGTGACTATTTGGGGCCTTGCCCGATCCTGTTAACCTAGTTATTCCTCTCTGTCTATCTCATTCGTCCTCTTCTTGTCTGTTTGTTCAGTCGTTACAGTCTTTAATTTATTGCTTAATGGGGATGCTGGCTACTTTACGTTTATCTCCTTGACAATAAAGCTCAACAAGTCACCTAGCAAGATCTGGTCAGCTTTTGTTCAGAGCTCCTGTAGCTGGTCTGTTCGGTGTGTGAACTGCTGCAGAGATTGCTGGGGATTCCATGTCACCAAAATCTGTGCCAATACCTGTATGTCAAATTTCTCAGATGCTATACACCCCAAGATGTCTGCATATACATGTATGTGCACGGCTGTTTCTCCATGCATGTGTGTTTGGGGGGGGGCTGTGGGGTTTTGGGGGGTTTTGCTGGAGCTTAGCAAGACAATGCACTTTGTGAGGAACAATTAAAAAAAAGGCCAGGTCAAGAGAGAAGGTGGGGGGTGGTAGCAGAACTGTTTTCCACGCTCAGTGGAGTTACAAGTGGCCTAGCAGGCTCTTTCTTCTGCCTGAGGAGTTTGATGCATATCTTCGAGCTCCTCTTTCGTTCTCAAAGCAAACACTTTAGCGCTGAACCCGTACCGGTTAAACGAATCAGAACAGCGTGGAGATTGCACAGGTTCACAAGGCTTGAGGTACACAAAGCAGCCCTCAGTACCTCAGAAACGATTCTAAACAAGAATCAAAAGTGACGATAACAACTTTATCCTTTGTCATTCTTGAAGAAGTAATCCAGGCCTTGACTGCAAGGTTTTAGGGCAGGATTCCCGAGGGTTTTTGTGTGTGTATTTGATGTTTCAAAGCACTTATGTTTTTAATATGCAATATTATACAACTTTAATAAGCATACAAAATGTTGGCCTGCAAGGGGGTTTATAAAGACTGAGAGATAAAAATTCTCGTGGGTGATCAAGGTTAACATGCACTTAAAATATTACTGAAATAAGACATTGTGTTATATTCACTTTTAATTTCTGTTTTCTTAAGAAAAAAAGCATTGTGATTTAACAGCATGAGAATAGTATTTAACAGCATTTTGAGAAAATGTCTTTCATTTAGATTTTTGTTTCATTCAGCAAGGATGCATTCTGTTTCAAATAAATGTTATCTTTTAAACTTTCTCTTCATCAAAGAATCCTATAAACAATGTGTCATGATTTCTGAACTAGTAAACAGCACAACACTTGCATTTTTTTTAAACATTAGCAATAAATATTTTAGCTCCAAATCAGAATATTATAATTATTTCTGAGAGATCATGTTTCTCCATCAAAAAATTTTTCTGTTCATAAACACATTACAAGTACAAAACAGTTATAGGAGGATCATCATATTTGGGGGTCCTTGGCATCAAAAGGCTTGAAAACCCCTGCATTAAAGGGCATTGTGGGAATCGAGTTGGGGGAGTGGAGAAAGGTTGTATAATGGTTAACTGAAAGGAACCATTCTTTTATTCAGCATTTAACCCCATCTGGTGTACATAATACGGTGTTGTGGAATGGATACATAGCTCCTACGCACAGTGCTAAGAACCCGAGAGCGCTTCAAAAAGCCCTGTGATACAAAATGATGACAAGATGCACCATACACCGCCTTTCATTTAGTATATTACGAAGAGAATAGTGTGTCATTGTACAGTAGAGAGAGTAAGGAGAGAGAGAGAAAAAGGGATTGTGAGGTCTTGAGCTCCTGTGATAGTACAGATAACATGTCTGGATGCACTTATCGGCCCAGAAACCTGATCTTATTATTTTAAATTCTGAGACTCAGGCACTTATAAATGGACATGGAAAAAGAGAATGAAAAAAGGGGGAGAGAAAAAAGACCTTTAAGTGTGACAGTGATTTTGTGGGGGTAGGAGCCTGAGTTGGGGTTTCTTTTTCAATGCTTCACTGCATTGTGGCCCATCTCTCTCTCTTTCTCTTTCTCTGACTCACTCGCTCATATGCTCGAAACGCAGATATGTTCGTCCTGTTTTCTCATGACCCAACCCCCCTTAGGACACACATCCCAGCTATCAGTCGCTGGCTTAGACGAGCTGTAATTACTGTCGATCAAGCGCTCCTTAGCTTCACAGTGGAATGGTGGAGAATCTGATATGGCAAACGTGAGAGTCGTCAAGCGAGGGGTTGGTGGCGGAGAGGGGCCCGGGACCCAATAAAGAGCGGATCTGATCTCCGCACTGCGACAGGCTCATCAGCCTCCAGCTAAACAGCTCTGGGGGTCTTTTTTCCCATCGACTGACCAACTGACCTTTCCGCCTACCCCTTCAAGGGGTGTATGTCCTGGGGGGAGAAAGCACACACGCCCACTTTTTAAATTTGTAATACTGAAAATGTTTTGTTTTTTTTAATCAATAGTCTTAAGATTGTTTACTATTTGCTTTCCTCTTCAAGGTGAAATGAAGTCCACATCACTGAGCCCAGACCCCTATGAAGCCCCTTGGCTGACATTATTAGACTGGGAACTTCTTGGGTTCGTTTTGGAGAAAGCACTCACCCGGGGCAAGTGTCTTCTCAGGCCTTCCCAACTCTAGCAAACAGGGCTCTATCTCTGTCTTTACCACTCATCCATCACTTTTACTTCTTTAATGAATGTAGCTTCACTTTTATGTTCCCTATTTGCAGGAAATTATAGAGCAACTTTAATATGCAACTATACAATGCTGAGAAATGAATATCCCTGTATTACAATGGTTGGATGTACCAAACATTCTTACTCAGGCATTTAAAGATTAATAATATTACTTTAAGTAATAAAGTAACTGGCTTTTGAAAAAAAATGAAGCGTTGTATAAATTTAGGGAAAAGTTAAGCACCTGTATTCAATTGTGTTAAGCCAATGTAAATGCATGAGTGATGTAAACCGTTTAATAATAATTAGTTTTTCTAAGAAGAAAAATCTTCACACCAGGCCCGGATGGTTGGCATAAACAACCCACACAGAGATTTCAGGAGAATCACTGTGTAAATTTTCAGCTGCAAGTCTCCACATTTTTGCCTGTCAGCACACTGCAGTCCGTAATTGCACATTCTGTTTATTTCCATTTTGTTGTAACACATTCCTTAAAAACAAACATCCTCGGAGGGGAAAAAATGTACAAGTACCAATGATTTGTGCAATATTTCTTCTAAATTGCAAGAGCAGCGGGCCAGCACAAGCTTTTGCAAAATTTCATTTCTTCAGTGTAAGCCATAAAAATGCCAAAGCGTATAAACATCCTCTGGTGGATTTAAAAGAAATGTTTGAAAGTTCAATAATATTACACTACTATGATCTACACTGTCTGAGGCCAATGTTTGTTATTTAATCTGCGATTAGATCCAGGCAAAATGGCCGGCCTTCATAAATTCTGCGCCAGTTTGCCCTTCTGTGAAGATATTACACGAAATACCTTGACTGCAATCTGCTTTAATAATTGGTTACATATCCATCTCTGGTTTGTATCAGATTTAGCCTTCCTGGGGCTCTAAGTAAAGCGCAGTCGTTCAGGCCAATGGCACCTGAGCATTTTGAATAGTGGAGATGTCCTGTACTTTTGTTTATTGTATAATCACGGAAGGCCTTTGAGAGCCAACCATGGTCAATGGACCCTAGCGTCATGGCCAATAGAGTGCCCAACAAACTGTGTCATCTCAACCCCCACAATCAAAAACAAACACTCTTGTTGCTTTTCTGCCACGACCAAGACGGTGGGGAGGGTAAGAGTGTATGCAGCCAAGCTCGGAGCACAGAGGTCAAGTGAAATGTGCTCTTATCCACGGCTCTATTTATTTCTTCTACAATCTGCCTCTTAAAAGACAGGAACTGTCTGACCTGGGGAAATAGTGGTTTGAAGGTTTCCATTTCTTTTTGTTGCGCTCTGGGATCAGAGATTGCGATTCCGCTTCTGCGAAGACCTTCATTTTGGATTTCTTGTTCGGGCTTGTTACAGTACACACGTTCCAAAGTCTTGTTTGATGTCAACTGTGCTATTAGCGGGACTGAGATCATTGAAGATTTGCTTCAGAAAGTGGAGTACTGATAGAGTCTTTTCCGCTGTTCCTGGCTCTTAATTCGCTGTTTTGATACGGTTAATTTCCTGACTATTGTTATGGATAATCCAGCTCCGTATAGTTGAGGACATGCGTGTGTCTGCAAGTCAGTGTTACTTTAAGCGTTAAGTTTGTGGTCTTGTTTTGAAGTTCATAATTTTCAGACCACTGAACCGTCAGCAGATCATCTTTGCTTTGAATAATGAAGCCACAGCCTAATCAGTCACACAGCACTTTCAACAGGAGTCCCTACGAGTTGCCTTCGTGTTAACACGGCCCCTATTAATCATTAAAGAAACCAATTCACACCACCGGTGTGTAAAAAGCTCACTCATCCACATCCCATTAGGAACCACAGGCAGAGAAAACCAGCTCTCCTGTCCCACGCTCTAATGAAAGTCCAGTTTCCCTTGCCTAAAGGTAACTTGGTGAGTTGATGGTATCTGCCCGAACAATTACACTGTCACAATCAAAGGAAACAGACTTTAAATAGTCTGTCAAGTCCCATCGGGAGCTAATAACCACTCATTTCTCTCCCAGCGTGTCAGCGGGGCCCTGAATCCTCCCTTTGTTCTCTAGATCACCTGCCTCTAAATAGGTAGCTTGTCCTCACACTTCAAGTGCTTAGATGTCAGAGGCGAAACCTCCACGCCCTGAGGGTTAAGAGGGTTTAGGGGTGATATCCACTCTGCTGAACGTAGTGAATCTTCTCGCTCGAGACTCCCGCTGCTTTTGCAGTCTATTTCTTTGGCACTTTTGCATAGAAAGCATGACAAGAACATACTAACAGACATTAAGTTGCAATGTGATGAACTGAAAGAAGCAATGCTACACTATCAGAAATAAAGGTACAAAAGCTGTCTCTGGGGCGTTACCTTTTTAAATGGTACACTTTTGGTACCAAAACGGATAAACATACAACTTTTGATTAAGTACCACCTCAATGACAGCTTTTGTACCCTTTATTACTGAGAGTGTAAACATAACGAAAGAGATAGTTCACCCCAAAATTAAATTCTGCCATCACTTACTCACCCTCTTTTTAAATTTGTAAAAAAAGTGGTTTCTGTCCCTCCATTATAAGCACAGGTTACCACATTTAAAGGTGTCATAACATTAATTCAAATGAATCAACAGTTTAAACTAATTGTTATGAAATTTTTTTTTTGTGAGGAAAATCCAGTCATTATATAAGAATTGTAGTGAGTTAGGGTAAAATACATTGCCATGTTAATCAAACAGAATTCGCTAACGTGACTGCAACAGTAGCTTCACTGTTTTCAAAAAACAGTTCACTTATCCCACTGCTAAAAAAACAAAAAACAGTATATGCTGGTCAGATACTGTATGTTTTGATGCTAGGATGCTGGTTAAAAGTGGGCTTATGCTGGTCCTTTGCTGGTTTAAGATGGTCTTTTTGCTGGCTTATGTTGGTCATGTGCTGGCAAAGGGCCAGCATTAACCAGCAAAGGACCAGCTTAAACCAGCATCCCAGCATCAAAACATACCTATAACCATCATATGCAGTTTTTTTCAGCAAAACCTTAAAGTACCAGTGTAGCGTGAAACATGCTAACGTCCCAATTAGCAAAGCAAACTTGCTCTATTGTGGAAGTTCATTTCATTTTAATTCATTTTAGTGAACTGCTTAATTAATTATCTGAATTGTTTAAATCACGGTGAATCACTATGCTTTAACCTGCTTAGCTAGGTTTAGTTTTTACAGTATTTAGTTGTATTTAGTTCAAATGAATGCTACCATGCTAAAAGGATAATTGTGAAAATAAATTCTTGTCTGATTTACACACTACCCCCTTAGATAACCTTAGTTTACTCTTATTTTTATGCTTCCATGCGCTAATAACTTGTAGTCTAGCTAACTACTCTGTGTAGCTTGACTGTAATTTATTTGAGCTTGTAGCTAGCTTTTAGCTGTACAGTTGTTTGTTAAAGATAACAGCTCTTATTTTCTCACTGTCAAGACAGTGTTATTTATGTGTTTCCCTGTACTTTGTGTTTCTTTGAGTCTGTACAGGTGGCACTGCTTGATGCTAATCTGTCTAATTTATAGCCCCATTATGCATCTTTGAAAGATGTAGTGTTCCCAACTTGGATTAATTCTCACAGTTCACCCTCCCAAAAGGTTAATACCTGTTTCATGTTTTGGATCAATTAACAGGCTAATAGCAACAAGGGAAAGACACAGAGAAGAAAGGAGGTATCCTGGAGTCTCTTTTTCCCTTGAGTTTAATGATTTGCCTGTGGCTTGGACATTTGGCATGCGTGGAATGTTTGTCCCCACATCCAGACCCATTGTGTCGGAGGAAGAGAAAACGAGAGGAAGAGATCTACGTGCCTATCTCAGGATGGGTGTTTGTCTGTTTTGAAGCTGATCAATGAATGAAAGAAGATTATTGTTTCAAAGCATCCAGAAGGTCCTGCGTGAAGCCAAAGCAGCAGCTGGTTTCACTCTACCTGCTTTATTGATGTACAGATCCCCTCCGTAATAGGAACAATTTCTAAAAGTTATTTTTCTTTCAGAAAATGCCTGTTTCTCTTGTGCTCTCTCTCTCATTCTGTCCCTGGGACACCCCATTCATTCATTTTTTATTAAACTTCAGCGCTCACTATGCTCATTTCCTTTCCCAGGTTCGTTCCTGTGGTTTTAGTGGTGGAGTACAGAGGGATCGGATAGGGCCCTTCTCACAGACTAAACCTGGAGCTGGAATCCACACTGAAGGGGTTTTGGAGGTTGGGTAGAGGCCAAGGGTTTGTAGTTTGGGCATAATTCACCTGTTATTCAAAGGAACAATTCACACATTTAATAAAAATACAAAACAAACTCTGACAATTGGCCTGTTCCAAAAGCTAGCGAGCTTCCCATGGAGGGAGTATTTTAAGGCATCATAAATTTATTCCTGATTTTGCTCCTAAGATACTTAAGAAAGCAGCATTGCGTCATTCAGAATTCACTTAGCAATGCAAATAAGCACTTGAAAATAACAAAATCCATAATGGTGGTTAAAAAATCATCAGAAAATTTGAATTACTTAACAACACTGTCTGAGATTGGTAAAAACTACGGTGAGATTGTACTTCAGTGAGACTGAAGTGTGCAGGCTGGTGTAAAATGAATGTTTTCACAAAAATAATAAGCAGCATAACTGTCTTAAGACTGACCACCAAATCAGCATAATTTTGTTATTTCTGAAGGATCATGTGATGTTAAATGATGGAGTAATGAAAATGAAAATTCGGCTTTGCTGTCACAGGAATCAACTGAATTTTTAAATATATTATTGAAATAAAAAATTATTTTAAACTGAAAAACCATATGACGACATTATCAAGTAAATGCAGCCTTGGTTTACGTAAGATTTCATTATTTTTAATTCAGTGCCTAAATTTTCCTTACATTTTATACTTTCTTTATTTTTTTTATTAAATTGCAGGGCTCAGCCTAATTACAAAACACTATTCATGCTAATTGGATGGCATTCCCTAGTTTAGACCTGTATTATTGTTACGAAATAAGATTACATGAACATTGCGTTTTTGTGTATCTGTTAATTTCTTATCTTCTACATATAGTTATATGATCGCTAGAGATAACATCACTTAATGCCTTAGCATAACCCTCCTGTTAGCTAATTGGTTTAAATCTCTATTTACTTTTCTGTCAATTTGTGCCTTGATGTGTTACAGTAGGAGCGTTGGTGAGCCCTCAGGACATACAGCGTGAAAGATTATTCATCATCTAACAACAGTTAACTTCCTCCCTGCCTGCAGATGCCAAGCTGTTCTCCTAATGAGATGCATACCATCGCTGAAGCCTGTGAGACAGATTGGGCCTCCTGCTAGCGCGGTCCACCGTGGTCAGAGACCTTCTACTGCCCTGCAGGCAATACGGCACAGCTCCGTCACTCTCTTCCCATCATGCTCCACTGCTACTTACCTTGTGCTCCACCCAGCTCTGCATGTTCAACATCCTCACAGGTCAGTTAACCCCATACAGATTTAGTGAAGATGTTGTTAAAGATGGATTAGTTTTAATAGTGTTAGCTTTGGAGTTGGGATCTGGTTCTTATTGAAAACCTGCTCCATTCCTGGTGCTTGACTTGATTAACGCTTGTTTAACCAAAGGACATTGCTCTACCAACACAGATAGAACTTACAGTAAAATGAAATTTTAATAAAATTGTTCAAAAAGATTAAATATTATTTCAGTCACTTGAACACTAATTCACCATTATTATTTGATCATGAGCAGCTTTCTTTTGGTGTAGTTTCTTTGCTATTAAACATTTTTTACATTTTCATTACTTTTTTGTTTACATTAGTGTTAGTTATTTAGATTTATGCTTTTGTTATTTTATTTTTTTAACAGTTTTATTTTATTTTATTTTATTTTATTTTATTTGGTCAGTGTTAGTTTTACAGTTGGAAATTTAGTACTTGAATACATTATTTAATTTATTAAGTTTTTTTTAAAACTTTAGCTTTTTAGTTAATCTAATTTTATTTCAGCTTTATATTAATTACAGAAAACAATTTTTAATATACATTTATAATTATAGTTAACAATAACAGTAATTGTGAGATAAATATGATTCTATACGTCACATAATCGATGACACACACATTTTTTTAAAATAATATTACCTTTAGCAAATGCAAATATTGTTTTTGCATTGTACTTTTGTATACAGACAATTTATTTTTCCTTCAAAGTTCCAAAAGCATCATTAATCAAATCATTAAAGAATGGTTTGTGTAAGCAGAATCTAAGCCAAAATTCCATTAATTTTAAATTCCTGTTATTCTAAAAAAAATGTTCCTGTGCTCTGAATGTACAGAAAGTTGAGTTGGAAACACTGCCACAGTGTTGCTCTGGTTCAGATTGTTCAAATCATTTAATTGACTATGATATGCCAGTTTTAGCTCGGGCCCAGTTTTGTGGTTATGAGTGTATTTTCAAATGCCCAGTTTTGTGGGCTATCGATTGCCACAACCTGAGTCACTAGGGAAAAACAGCTGCTGGAAATTCCAGACGGCTTGTAACTTTCTTCAGAACATGACATTTAAAAGAAAACATACTAGAAAAGACCACATGAGAACGACCGCTAAATTCTGCCTCCTGCATGTGACCTCTCGCTCCAAAAGCGTGCTCTCTGACTGTTCTGGTAATGAAATCTCAATATCGTAACTCATATACAATGGCATCGCCACAGTTGTAGCTGTGGAATTTGTAGTTTATACCTATTTATTTCCATTCTGAATCAATTTCCTTGATGTGTCTTGTTTGTGATCCAGCAAAGTTTCTTCTCTTTTGTCGCGACTTAAGTCTGTCTGAAGTTAAAGGTCAAATTTTATCCTTCGTTTCAGTGGATTTGAAATTACAAACGCACTGAATGGCAACGCTCCAAAAACGATCTTTATCCAATCGCGCAAACCCTACAGTGACCGTCTGTTCCGATGGATTTCAACTTTATTTTCTTTGAAGACTTAACCCAAACAAGAGCTTTTATTTATTTTCCTTCCAGAGGAGTGTACACTTTGGGATATTGTCTGGCGTGCTGATTGTTTTGAGAGGAGTTTCATTGTGTGAAATCTTTCCCTTGCCTAAAACAACAGAATGTGGGAAAAGGTAGGGGGGGTGCCCACTTTTGCCTTCCTTGATTTCCATCCAAGTTTGCTGTAGTTAATGTGGTTACAGGCAGGGTCTGGCCAGTTTTCTCTCCCGCTGAGCTATATCGAACTGTGCGTTGTATTTTTTTCCCCACTTCAATTTCATATGTCACAGTATCTGGGGGAGGACTCAAAATAAATTATATTTACAGGTATGAACTGTAATCCCAGTAATGTATTTTCTCACCATAGCGCAGTAGTTTATATACGCATCCCACAAGAGTTGCATTGCCTTAAAGATACTTGTTCAATAAATTCATTTGTTTTAGTAATCCAAATGATAACATATTGTGCAGTTAAGAGTAAATTACATTGCACAAGTTGTACACTGATATGGTATTGCAGTATTTTATAAATGCGTTATATGTTTTATATATGTAATTTTATCTATCTATCTATCTATCTATACACACACGCACATTGATATAAATGTCAGGTTCTTTTGTCAGATCACCCATCATAGTCTGATTGAAATATTATTTCTTATTACATAAGTTTTGCAGATAACAAGTTGTATATTTTGTATTTGGTTGTATGGCCCAATATACTGTAACTGTTTTGAAGAAACTAAGAAAAGGCTGAATCCAAATTTAGGCATGAAAACATACACAGTTTTAATAAGAAACAATTTATTTAGTGTATTTAATGTATGCTATATCTGAATGCTGTCTGAACTTTTAAATGTTCAATGTTGCGTTACAGAAAACATTAAGGATTAAACACAATTAACGTCCCATTTGATCAACTTGATCATATGTTTCTATTTTTTTCTGAATATGCTTAAACTTGTACAGTAGTAAGTAGTGTTTTAAAAAAACATACTTTTTCCCCCCAGAAAAAAAACTCTCTTACAAAGATATAGTAACAGAAAACACAATTATTTGCTTCCATGTCATTTAATCCCATCAGACATGTTATGAACAGGCCTTTACACTGTTTTTGAAGTCAGTGGATGTGAGGTTGACCCCTTTTGGGATTTCCTCCCTTCTTCACCCCTCAATATTTCTCTTGTTCTGTGTACTTTCTAAACATGTTTGTTTTCATTCCCCCCTGTCAGTGCAGTTGGGCAGCACAAGCCATGGATTGTCTGTCAAGGGTGGGAAAAGGTCTGAATCTTCTCACTCTAGACAGTGACCTCAGGTCAGATCTGAACAGTTTGTCTCCCTCAACTGCAATTTTCTTTTTTCCAAATGCTGTGGAGGAGTCTTGTTTCTGAGCGTGCATGTGTGTGATATGTGTTAAATAGCTGAGGCTGCACTCCTCTTTAGAAAAATGAATTATTTCTGGAAACAAGAATCTCTGCTGGTGGCTGTCTGGTCCACAGTCTCACACTGATCCAGTGAAATGATGTTCAACAGATACAAATAGAGAAAAAAGAGAAAACAAAACTTATGAAATTGTGCTTTTCAAAGTTTCCCTTCATGGTCTGCTTTGAGCAAGCCCAGCACTGGTCAGGGCCCAGCAACTGATTAATTGTGCAGCTTTGGATTTGTGAGAGTCAGCCTGTTTATTCCAGATGAGGTTAGTGTTACTTTGAATGAAATGGAACAAGAGAATGAGGCAGACACCATGTTGCAATTAACAAACTTCTCACTACTCTTACCATAACAGGATGCTTACTGTGGGCAGTAAATACATTTTCTGTATGCATGTAATTTGACAAAATATGACAAATGCGCTGAATCACAATTAACCGCAGGTTATAAATATTACACAAAACTAACACAAGCTAATGTCACACATGTCTCTATTGCTTTTTAGTTTAATAAAGCTTGCCCACACAGTCTGAAAATAGAAACAAACAAGAATGTTCAAAAGAGGAGCATTTATGTACTGTATGCATGTATGTAACCATTTTTAGTCACTTTTATCTTATGTAAAAGGACAGTTCACCCAAAAATAAAAATTCTGTCATTAATTTCTCACCCTCAAACGATGTATGCAATGTGTGTTTATTCTCTGATCTGACCGTAAATAATGTATCCACTTGCATACATTGCATACACTGCTTACGTATATGATACTCTCCAAAATGTTTTTTGTTTAATGATGTCCTTGGTATGTTTTTTAGCCTTAATAGCGGTAGTATTATTGCTGTTTATGGGAAGGTCAAAGAGCTTTCGGAATTCATTATAAATATCTTATTTTATATTCTGAAGATGAACAAAAGTCTTACAGGTTTCGAAAGACATAAGGGTGAGTAATTAATGACAGAATTTTCCTAATGACTAACCTTTAATGTGTCCTTGCTGAATTAATAGTATGTGTGTGTATATAT
>JAUMHG010000060.1:15743467-15768493 GCA_032359395.1 Enteromius anoplus | reverse complement strand
ATTGGCCTTTAGTAAAAGCTCAAAGGCAAATCGGTCTCTCTGGCGAGTTCCCATATGTAACGTCGAAGTGATTCGACCGAAAGGGTAACAAGTGTTCTTTTGAGTGCCATACTTCAATCACGTGATTAAAATGCACAAAACCTGCCTGAATGACTCGTTCACAAATCTAAAGGATCAAGTTGTAGAGATAAGAACTAGCTTATTCAGTGATTCTGGATTACTAGTTGACAATGGCTTAAATTATAGTTTGTGTGTGACATAAATCTGACAGTTCAGCTGGTGCAAAAGTCATACCACTTTTATCAAATGTGTACAGTATGGTGCGCTTTCATAGTTTTGAAGCTTAAAAACATTAATTGCAATTTCATGATCATTAAAACAAGGGAATGTTAAATTAATCTTTTGTGTTTCAGAACACACACACACACACACACACACACACAATTAAACACGCACAGGATTATTTAATTATTATCATTATTATTAGTACATAATGTGCCTTTATTATAAATCACCTATTTTTTATTTTCTCCTATAGACGTAGAAACATTTTCAATAATTAAAGCCAATTACTGGGAAAAATCCTATTATCAGACTAAGGTTTCCTCCAGTCTGTATGATTAACACTTTTTATTTTGGAAGTCTTAGTTACACCAACTGTATGTGTGTGTGAGTTTGTCTCCTCTTATCGGTCAGAGTAAGACAAATACTGACATCCTGATGAAATCCAGTGCCTCCCCAAGGTGACAACTCTGCAAATCACTTTCTGAAATAAGCTGTAATAATAACAAATAAATATCCAGATTTAAGGTTATTTTGTCAGTCTACAGATAGATTAGATAGATGAGGCCCAGTATCCAGGATTTTAACTGTCCTGTGTGTATCCAGGACTAATAAATTTGTGAAATCTGGATCTGCATCCAGCACTATTCTCTTGGATGTTGTAAATTACATGCTCAATAACAAATTTCATAGAATTTTGCTATTTCCCAATCAACTTAACTATGTTTAAACAGCTGCTGCAAAACTTCAACCGATCACTGTCAGCTGTCATGTTACGGGATAGTTAGAGCATAACATTAAGTGTAATGGAGTCTCAAAAGGACAAGTACAGAAAGTTTTGTAGCCTCTATGATCAGAGTTTTTGACAATGTATGTCAACACTTTCTGAAGGAGAAGCTTATATTTCCAAACAGAAAGGTTTCTAGAAATAGGCGAAAATGTTTTCGACCAGTTAGGCCTGCACCAAGTGAAACGACTTCACCACTTATGGTTTACCTCATTGGACAAATGTCAAAAATAACACTTGTTCGAACAGCAAAATAAACTGTCTTGAAAACAGTTTAGTTAACGATTAACCTATGTTAAAGACCATCATAAAACTTGGCTACATTAAAATTTATTTCCTGTTATCATCGTGGAAACATTTACTCACATTATCTGTCTTGGATCACAGCTCTAAAAATTCAAGAACGCCACGTTAATAACTTAAAGAGAGAGATTTCACACAAACAAACATCGCTGGAGATGAACGATCAAGATAAGATGACAAAAAAGGCTCAAATTGGCAGGTGGGGAGCATGGAGATGGTTAGGTGCAAAGAACAGCCTGGCTAAATAAAGCAGCTCCATTAGTGATCGGAGGCAGAAGTGCCCGCTCTTCAAGTCTGCCTAATGGGCCAACCAGGACTTTCATGTGATAAATGTTGTTTATATTAGAGCTCAGGCCCCCTACATTAGTGTCCTTCAAATGCCTCTTGGCCTAGTTGGAGCTGGGTGTTTCTAAATACTTTAAGGTCCTTCTATGCAGTGGCTGTAATGGCTGCGTTAGGGCAGGGGAGAACTGAAAGGAATGGTAATTGAGCGGGAGTTGCTGAAGTGGTGGAGTGGAAAGTATGTGGCCGTTGTGGTCACCCCAAACAATATGAATCTTACCTGAGCAGGGGCTGCTAAAAGCATACACTGCCCCCTATAGGTCTGGCCAGGCTACTGCTAGTTGCATCAATGTGTTGTGTGTTCGAAGAAAGTGTGCGCTCAAAATGTTGAAAACATGAGACTCGATTTTGACTTTTGATTGACTTATATTTTGTTTGAATTATTGTTAGACAACTGGAAACTGTATTATAAAGATGGAGTTCATATTCATTAAAGGGGGTTACTCATCTCAAAAAAAAAACTTTGGTCATAAATCACTTTCCCCCATGTTGTTTCAATCCCATAAAGGCCTTGCTTGTCTTAAAAACACAATTGAAGATATTTTGCATGAAAACTGTGCTTGTGACTGTCCCATTGACTGCCAAGTAAATAACACTGTCAAGGCTTGGAAAAGTATGAAAGACTGTCAAAATGTTTCATCTGCCATCAGTGGTTCAATCTAAATGAGCAACGAGAATATTTTTTGTAAGCAAAGAAACAAACCTGAAATTAAGAACTTTATTCTCAATTGTTATTCGGGACAGTCAACAGCCACCCAATTCTCATCCAAAATATCTTAAATTGTGTTTTCCGAGGATAAACAAAGCGTTTACAGGTTTGGAACCTGTAAAGTGATTAATGACAAACTTTTCATTTTGGGGTGGCGTAACCCTTTACGTACAAGCAACTTAATAAAATCTGGATAGATTTGTGAAATGGTGTTATACATAAATAAGAAAAAAATTTATAATGTATCCTAGACATTGTTCTTTTGAACTTTCTATTAATCAAAGAATCCTGTTCCACAGAAATATTAAGTGTCACCCTGGAAACCAATGCAAACCAGCTGTCCCCGGATCAACGCCGGCCGATCAGCTCATCAGGCCGAGGCATGAGTACAGTTTCCTCTCCGAGGTGAGCATCTGACAGCACCAACTAGTGGAGCACATCGCATCTCAACAGGAGAAGTTGGAAGAGGACCTCGCAACCCTCCGCCTCGCCGCCGCCCAGCGTGCTCCGCTACCAGACCCCTGTGTCCAAGCAGCCCAGCTGATGCCGAAGCTGACGGGTCACGATGACATCGAACTCTATCTCCAGATGTTTGAGACCCTGGGAAAGCTGGGACCAAGGAAAGTGGGCACGGCTGCTGGGACCCCTACTGACAGGAGAAGCCCAGCGTGCATATTTCTTCCTCCCAAGAGAAGCTGCAGAGGTTTATGAGTCTCAGACTCTCCTCCATCAGCTCTGCCACGATCTACCTCAAGGAGCACCCCCAGCAGAGATAAAGGTGAGCGGGCGGACCGCCCACGCCCTCCTGGATTCCGGGAGCTCTGTCAGCCTGGTCTAAGCTGCCATCATGCCACCCCGGACTCCAGATCCCTACTTCTTATTACGTGTGTGCATTGCGATACCCAGCATGTTCCAGCCCACCGTGTCACCTGGTACATGGCAACTGGAGGTCAGGATTGTCAAGAAGCTGCCCGTTCCCATTCTCCTGGGGAGAGATTGGCCGGGCTTCGAACAGCTGCTTACTGCCGCCACCCACCCAGCCAGCCAGCCCAGCCGGTAAGACAGACCCAGGAGAGATCGTGAGTCCCCCTCCCAAAAACTAATCTCTTTGATGTCTTCCAACAGGTTATGGGAGGGGGATAGTTTGCTAAGGCCCAGCACGAGTATGACCTACTTGGTTGGTCCCAAGTATGTTTTTGCTGACTTGAAAGCTCTAATTCAGAACTTGAGTAGACCAGCCTTGCCTTTTTCCATCATGTCACATTTTATGCAAGACGCAAATTACTGCGTGAAGAGACTGGACTCGTACATTGAAAACAAGGACTTGGACCTGTGTCTGGTGTTAAAGTTCAGCCTCACACTCCGCTCGGTTATGTGAGAGCACAGCTGTATGGCAGCGCTCCTTCAGAGGTCACCTGACACCGCAGTGAGCCGCAGAACAGTATGGATGTGTATACTGATACTATTATGAATCATAAGAGACACAGCTTTATGCATATTTGACAGCAGGGAAAGCTGTTTTGGAATGAGTGTGTGCAGTCAGACACAATAACAAGGTCTTTTTTGGCTTGTGGTTTTGACTCAGGTGAGATTCTCTTGTTGAACAAAAGGAGCTGCTCCGGATGTCACAGAAGCGCAATTTCAATATGCAACATGAAGCTGTTCCACTCGGCACAGTACACAAATTATTACCTCCCAAACTTAATTCACATCATGGATTTTCCAACGGAGATGCAGTGTTATGTGACAGGAGACCACTCAACACTGTTTCCAAAGAAACATGCTAGCGGTTTCATTTTATAAAAAAATATGATTATCTTATAAACCCTGAGGGAGGTAGTTGCACACACAGCCAAATTGAAAAAAAAGAGGGAAAAAGTGTTGAAAAGACTGACGATGCAGCCCAGGCGAAGAATCGAAACAACACGTGTGGCGCGTAAAAAGGCCCATCACAGTCAATCAGGCAGCCAGGACTAGTCAGGCAGGAGGGAGGGAAACCCTATCCAACATGAATCTTTCTGCTGAGTGAACACAAGGGATGTTACAACAAGCAAGATTTTTATTTATGTTTTGATACCCCATGCAAAGGCTCTTTTCCAATCAGGTAGAGAGTGTTTATATGAGCCATGTCAGGCAAACAGGAGGGCTGTGATCCTGCTGGGTTATTAAAAGGAATGTTATTCTAATTACAACTGGAAATAATTAGTCTAGAAGAAATGTTGGGAATCAGGTCATTTGGAGTCTCGTACCATTTCCTGTACACCGCATGCGCATGTGAGACTTCTGCAGTTGACAGATATGTTTCAGAAGAAACAGGATTGCAAAAATCCCAGTGGATATTTGATCTTACTAATGTGTGTGCGTGCTTGTGAATATGTATGTTAATAAGAAAGAGAGCCAAAAAGTGGAAGTGGGATAAAAGAGAAAGCTAGATACAAAAAACTCACTTAAAGAGACAGTTCATCTCTAAAATAACTTTATTCACCTTTATGTCATTTTGAATTTGAATAGCTTAGTTGTTTTTCTATGTAAAATCGCTGATACTGATTTGTTCCTGACTGATTCACTCAGTGGTCTTTCACAAAAAGTGTATAGTGGAGTGAATAATGACTTAAACCATTTGTCACATAAAACTATAATATAGGTTCAGAATTCTTGTAATATGACTCACTTGGACACTCGTATGGTGATTTTGAATCTTTTTTTCAAGCTTAACAGTCCCATTCTTCATTCACTCTCATTATATAACATCATTTTATGTTGAGAAAGGAAGTCATGTGGGATTTGAACAGTGAGGGTGAGCAAATGACAAATTTTACATTTTAGGTGAACTATTCCTTTAATTAAGAGCATAATAAAAAGACATAAATTGTTAGGTTTGGTTAATATCATTCCCATGTGGTGGCAGGGCAGAACATGTTATAATTTAGATTAAGTTATGGCATAAACATATAGATGTGGGACTAATACTGCACGGCCATTATAAACAGCCATTCCTTTCGTAACAATAATATCATGCAAGAATCAAAATGGAAACAAATGCAAGTAAATCTGTCGAACATATAAAGCACATTCCAAATTGACAGAAAAATGGTCGAAAAAGGCCAATAACTTTTTCTTTTTCACACTTTGGGGCACCATGAAAATTATAAGCTTTTGCCCAAGTTCATTCACTGTGAAATAAAGGCGCACATGCTGGTCAATTAATAGCCCATTTGGCTCCATGTAACCCTTAGGAGAGCAATGAAAGTGTGTCTTTAAATCTATGTACGTGTTGATATTATTTCATATCAAGCCCCTTCCTCTCTGGGCCGTGCAGAAATCCGCCGAGCCAAATGTTAATGAGTTCCACCTGCAAAGCTATATGAACATTTGGTGCACATTGGCACTTGTCTGAATGAACAAAGTGTTGCATGTGACTTGTGTAATGTTACATGACCTTCAGAGCGTCTTATGGAATGCCAGTAAGTTGTCTTCTCTGCATGTGATGGGGATTTCTCGCCATCAGCAGATCTGACCATTAATTCAACAAACAGTATACATGCAGTGACATATCTGTCTTGGATTAAAAAACAGTTCAGGAAGGGCTTTTGTGCAAGTTGAGTAAAGAACCAATTAGCTTTTGCTGATACCCTTCTCAGCCCCTCCTTATAGATATATTCCTCACTGCCAGCTAGACATCTAGATCCCTGAAAAAATCACAATAAGTGGATGGCAGTAAGCGGTGTCACCGGCATTGATCTGGCAGTCTTCCCATGATGCTTTCCCTCAGCTTCGTATGAGCTGGTGCTGAAAGACAGACTGTTTATTGCCCTCGTTGAAGGGAGGTTAAGTTACAGCTAAGTCCGTTTCATTAGCATTAAATCACAGTGCAAACCATCCACCCCCAGCGGGACGGGGCTGCTCCCTTAGCCCCCAAGCTGGTATTCCATTGGTCTGTAGGGGGGGGGGCATTCCAGATTGAGAAAATGCTTGAGATCCTTGGCTGTGGTCCTTCAGGGTCTTTTTTTGCATTCAGCAAGGCTTAGGCTCTTAATTGTGTGACTAAACCAATTGTTCTCTTAATTGACGCCACTTAACCTTTTCAACAGGCTCCCCTCAGGTGTGCCACAGGTGACTACCCTGAGCCCCATGCAGAACCTGATGGATAACAAGGCTGTGGATTATGCTGTGAGATGATGTCATTCCCTGAGACTGTACAATAATGAGCTTGGTTCATCCGATCAGACTGGTTGGTTTTGAGTGAGGTCTGTAATTATTAACAGGATTAACACACTATAGTACATAATAGACTTCAACCAAAAATGAAAATTGTCACCATCTTGTCATTCCAAACATGTTTGACTTGTGGAGTACAAAAGAACATATTTGTGTATTTTTCAGCTTCTTGGCCATACAAATTAAGTCAATGGGGACTAGTGTTATTTTCGACAGAAAGAGTTCTGGAAAACATCTGCTTTTAGGTTCTACGGAAGAAAGTCATACAGGTTTGTAATAACATGAGGGTGAGTAAATGATGTCAGCATTTTAATTTTGGCTTTTACTTTAACACTTAAGAAGTACATAAAAATAAGTAAGTAACATCCAGTAAAAGTTTTTGTGGTTTAATTTTTTTTTACCAAGAAATGATATAAGGCCTCATCTTACTGGCTGTTGCTATAATAGGCCATAACATGAATTGGCTGCTCGTAAATATGAATATTTGCATATGAACCCGCACACAGGGAAATGACCCTGTGAAATAGCAGAGGTAAAATTCCCTTCTCAGGATTTATGACTGCTCAGGGTATAGCCAATACTTTTATTGTGGTCTTGCGCCAGATATGGTCAATTGTACACGAATGCCAGGAGCAATGGAGACTACAGGGTTGCGAGGGGGAAATGTGGATGGGAAATTTCCATTTCTTTTTTTTTTTACCCTCTGAAGTCGTATTTTATAGTTGACAAATCTTCACTCGGTTTCTGCTAGTTTCCATCATTTAATGTCACAAAGAGTGCGGCCGAGTGGCTTTGAAGAGCTTGTTCCCTTTAAATCCTCGAGCACCTGTGAAACCGCTTCTTTCGCAGAGTGGCATTTCAACATTAATTCCTCATTTTGATGAATTCACAGGCCCTGAGTGTGCTACAGGGTGGAGGAGCTTCGAGTTGGAACGTTCCAGAAAGAAACACCCTCTGATGGAACAGGAAAAAAAAGTCTAGCTAGCTCTGGCCAAGGTTTGTTTTCACCTGAAGCAGCCATTTGTCTTGGCGTTTACCCAGCGCTAAACCACTGTGTATGTTTCTATGGTCTCAGCGGACCTGAGTGTGCACCACAACCACTTAATGTGGTAGGGGAAGCGAAGATCTCCGTAATAATCTTGAAATTGTGAAACCACACCGTTTCCTCACACCGAAGCTAACATGAGAAAAGCACATTTCCCTTAAACGCTAGCCATCCAATACTGTCAGGAGAATGCCAGCTCATCAGCCAAACTTGCAGCTAATCACACAGGAGCATAAAGAGGTACTTGACCTCATAGAGTTTGCAAGGCTTCCAAGAGACTTGGAAAAGTACAGAGCTTTAGATGAGAACATCTCAGCACTTAAACGACAGTGGTGACTGTCGCAAAGATGAAGCCCTGAGGGTTGGACCTGATCTCCATGTGGATCTGATAAAATCGAGTGCGAGTTTGAGAGCTAATCCCTCGCCTTGTCGCTCACCTGCATAGCAGCAGGGCTGAAGAGGCTGACGCATTCCTCGCGCCTCGTTTAAGTGAACAGGATGGAGCAGGATTAAGAGCTACCTTTGAGACAAGCCATCACAAAACCACAGAACATATAAAACGCTGTCCAAAAGAATATAAAGTGTGGTCCTCGGGAGCTTCTCCGGGTTAGAAAGCTCTCCCGAGAACTTCCTGGAACATAACTTGGGATTAGACTTGTGTCGCTGACCTAAAGAAGGATCTGATAATTTATGGGAGGGATTTTACTCTGAGGCCACGGTTGCACAATAAGGCAGTCACTTGCAGGAACCTTCCGTGTTGATACACTCTGATTAACTGTAAGTGGAAGCAAGGTCCAAATGTTATCACAACCATATGGAGTATAGGTTATGAATATTACGATTTAGTGTCAACGTGACCTTGAGAAAACCAACCTTGTCCTTCGTTCACTGCTGTAGTGGATAATTGCACATTCGGTCCAACTTTCGACAAGTCTGTGAAGCTTTTTGTTATTGCACAAGCATAAAATTCAACATTTCCTGTAGTAGTTCCTGATGAGCCCTAGCTGTCTGTGTGTGTGTATATGTACGTGTGCAACAAAATATACAGTGGGCAATTCAGTTCTCTTAAAAGACTCTTTGAAGACATAACAAACAGTAAATTGTCTGTACTAAAACAAAACATTTAAAGCACGTGGCGATGTGGACTTTGCTATGCCTCTCAAGCCTAATGTATATGGGTGTTGTCCCAGGAGTTATGTATTAATAAAAGAAACAGTTCCGTTTTAGGAATTTGTCAAATTAAAAAGGCTTTAGATTTTTTTAAACTAGTATTGCTACTTCCTAACCAGTTTTGCAAATTTTGCCATGCATTAAATTTTTTTTTAATAATAATCTTAATTACGTAAGACAGCTATACTTTCAGGAAAAAAAAAATCTATGTATTTGTTTGTGGTCCTGACAACCAAGGAGACAAAAGATCTTGCCTCAGATAAAATATGAGTGATTTTTGATATGTAAAGAAAGCAATGAAAAATCTATGTAAAAACCCACTTGTTAACATTTGAATTTTGTATAATTTAACCCACTAAAACTTTTGCAAAAAGTATAAAAACACGATTCTGTGAAAAGTATTTTAAGTGAGTTTCTTTAAGTCCACTGGGCCAAACGTGCCCATAGTTGAAGAAACAGCCATTTAAAATTTTCACAAATGCATCTTTTCCCATTGATTGCAGGTTTACCTAAGAACATGCATACTACATACAGCACAACATATGTTAGGCGAGCAGGGTGGAGCTGGACCCTGGGCCGCTGATCGTGACTGGTTGGTGGAGAGAGAGGCCCAGACAAGGTGGGTCCCAGGTCCTGGGGAGTCATTTCAAATGTTGTCCATGACATAGCGCTGGGCTGATGTGTGTGTGCTCCCCTTTTCTACTCACCCCGCCTGTCTCACCTCTGCTGCACTGGACGTGGCGTAGTTTTGACAGCTGTGTTTGGATCACTCCGATGGCGGTCTGGGGGAAAAGGGCGTGTGCTTTACTTGTGTGCGAGCTTGATATCAGGTGAATTTCTTTAGGTCAGACCGGTGATCTATAGGCAGGGTGGAGATGTGGAGCGTATGCGTGCTCACTTGCTGACATATGGCCTTGAAGTTACAGTACTGCACGTTGCCCTCATCAGCAAAGCCGAAGCTTTGGGAATAAACCTGGAATGTTGGCTAAATGGGGGCTGGCGGGCGGCTCAGCCCTTCTGGGTTGCAGGGAGCACGGCCTGGCCGGCCACATGAGTCTCAGCTGATCCCAGTGTTAACCACAACTCCGGTGGTATCAAGGCTGGAGGGGGAGTTTGTAGCAATGCCATAAAATACAATTTTGGGTTCCCCAAAGAACATTCCGGTGAACACTTGAAAAATCTAAAGACTTTTACTACTCCCAGTTAAAAGTTTCCATGGATGTTTATAGAAACTATTAAAGAACCTTTATTTTCAAGAGTGCACAGTTATCTTCGGATTTCCGTATTGGAGGTATAAATCCAAAAGTATTTCATCTTCAAGTAAAATGTGTGTAAAATACATAACTGCGCTTTAATTGACGTCAACCAGATGTCGGTTAAAGTGCAGAAAGAAGCATTGGGCCCATAAACTTGCTTATGGTCAACATGAGTTGAGTTGGATTTCTGCAAGCGCCAGATCTGCTTTTTCTATGTGCTGCACATGATGCATCATTGGTCTAATTGCTTTATTGTTTTTCTTGGCAAGAGTCGCGCTCTTTCACAGCTGTGAAGTCGAATAGGCTAATTAAGTCAGAAGAGTTCAACGAGGAGCAAGGTGAATCACTCTTACTGCACGCCTGGCACCTGCGTACCAAACAAGCCGTGTTCCTGCAGTGTTACCGTAACAATATTGCATGTTTTTCCCACTTGCACGGCATAGATGACCTCACACAAAGCTGTAAAACCTTCACACCTTCGTAAGCACTTTATTGCAGGCACCTAGGCTCTAGTTTACTGACCAAACACTGCTGCTTATCAGCAAGGCTGACACAGGAAGACGAGCAGGAAACAATTCTGCTTTACCAACTGGAATGCTGTGACATACCTTCTTCTTTGGTATTATACATGCGGGCTAGCTAATAATTACTCTGACCTTAGCATCATTACAGAAGATTAGCTTTATTAGAAAGATGTGTGCTTTTCCATCATTTGGCCAACCTAATAAAGAAAGGTGTGTCCGTTCTGTTCTGTTGTTGGTTTTAGATGTGTCCTCTGGGAAGGAAAGTGAATCAACGCTAAAGCTACTTTGTTTCTTTTTTCCTGCTGTTTTTCAGGATGGTCATAACCTAAGGTGGTTATGCTCTCGTGGTAGAATCAGGAAACAGTTCCCTTTTTTCCCTCATTTTGCCCAAGAAGCTCATAAAAACACAGGACATCCTGTGGACTTTTAATGACACTGTGCACATTGTAATGAAATGAGTCAAATAAACACTCCCGGTCTTGTCAACCAATAAACAAGCATGACCTGGGGAATGGGTGTTTTTATATATCTTTATCATTCATCCCATTATACTGAATGTTATTAAATGGCCCACCTGGTGATATTTTCCAAGCATGCTAAACACTTGGTTTGGGTTTGAATCATCTTGGTTAACTTTAACATCAATGCCAATGGCTTTCTTCTGCTTCTGCATCTGTGCTTTTTTTGTCAGTGAGGTTTGGCCTTTCCATAGCACTTGATCCAGGAAGACTCTGGTGTTGCCACGCCACCAGGTGGCTAATCTGTATTATTGCTGTTTTGCATGATTTACTGTGGTTTACATATTTTAGTGTGGAATTTAAACACAACAGATGGTGCAAAGACATCCAGAAATGACCACAACTTATAAAAACTCTGAAGAAAAACATTTGACCACATTAGAAGAATTTTACTTTTTTTTAATTACCAAACAAAAGCAGTGTAAAAATAAGGCGGTGGCTTTAAATTTTCCTTTCATGGTTATGTTTCTGAATAAAGTGCTCCTGTTTAGCCTGCTGGAATATTTATAGTGCAGTTCAACTGAATTATGCCAGACAATCCAGTGGCATTAAGAGCTGCTGCTGTGCCAAGATAAGAAACTGACAGGACAGATAAACATGTTTTGATCTTGCATTTCAATTTCCTCAAATCGTTTTCACAGACACAATGAAACTGTTGTTAGTAATTGTTCACAGAATGGGCATGCAGCATATATTAATTTTTTGATTTCTAACTTAAGCTGCGAACATGCATTAATATTACATGCAGTGACATAACTTCACTTGGTAGCAGGCTTTGATAATGATTTGTGGTCATAATGGCTTTGATAAGAGCATCATTGTGATAACTAGGATGACTGATAAATAGTCCTTTCATATCATATCTTTCGTGCCCTGAACACATGCTCAAAATCCAGCAATAAATTTCCAACAGGCCGAAATTACTTTAACCCTTTAATAGCCATCCTACTCATGTCAGAGCATTTTGTGTGTGTGTGTTTTAGATATATAACATAAGCTTGACAAAATGTTTTTAAAATATATTTTTAAATCTTTATTTACATACATATGTATATATTTGACATTTGATGTAAATCAACCACATTAGTGTCTACAGATTCATTATTTTTAGACATTTTATTATTGTCTTTATTATAGTTTTGTATGTCTGTTTAGGTATTGTTATACTAACATGTTTTATTAATACACATACAGACTGGTTTACATTGTATATTTTTAATTAAAAGAGATATAATTATATGAGAGAAGCTTTTTGGTGTCATTGCAGTGCAAAATTTAAACAACAACAACATAATAAGCATTTCTTGTAAGCATTACAAGTAACATTAAATTACAAAATTATATTAATACTTTTTTCATAAGTGTTTTATTTCACAAGTGCATATGCCCATTAAGGAGTTAAAATGCATTCAACACTGAAAACTATTGCACTGTAAGTGCATCTTTGAAAACAGATGTGGATGTGAGCATAACTGTGTCGTTCATCTGCGAGTCGTGTAATTAATGAAAGTTTTTCTGTTATGAGTGGTTTGCATAACACCTGGTTCCATGCCAGCTTTTGGGCTGGCCAGTTGCTGTGATACACAGGTCATGCACTCTTTCTCCCTCCTGCAGCGGGGCTCTTCAAGACATGATTAACGGCTGTTCTTTTTCCCACTCTCTCTTATTCTTGTTCTCTCTCTCTCTCCTTTCCTGTTGGGATTCTTCTGCTTTAACCTAGCATTAAGTTTGTAGGCTGTGCAACAGCACATGTGTGTTCCAAGTTCCCAAGTAAACCGCTGGGGTTGATGAGAGAGGCGGACGGTTTGGGATGGCTGGGGTGTCGTTGGTGGGGTCCCGAACGGGGCTGTAAATTCAAGCAGGGAGGGCGAGATCCTGTAAGATGAAACCCCTCTCCCTCCGTGTATCAGAGACACAACTCGGGCCGAGACAAGAGAGAAGAAGCAGGCAGTAAATCCATTGGAGTTCACTGATAGCAGTGTTTGCACAGCCACCGCCGCCTCCTTTGATCAAATCGCCAGGGGAGTGGGGGTCGTGTGTCGCTGCCAAAGGTCAGCTATATATTACGCTCCTAAAAGTGATTACTGAAATTCTTAACTGAAACCATTCTGCTGCCAGGGTGTGCCAGAAGCCCCTGCAGCGGTGTCTGGCCCACTCGGGGCCTCTCTGCAGCCCCGTCCGCCAGAAAAAATGATCTCTGCTTGTACTTCCTATCATAAGAGGAAGGTCCGAGAAAGCCCCACATGAAATCGCGCTATCCAATTGCAGCGGCCGTGGGTGAAACCCCACAGTCGAGGCTTTAGAGTCAGGAAATATAAATTTGAAGCACACTTCAAAGTAGAGAACAGCAAATTAAACCAAGACAATAAGTGGCCTTGCATTCAAAACAGTATAAACAATGTCTGCTTTGTGCCCTCTTTCTCTCTTTCACTGCATTGGACACAGTAAGAAACTAGCTGGTTCCTGCTACTCTGTAAGTATTGCTCTCTGAAATACTTTGGATGTGAGCAGATGACAGCTCAATTAGATTGTTTAGGTGTTTTCTCTGCCACCTGTTCAAGTGTGGTGCTGCTTATTTCAAAACAGCTTTATGGTAATAAACAGAAGAATCAGTATGAGGCAACATTCTGCTGTAAAAAGATCAAATAGACAGTAGTGTCATTATTCATATTATTCATTAAGTCAGTTCAGTGCTCTTGATTAAAGTAATAGTTCACCAAAAATAAAAATTTGCTGAAAAAGAACTCACTCTAAAGCCATGCTCATGCAAGATGTAAGTTAGCTTGTCTCTTCACACAGATTTAGAGACAATTGGCATTGCATCACTTGTTCCACAGACTGTGAATGGGTGCCAATTAACTATCAATTAACAATAAATAACAATAACAATAAAATGCTAGTTTACTATCCAAGATATTTTTTTTTTCCAGGGATATATAGTTGTCTTACCTGAATCAGGAGAGATATATGCACAGATCAAGCTTGTTTGTAAGTGACAACTGTAGTCTAGTTCTAAACGATTGTGTTGGTGGATCTTGACGTGAGAGAACAACAGAGGACTTTTTCACTGCAAGAAAAAAACGAGTCCACAAGACATTAATTTATAGACTGGAGTCATGTTCATTATGGATTATTGTTTTTAGCAACTGTCTGGACTCTCATTCACTGCAGAGGATGCATTGGTAAACAAGTAATACAAGTTACATTTCTCCAATGTTCCAATGATGAAGTCAATTTTCTGCAATTTTGCAGTCAAACTCAAACAGAGACATTTGTTCCACAGAGTGTGAAAGGATGTCGGTGAGTGATTGATGAAAGACGTTTCATTTCAAGGTAATCATACAGCACACATAGCACCTGTCAGCAATGAGAAGACCTAACACTCTGCACAGACTGCTACCTCAGATCAGCGTTACTAGAATCATCACTGTTGGTTTTATTCCTTATTTAAATTAGTTTTATAATTGTTTCATTTTAGTTCTATTTAACGTTTTAGTAATTTTGATGTTTTTTGCATTGTAAAAATCAATACCAATTTCTTTTTTATGGTTTATTTTAGTTATTTTGTAGTAATTATTTTTTACAGTGGATTTTAATACTTAAAAAAAAAAATCGTCACTTCCACAACATTCCTTCCATAGCTGCCTTGGGTTAAAAATGTTGCTGTCGCGGGATAAACAAGAGAAATGTGAAGTCATGCTCAATGAAACTATACACGTTTGCTGATCATTACCTAAGATTGCCTTGTGTTAACTTTGGCAGACCTTGCCTTGGCTCTTAAATTAAAAGGGATGATGTATTTCCTCTTATTTGTAATTTGCAATGGGCTACTGAGAGAAGAAATGAGTGAGAGAGAAAGAGAGGGAGGAGGGAGGGATAGAGAGAGAAAGAATGATGCCTGCTTGACCGGCAGGCACATGCCAGAAATAACAGAGTGGACCTTGCTCTAGAGTCTCATTAGCTGCTGGAAAACAGTTCCCTGAAGACACAACAGGGTGTAAATACGTTTAAACCTTCTCAGTCCTGAGGCAGAACTCTGCCAATTTTTGCCTGCTCATTCTCGAGATGCACAACCGTGCAGATGTAGACTTGAACGGTAAGCTCAATGAGAGCCGAAGCAATGTGTTTTAAGTCTCATAAATTTGCAACAAAAGAATTCAGCCGATTTTAGTGTACACCCTGGGAAAGCTAAAAAACCTGAACCCTAGAAATCTGATATGCATTTAATGTCTATTCTTGGTTTGAGGACAAAACTAAAATGATTACAAATCAACTCTAGGTTTGAAATTGTCTTGTGGTTTTTGTTCTGCAAATTTTCAAAATCAGGGTTATGCAATTTGTCTTTTTAAATCTCGGGTCGTTTTCCATCTGAAACATTATGAGATTTCCAGACTCTGTTCTGTCAGCAATTATTAAGGGGTTTCAGTTTTCAATATGCCAGTATAAGCTTTTATTTTTTTGGATTTTCAAAAATAGAATGCACATGATATGCACATCAAATGATATTTGAGCATATTTTCAACCAGAATACAATACTGGAATATACAGAAAATAAATTTTGAATATAAATTGTGAGAAACAGTTTGGCTGTAATAGACCATTGCAATTGGAAGGACTTGGTTTTTATAATTATCAGAATAAATTACCTATGCTGAGCTGAGGTGGAAAGCAGTTACTGATTACTAAAATGCTCCTTTTTCCTAGAAAGATTAATAAAATTTACAAATCCAAACATGGATTATATAATTAGAGATTTATCATTAGGTATCTACCCTTACCCAGCAGAGGGCAGTGGTCTGTTCTACTAAGACTAGACTCTTGACTTTTGGAAAAAACCTATATTAATTCATAACAGAGATAAATTCCTTAAATGAATCAAGCTCTCCAAAATAATATATGTACAAACATGATCAACCTTTATTGGCAGTAACAAAAATACACAATGAAGAGTGAAATCACACCATTAAAACAATTCAACTAGCATTCTGGCATTACGATTGGCATAACGTCAATACAAAAATGACAGATACTCTCAGAGTATTCTCAGATATGCTGAGCATCATGTCGAGTGCTGGGCGAGGAAGGCTCTTATTCTCTGCAGAAGCTCCTTCTTTACACTGTCAGGCACCAGTGCTGAGGAACACAAAAGAGTGATAATCATGCTTTTTCCATGTTGCATTCATGTTGATCACTCACAGATTAATGCATTTAAAAAGTCGTTTCATGTTTGATGACACTTATTAACATCCAAACGGCTTCAGCGTAACAGACTAAAAACCACCTACCTCTTCCTTTGGGAGTAACTCCAGCGACCAAGTCTTCTACAGTAACATTCTCTATTCCCTTCTCCTTGATCACCTCTGCAATAAACCAATGATACTTCTTCAAAATTCAACCTCTGAAGTGCATTTAATGCTTGAGACAGATCGGAGCAGTGTTTTTACCTTTGCACAGGGCTTTGAGCTGATCTCTCCAGCCACACTCGATAAGCTTGGCTCGAAGCAACTCCTTTAACCTGAAAAAGCAAAGACAATATGTTGCATACATGAAATTCAGCATGCACTAATGGGATGCATTTAAAATTAGCAAATACTCCCATTATAGTCTATACCTAGACATTTTGAACACTGTGCATATGATGCTATTTTTTTTTACTCTACATGATTCCCACAACCAATTCATGATACATTTGTGACTACTCTCAAAAACACATTTAAAGGCAGTTAAATACTTCAGAGCTCTGTGAAATTACTAAAACCTTTTTCAAATTAGCAGTTTCAAATCTCAAGTCAGTTTCATACATTTGATGCCCAAAACGGTTACGTAGGCAGGGAACTTTACTGATTTTCAGACCGAGTTCATGGATCATGGTTATAGACACTTACCTCTCCCTCTCACCCATCTCAATTAACTTCTGGTTAATGGCGGCCCTCATTTGTAATTCTTTGCTCATATTAATCTGAAACAGGAATCGAAAACGATTGACATTAAACATGACGTAATACAGAGCTCAATGCCAGTGCAGCAAAGGATGTGCCCACTCACAAAACACAATATACACTTCTTATTTTTCACTACATATTTTTTAAATATGAACAACCAAAACAGACATTTCGAAGTGCCTTTTTTTTTTTTACCATTCTCACGTTGCCGCTAACGAGCACGGGTAACTCTTTGTATGACCCTTGCAAGTACCGTTACCACCATATCATATTAGCGTTATAATGTAATATTATGTGATTTTGTAATAAACCTACCAAACACTGACGAAAATAAGCATAATGTTCTTATCGGCGTGTGTGTGTGTGTGGACCTCTCTGCTTTTGTTTGTAGCCGGCCGTTCCGTGCACCGTTTACCTTCCCCACAGAAACACACTCACAGTCGAAAGGTTCCTAGGTTGTAAAGTATAACGTTAGCGTTTCTTGATTAAGCGAAACGTGGCATTAACATGTTTACCCCTCTATTAGTCCCTTATAATTTTTAATAGTCGTTGAAATAGTGTGCTTTTTTTAAAACATAGGCCATAGTATTTCAAATATACGTGGAGGAAACTTTTCTTACAAAAATATACCATGTTTTCACTAAAATGCATTTTTGAAGACATGTTGTAAATTCGTAATATATTCATATAAGCTATCAAGAGGAAATCAGTTCATCGATTAATTTTCATTACATCAATCTCCTAAGGCACTTGGAGCTGTGGTTTCAGGCCTGCTGTGATAACAGTACAAATATAACAGTTAAATTAACGTTATTCACGACGTTCATGTAAACTTTTCTGAAGGTTAGCTAATGCTTGGTGTATTTTATTATAATATTATATTAATGGATGCGATTTTTTCTCCATATTCACAAAGGTAACGTTATCCTGCACCACAAGATGGCGGTGTGCCATAGAGAATGCAACACAAAACCCACAAGCGTCTCCTCTTCATTTTAGAACAGGTATCTCAAAGACATTTTCAGAATAAAACTACAAGAACACAATGTGATAATATCAGTCAAGGAGTTAAATGACTCTTTTTAGAACAAAATGTTATGCTTTGCTCATAAATTCTGTAAACTATTACAGTTTATGTAGGCCTACAATGGCACTGAGTAAGATGTTTTAAGTTTAGGTGAGGTCAAGTATGATTTAACACACAAATTGGCAAAGCTTTCCAGTAGCTTAAAGAGTTTTAATATTCACCTAAAAAAATTTCAATATGTAATCTTTTTATTTTGTTCACATTCACTTTCAAATGTGAATAGAACAATTTGAAATGCCAGTCATGTATTATGCTGTTAATACAAGACTGTACTGTCTAGCCTCAAGGCATACAAAAGCATAATGAACATATCATAAAAATAGTCTATAGGTCGCTTTTTGTAAAGTTTTTCCAGTTTTGGTGAACAATTTCTTTAAATAGCTTAAAACAAAACTTTAGGCCACTGCAACAAATCACCATCATAGAAGATACATCTGAAACAGTTTACTATTGGTTGGATATTTTATAACTTTAATTAAATCAACATGTCTGTGTTTGTCCGCGTGTTGACGTTTTGGTTTTCTGCTTCTGTGCACCTTGTTTGGGAGTGAAGTTGCAGCGGAATAACTAATTCAGGCTACAACAGCAGCCAGAAGCCCTTCAGTGAGGCAGAAGAAGTCGTCCTGACTGGCTGTTTGATCCAGGCAAAACACCTGTGGTTCAGATTAAGTCACTCTCAGGTAAAAAAACAAACAAAAACAAAACAACCAACAACAACAAATAATTACTTCACTAATAATTACTGGTTTGACTGGACGACATCAAACAGAACCTGTTTAAATTAATATCAATTATAATGTCCACTTATGTATACTACTATTTAAGATTGTTTAAGATTGGTACTGTTTAAGTTTATTTTATTTATTTATCTGTGAAATTAATACCTTTATTCAGCATGCATTAATTTGACTATAATTGATAGTAAAGAAAAAGGACACAAAATGTCCTTTTGAACTTTATAATCATCAAATGCTTTTAAAAATGTAACAGCAGCAACACCGTTTTTAGTATTAATGACAATAAATACTTGAAACATGAAATCAGCATATTAGAATGATTTCTGAAGGATCACATGAAATTGAAGGCTAAAGTAATGGCTTCTGAAAATTTAGTTTTGCAATTATGTTTAAAGTCTGAAAGGTCTGTATAGTATATCTTGCTTTAAACTCAGATGTTTTTCGAGAGCAGACTAATTTAGCATTTTTTGATTATACATATATGGGTCTTGGCACCTAATTAGCTGAGAGAGTGCAGTGAATGCATCGATTGAAGTTAGAAAGGTCTGATAAAATTATGTTTTAGGAGAATCAACAGCACCGTAACTTATAACTGGACATCCATTTTTGCACTTCACGTCTGTTTTATAATTGCCAATTTTTTTAAATCATCAATAATGACAGTTGTAGCTACGCTCCTAAGTTCTGAAATCAAATGTCTGGTGGTTTAATTTAAATAATTTCCACCCAAATCAGCTAATTAAACCATGGGGTGTCATAAACCGCTAACAAGTGTGGCGTTGTGCTTTTTAAGGGGCCTTATTATGCTTGATTTGAAGACCCCATGACAGTCTCTTACCATGGATTTGCTCATCTCTAGTTTAATTAAACACTCTACTGAGCTTTCGGATGCCTCATGATTTTTAATTACCTTTGTTTTACCGACATCTAAGCATCGCAAGCTCTGTGCCGAATGGACTCATGGTCTCATGACATTTGCCATTAACACCTTTCCAGAATGTTTGTGTTGATTTTTATTGATAGTGACCTGTGTGTGTGTTGAAGTCATGAACTCAGGCTATTGAGGAGCGCGTGTGCACTTAAGTGGGAATGTCCTGGCCTGACAGAGTGACTGATGGCTTACTAGGTCTGTTATAGAGTCATGGTGTCTCTTTAAATGAGAGAAAAGGACGGGTTGATTGATTGTGCTCACACGTGAAGTCCAGAAACAGCTTGTTAACTGTCAGTCTGAGAGGTCTAAAAAATATATTATTTAGTCTCCTTTCAGCTTCACTTCAAAATTTTAATGCATTCATTTTCGAAATAAGTAATTAACTGTTGAAAAATGAGCTGCGGAACGCAATCTGAAAGTGTTATTAATGCTTTGAGATATGTATTTATAATTAATCATCAAAGGTGCGGAAGGGATAGGAGATTAGCAGTCAAACATGATCTTTTGCCTGTTTCTCTAGGGCAAATTATTATCATTCACTTACCATTACCAGTAAAGTGAGCTGACCCATGCTTAAGCAGAAACATTTATTGGGATTTTTAATAGAGATTCTCCATGAATGAACAGTATCAGTGTCATCTTTGCTAAAGACTGTTACCTGCTGACTAAATAACAGCTTTGCAGGAAGAACCTAAATGTTAAATCCCAGAAAAATGGCATATTGGTCTTAGTCTTTTTTTTTTTAAGGGTTAAAAGAATCGTTAAAAACAGCTTAATTGTTTCAGGGAGTTTCTCCAGGTGGTGTTTTATGGAAGGGACATGGTGATTCACAATCTCTCTCCTCTACAGCCTGGTGCAGCACTCGATCTGCCACTTACAGCTGCTAATGCCTGGCAACTTCACAGCCGCCATTTAATTCGTCATGAACTGGGGCAATTTGCCTATGTTATATAATCAAGACGTCAGAGTGAAAGATGCAAGGGAAATCGTGATCTTGCTTGGCATTATTCAGCAAACATCACCATTTCATGCTGACTTCATGCTGTTTGAGAGCATCAGATGTAAAAAGAAATTTCTAGCTCTAAAGTATATACATATATATATGTACAGTATTTATATTAAATAATTTTCTGTCTGGTTTGACACATCTGGAGCACATAGTAATTTAATTACATGCTTTATTTTGACAGTGCCCTCTAGTTGCTGGCCCCTGATTATTATTTGAAAAACACTTTTTTCTTTTTCCACCTTTTTTTTATTTAAAATTTAATTATTATATTTTTTGGACTGTATTTTGAAATATATACACACACATACATAGGTTTATACAACAATTTTCCTTACTTGAAGTAATGCTGAAACAAGATATAGTGATAAAAATATAAAATCAAATAGGGGAAAATGCAACTTTTCAAAATGACAAAAGCGCACAGTAAATTTACTTAAAAATAACAAAATTTTAAATGAAGGCAAAAAATATAGATATATAAAATAGATAAAAACATAGTTCTGTCAAATGATTAATCACAATTAATTATTTATTATTAATTACTTATTATTTTGTATATAAATACCAACACATGCATGTACATATTTCAGAAGTATATGTGTAATGTTCTGCTGGAAGTACCAGTCTAACTTAAGAGGATGGCACCTCCAGCCTCTTTGTTATATGTTGTATTTTTCCACTCCATGTATGTTCTGTCACCTGTGCTCCCTGTCTCCACCCACCTCATGTGTTGTCTTAGTAACCAATGTATTCTCCGCCTTCCTCATGTGTCTCCATAGCAACTGATATGGTCTCCGCCCCTTTCATGTCATTAACCCCTGTATTTATACTCCTGAATTCCCAGTGTTCCCTGCTCATCATTGTGTGTGTCTAGTACCACCTCTGTAAGCGTTTTCCCCTGTTTTTGTATGTTCTCTGTTTACCTGGATTCCTGTTGCCGACCTCGATTGTTTTCTGGACTACGACTCTCGTCTTTCCCATCTGGACTCTGTTTGTTGATCGCCCGACTCATTGCCCGTTTACTGGACACTCTCTCGGTTTTGCCTCTTACATCCTGTCTGCCGTTGATGACCTCTGTCTGTTGTACTATCATTTGAGTATTATTAAACACTCTGCAATTGGATCTGACTGCCTCCCTGATCATTTGTTACAATATGCTTAATTTACATGATAGAAATGATTTGAATATAAATATATACATGTAAATTTTTTCAAAATTTATGCTGTATGTGTGTGTATTTATATATACATAATAAATATACACAACACACACATATATTGTGTAAACAAAAACTTTTAATTTGGATGAGATTAATTGTGATTATTCCTTTGACAGCACAAAATAATAATACCACTAAAACTACTTCAAAATATGATTAAATACTGTAATAACTAATTAAAACTTATAATATAATAAACAATACAAAGATAACACCAATAAATTCTAAATAACAGTGAATCAGCATTGTCATTACAGTGCTACAATTATACAATCATCTGTGGCTTTGTGTGATTTGTCAAATGCCATTTACAATGCAGGTTATTGGCTACACTGTGAGCAAAGCTTGCAGGGAAAAATTCACAGACATGTATATCCTGGAAGTCCAGTGCTTTGGTCAACCAATTGAGATGGAATGGAAATCCTGTAATTCCTTGGTCCGCAAAATGCCAATTTTGGAAGCTTTTTTGGCAAATCTGTTTGGTAACGCTCATGATGGCCAAATAGCTTTAAAGCAGCTTTAAAATGTGTTCGAACCATGATTATGCATAAGAAATTCTACATAGTCATTCCTGACCCAGCTCCCATCTGCTGCACGTCTCAAATGCATTTGTCAGGTTTGAAAAGCATGATTATGATACTGAAATAAATGATTCTCAAGTGTTTTCTGCTTTCGCTCATTACCTGATGGCGTTCTTCTCATGGGAGAGGCAGCAATCACAAGAGACAGTCTGAAGATTTAGGGCTCAGGTGGGAACGCTGAAGTGGGGAGGATGCGTCCTTCTAATCAGCGACACTCGTTTGCTTCAACTTTAATCAGAGACAAACGGGTTTGGTGCAGAATCACTCAATGAGGAACAGAGCATGCAGTGGCATTCATTTAATTATTATGCGTAAGTTGCTGTGGGAAACTGGTGATTGTGTCATTGATGAAATCTTGTTTGAAATACAGCGGTAAAGTACGTCCCTTGAGAGAAACTTCACAGTCTACTCGAGTCTGGCATCGAGGCTGTCACTGACCATCAATTCCTGAGCTTAATTAACAGAAAATCTGAATGCTTTCCATAACCCTGAATACTCCAGAAAAACCCCAATCTCATAACTCATCCATCTGCTGCATCAATCCAAACTTCAACAGTAGCTGTTTTTTGTTTTTTTGAGTTCCTTGTGTGCTCCACATCTATACTTTGCAGTTAATCTGAAAGCTACAGATGGGCTTTCCTCAGTGAGCACCTGAAAAGAGACAATTGCTTAAGTTAGAGTCATTGCTTTGATTTTCTAGTAGTGCTTGGCCACCTGCAGCTTATGCGATGTTGTTGCATTCTTAATGAAGCAAGCCGACTCTGAATTTGAAATGAGGGACTCTGTTGTGGTCGATTGAAATGCTGTAAATAAATCCTGAGATGACAAACATCAGTGCATGAGAGAGGCAATTTATGAGGGCAGCTTCTGCCTCAAGTAGTTGATCAGATGGAAGGCCGTTTTGAATACAGTCAGCATCAACACCACAGCTTAAGGGCTTCAATATAGCAGATATGTTCAAACTAAAACTGAGGTGAGAGCTCTTATTAAGGTCTCTGTGTGTTGCCACCCCCAGAATCAGTCAATATTTTCACCGTCTCTGTGGTGTTGGGGTTACTGATCTGCAGTTGATGATGTGAGTGATGATAGACTCATTTTCTTTCTGTTTCAGCGCTCATTCTTTATTGGTTGCTTGAGTCTACACCATGTACAAGCACCAATCACACTGTTATAGCACTCTAACAGCGTGATTGACCCTGCTCTTTTCGTGTAATATTTTTTGTGTTGTAATAGCGATTATGTTGGAGGGTAACTAAATGTAGCTTTTCCAGCTTTTCATTTACCTGTTATGTAGTGGTAGAGTTTCTGACTGACTTGTCACATAGTGTTAGACAGTGTTAGGGCTAACACATTACATGTAACGTGAGTTATGTAATAATATTACTTTTTCCAAGTAACTAGTAAAGTAACGCATTACTTTTTAAGTTTGGAGTAACATAACTGAATTACTTTTTCTAAAAAGTAATGCCAGTTACTGTGTTTTCTTATTTATTGGAAGAATTACAGAGCGCTGTGTGCGTACAGTGTAGTTCTAGACTAAATGTGAATGTGCATTAATTCATCTCACTCTCAAAAAATGTTTTTAGAATTCATCAAAATTAAGAAGAAAATACAAACCTGCAAAAAATTAAATTGCACAAATGTACCTTATCCCATTTTATCAATCAATTTCTTTGCTGCTGACCTCTGATGATCCAGTTCAACCATACTCATAGGCAAAAATGACTTCCAAAACTAACAATTGTGCTTCATTGTTTTTTTTGCTGAAGAGTATTGCACTTTCGTCTCGTGTATTATACTTTACAGATGTGAATTAACGTTTTTTTAAGCCTGAGGTTATTCATAACACTTTTACATTTGGCGCAAATAGAACTTCTTACATCAAAATCAAACTCTCAAGCTCTGCCCATATTTAAAAAATGCAAAAGTAACACACGCATTACTTTCCATAAAAAGTAATTAAGTAACATAATTAGTTAATTTTTTTAGGGAGTAACACAATATTCTAATGTATTACTTTTAAAAGTAACTTTCCCCAACACTGGAGTTACATTGGTATAGTAGAATGTATTTGTATTTGATATGCAGTGTTGTAAAGTTCAGTTTGTATGAATTAATTGCTTTGTTTGGACACACTGTGAAAAATATTTTTGCATTGGCATCCAAAGAACCCTTTCATTTGACAAAAGGTTCTTTATTGTGGAAAAAGGTTCCCTTTCAGTCGGTCACTCCGAGTCACGTCGGCGACCGACGAATAGGAATCTCGCTTCGAGATGACAAATCTACTTTGCTTGTATACAAACACGCCAATGAAATTGGCATATGCTGATTAATATCCAGCTGCACCTAATCGCAGCGCGAGCAT
>JAUMHG010000060.1:15719477-15743367 GCA_032359395.1 Enteromius anoplus | reverse complement strand
AACAAGTTTTTCACACCTGGATTTGGGGATCCTCTGCCATTCCTCCTTGCAGATCCTCTCCAGTTCTGTCAGGTTGGTTGGTAAACGTTGGTGGACAGCCATTTTTAGGTTTCTCCAGAAATGCTCAATTGGGTTTAAGTCAGGCTCTGGCTGGGCCATTCAAGAACAGTCACGGAGTTGTTGTGAAACCACTCCCTCATTATTTTAGCTGTGTTCTTAGGTTCATTGTTCATTGAAGGTAAACCTTTGGCCCAGTCTGAGGTCCTGAGCACTCAGGAGAAAGTTTTGGTCCAGGATATTTTTTTGTACTTGGCCGCATTCATCTTTCCCTCGATTGCAACCAGTCATCCTGCCCCTGCAGTGGAAAAATCCCCCCACAGCATGAGGCTGCCACCACCATGCTTCACTGTTTGGACTGTATTGGACAGGGAAAGAGCAGTGCCTGGTTTTCTCCACACATACCGCTTAGAATTGAGGCCAAAAAATTCTATCTTGGTCTCACCAAACCAGATAATCTTATTTCTCACCATCTTGGAGTCTTTCAGGTGATTTTTAGCAAACTCTATGCAGGCTTTAAAGTGTCTTGCACTGAGGAGAGGCTTCCATCAGGCCACTCTGCGATAAAGCCCAGAATGGTAGAGGCCTGCAGTGATGGTTGACTTTCTACAACTTTTTCCCATCTCCCGACTGCATCTCTGGAGCTCAGCCATAGTGATCTTTGGGTTCTTCTTTACCTCTCTCACCAAGGCTCTTCTCCCCCGATAGCTCAGTTTGGCCAGATGGCCAGGTCTAGGAAGGTTCCTTGTCATCCCAAAGTCTTCCATTTAAGAATTATGGAGGCCACTGTGCTCTTATGAACCAAAAATGTTTTTGTAACCTTGGCCAGATCTGTGCCTTGCCACAATTCTGTCTTTGAGCTCTTCAGGCAGTTCCTTTGACCTCATGATTCTCAGTTGCTCTGACATGCATTGTGAGTTGTAAGGTCTTATATAGACAGGTGTGTGGCTTTCCTAATCAAGTCCAATCAGTATAATCAACACAGCTACTCAAATGAAGGTGTAGCACCATCTCAAGGATGATCAGAAGAAATGGACAGCACCTGAGTTAAATATGAGTGTCACAGCAAAGGGTCTGAATACTTAGGACCATGTGATATTTTAGTTTTTCTTTTTTAATAATTCTGCAAAAATGTCAACAATTCTGTGTTTTTCTGTCAATTTGGGGTGCTGTGTGTACATTAATGAGGAAAAAGAATAACTTAAATGATTTTAGCAAATGGCTGCAATAAAACAAAGAGTGAAAAATTTAAAGGGGTCTTAATACTTTCCGTACCCACTGTATTTGGCCATTATTGAACCTTGTGACATATTAATGTTGTAATCACTATCGGTGCTTTTCATGCTTTTAAACTGAAACTACTAAAACATAAATAGCACCCTTTTACGTATTGCAGTACACTTAAATGCATCCTTTAGTGCAAGAATTTATAGCTTGCGTCATGAATTGTTGTGTGTTCTACGGTATAGAGTTTAGAATAAGTAGGTCTTGTTTTTGATATCTACATATTTACATTTAGGGCAATCTAAGTGACTAGAAGGGCTCGTCATTTGTTTTGGAGATAAAGAGTACATAGATTACAATCAGTAGTGTTTACACAAGAGTTCTGATGACGATAAAGACATAGATCTCTATGACCTGAATTGTTCTATATTCTTTCTTAACAGTAAAATAAACTTTTACACTAACCACACCTTTCATTTAAACGTCATTTATAGCTGTCCTACTCTTCAGATGCGCAGCCTTTGTTTGTGGCAACATGTGCAGGTTGTCAGAATTGCTTTCAACTTGGCCTTGCCCTGATTAATGTGTTATCAGATGAAAAACCATTCTCACAGTCCAATATTACATGACCTTGTAGGTGACTTTTGATGAAATGCGACTGTCAAGATAACCAATGTAAACTAGTCCATTATAGTAGACTAATATGTCGTCAGGTGATTTCGCCAAAGCGTCTATTTCAGTGGTGCTTTTGTGGGCTATAATCCAATTTGATCCAGTTAATAATATGGAATGTATTCATTCAGTTTAATCGAATAATTTCTAGTGTGAGAGAGCCAATAGGCAATTGGCAACTGAAAATAGACAACTGAAATATCTCCATTAAAGGAAGTTTCTCTCTTAAAGAAATAGATCCTTGACTGCCAATATTTACAATACTTTTAATTCTTTCTTTCTTTCTTTCTTTCTTTCTTTTTATTTCTAGATCAGTGCTTCCATTCTGAAAACAGACTGAGAAGTGTATTGCTTCATCTTTGAAGAACCACACAGCTCCCAGTGCAACCCTTGAGTGCAATGATCACCTGCTTTTGAGACGTACTGCTGTAATCACACTGAATGATGGTGTCAGTTTCTTTATGGGGACTGAATGTCGAAACCCAGAGCGATTCGCCTACCATTCAAAAATATCACCGGCAGACATTGATTAATAACCACTGGACCGTAAAGAGTCAAAGGACTCGAAAGTGAATTGCTGCCTGTTGCGTTTCTGTATTTCCGCAACCACTTTACTTAGTGTTTGTTGGCTTCCAGAAGAAGCAATGTTATTTGTTAATGGTGTTTTTATGATGAATCATAATTTTTATATATCATTACTAGAATTATAGGGCTTATTATAAAGCATAGATGTTGTTGTTTTTTCGAATATTGGACAAAAGCACGTATATTCTTTTAAGAATCAAACCTAATATAACCTGCTTATTTTAGCCGGTTTATGATGGTGGCCAAACTGGTGCTCAGCAGGTCAGATGGCTTGTTATCAAAAACCTAAACCTCTTTGAACCAGCAAAACACCTGGTTTAAGATTTTTCCTCAATAAGAGCAGATCTTTTAGAAATGCATCTGCCTAAAAATAGTGCCATGCCTCTACAAAAATGATCATTTACAAATTAAAAAGATTCTTTGATTTAAACTTCAATCCAGCATTACTAGACCTCAGAATAACGCAATGATTGCTAGTATTTCACTACAGGTGAGAACAAAAACCCCTTTCAGACCATTCTTGGTCACAGCATAAAAAAAGCCATTACAGCGCAGTTTTGGGTGAAATGCACTTCGACTGCTTGATACTGTAAATAATGCATTGTTAAATTGTCTTGTAGGACATTGAACATGTTAAGTCAATTTTTGTATGTAATATTACAGAATTTTTAGCTTATATATGACGCACATGTACTGTGGTTCTAGTATTCTTATTCACAAGGTACTTCAAAACCAAAGGGCTTTTTGTTTGTTTTTTAGTCAATAGTCTATTAATATGAACCATGCAATAAATAGTTCTCATTTTCTTTCTCTCGTTTTCTAACCTTGCAGCATGTTTATAACAAAAAGGAAACAGCTTCAACTAACCACAGCCACAGAGAAACTTTTCCCCAGTAGATTCATATGCTGAGAGCTTGAAATCGAGTCATCTGTTCTTGAGAAATGCATTTTACCAGCAGCAAGAGGCCTCATTTATATGAAGTTGTGTTTTTTTTTTGGCAATGTCAAATTCATGCTGACTAACATGAGCAGTGTTGTTTGGGTTGATTGGTGTAATCCCACATGAAGTGAATTAATATTTTTGTACTTTGCCAAATAATTAGCTTTTATGTTCCCCTTTGTGAAAAAAATTACACCTTTAAGAAGTCATTTTTTCAACCCGTGCCTTTTTTTCTTATTTTATTATATTTTTTAAAAGAGAACATTTTGTCAGTGTTTGCATGGCATCCATCTGGGGTATGTGTGTGTGACTGACGTCAAATGACTGTAAACAAAAGATGGAAAGTACAAAAAGACCAATGTTTAATATCCTCTTGTTGTTCCCCTCATCAGTGCCTTTTCATGCTGTTCAATACGTGAGATATGAAAGGAGGGAAGTTGTTTACCATCCCTCCTTCCCTCTCTCACTATCTCTCCTCTCTCTCTCTCTCTCTCTCTCTCTTCCCACACACACACACACACACATGCTACATGCCTATTTTTCACAAACACTCTTTCCTTCCTTTGAACTCCAAAAGCACACATCAGGACTACAAAACTGTTGCGTTCACTCGCAGTGTTGCCATAGTGACCAGATGACGGCTAATGCTAACTTGAAAAGACATGCTCCCATTTAGTTAAAGGCTTCTCTATGATTTCTCTGTATCTGGAAACCGTTTCAGAATTGCAAATGGAATGCAACACTGTAAATACAAAAAATTTTTTACTGGAGAAGGAAGATGTCATATTAAGATGCACTTAAATTGTTGTATATATTATTATTTTAGGTTGCAAGTTGTTTTATAAATAATATTTAATGTTTTATAAGCAAATGCTCCATTTGTTTTTACTACTCAATTTGTTTTATTTTGTTATTCATAAAACAGGAAACGTTGTCAAATTAATGTAAAGTATAAGAAAAATAATCAGAAACCTAAAAGGAATTTGGTGAAATATACTGTATGGTTGCAACCCATATGCACAGTTAATTCTCAAGTCTTAATTAATATGTTTTGATCATTTAGCAGCACAAAAATACTAATTAAGAAGCATTTTTACATTGAAATTAAATCATTTGGTTACTGTATATGTTGTCTTGTTGTGATGTTGAAACACTCCTCCTCTGCCAAATGAAGCATAGTTGTTGTCTAATTAAGAGAAAATTACAGTCACTATTCACTTCTAGTTTGAATGACACCTGTGAGATATCTGCTGCAGTTAAGTTCATTTTTAGGTAAAATGGATTTGAGACAAGCTTCCAGGTCCAGCGTTAGTCTTCTTTTGTACCATTGCAAAGCTCCTTGTGAAATGACGGCTTACATTATGAACAGCAGGCTGAAACCTGGAGATAAGGGCTGTTTGGAAGAGCCTTTGAATGTTTGTGCCATTTATAATAGAGCCATTGAACGGACTGAAAAGAGCAAACAGTATAGTAAGTTTCTCAGTCCACACTCTTTGTATTTTCAAAATAAACGTCTAATGGTTATATGGGTCTAAAGGATTTGACCAAAATCTAAAGTTTCCCCCTTTCAGAATGTCTTTGAATTTGATTTGTCCCTTTTTTAATCACATTGATTACATTTTCAAGTATGGTTTTAAAAGTCTTTTAATCCAAAGAGCATCCTGAGGTTCAATGGAAGTCATAAATTACGTAATATATACTATATATATATTGGACCCTACTGTACTAAGCCAGAAGATTAGAAGATTTCTCAAAAGGCTGCCATTTATCCATGTATAGGGATGCAACTTAAGATGATTTTTCTTTATCCATCTTTTTTCTTTTCTATCTGGGAGTCTTGCTCAAGAAAACATGCATTTGGAGGATATAACAACACTTTATTTATTTAATGTCTGTCCATTTGATTGCAAAAAGAAAAGGCTAGTCTGTGTATACAATGCACCAGGGTTTTAAGGTCATATTGTCTGAAATAGTAGATCTTTAGTGAGACAGAATGCAAATATTTCAATGTGAACAAACAAACGGGGGGCTATATGTATTTTCTTGTGTGTTCTGCTCATGCTTTGATTGTCCCACTAATTGTTGCACTTAAACACCAAATGGTGGCTTAATGCTCACAATCAGGCTAATATCACAGAGATGCCATGATATTTATGCTATAAATGCCACCTGTCTTCCTCGCAGTTGCCATCCGGAGGCCACGCTACGAGAGAATGTTTTAATAAGAGTAGATTGAGACATGGAGGAAGTAAACATTAGCCATCTGGAAGCACCACCCAGCATTCAATGGTCCCCTCATTTAGTTTGCCGTATCGATTAGTTATCTCCTATCCTGGAAAAGGTGTACAGCTAACACACAAACACAGAGTGAGAGAGAGCAGCAGAAAAATGATTAGCACTGTTAGCAGACACATATAATCTATCATTAGCAATTAGGATAACATATAACTGAAAGAAGTCGGACTAGAGATTATGTAAAGCTGTTTACTGTGAAGCATGTCTGGACAATCTCACAACTTGTCGTCATAATCTTCACAGCCCTTATCGCTCACGAAGTGCTGCGGTACTATTGAGCTGCTTGCCTGATATGGCACCATAAACACATAGGACAGGAAACTTCTGACATAATATTTCTTAAACAAACATGAACTACTGTCAGAGTGAATCCAAGCTAATGCAGCAAAATCCAAACCACCCAGGTCACAATCTATTGGTTCTGACAGAAAGAATGAGAATGTAAACCATCCGATTTAAAAATATTATTTTTCCACAGTCGACTGCGCAAACAGCAATAACCTTATGCACCTGTGCTCATGTGATTATATAACATGTAACAGATATTTGGGGTTGGTTGCTGTTGGCTAATGTAGGATGATGTCTTACATTATATATCAGACCAAAACACTTTTTGACTCTCAGTGAGCTTCAGAATAGAGTATATCTAAATTGATCTCTGGTTAATTAAAATACAGTCAAAGTGATTGCTCCAGGTTTGTATTTGATGCTGATTGGACTTGATAGGCAGGGAACCTGCGAACAGATGAAGACATGGTACAGTGATTTGTATTTTTAGTCATGGTTGCTGAACCTATTCGCTACTAATTAAATCACATACTTTATTTACCCAGGATATTTTTGATTCTAAGTGACTAATCTCGTTAATGCAGTTTCAGTCAATAAAAGTCTTCAAAAAGGAAACAATTTATCTTAATGTATTTGAATATATTACCAGAAAGGCTGGGGTTTTAAGCAACAGAAATCTAGTGGTAACATAAGTCAACTTTATATTTACTGTCAGTTTAATTGCTGTCATTTAAGGCCACAGGCAGCTGAACACGCCGAAGGCTCAACCCCTCCATATCCATCTGTAAATATTATTTTAGATGGTTTAAAAACAACTTGCAAACAAATAGACAACCTTAGCAAGGGCTTTGGACAACTTACTGGATAATACGTCATGTGGTGGTGTTAAATTCGTGCTGATGTTTATGGCTGTTTACTCAGAAATGCACCTGGCAACTTTATTGACCTGCGAGGAAAATTATCTCTAAATAGGTTTCTATGGAAGTTTCAGTTTAGAGATAAATATGTTCAGAGATCACTACAATTGACATGTAAATCCTCTTAACATTAATTTGGTGAAAGAACTATGGTAATATAATGGCTTTTGTATATAACACATTTTTGTAACAGAATGTGCTACCAATACAGCAGTGCCAAGTCTTAATTTATGGTCTGATTACAGCCTTTATCATTTATTTATATTCATCAATCAGCTGGCTTTATCATGCTAATACAGTATATGATCTCCACCAGTGCTTGCCTTTAAAAAAACATCTGTCATCATTTACTCACCCTCAAGTAGTTCCAAACCTGTGTGAATGTCCTTGTTCTGTCTTTTCACTCTGAACAAGAGTTTAGTAATCGGTTTTGGTCACCACTGACTTCCATAATAGGAAAAAAAAAATACTATGGGAGTCAATGGTGACCCAAAACAGCCTGGTGAGTGGAATTTTCTTTTTTGAGTGAACTATTCCTTTAAGTTTTAAATACCGGTGACTCACCAAATAACTGTGTGGGTGAACATTGTATTTATACAGAATTCTGGGGTTTTGCGGCTGCAGTGATTATTTCCTTTATTTATTATATGGGATGTGCTTATCTGAGAGTTTATTTAAAATGCCCAAGTCTCAGTTGTATGAGACTAAACATGCCGCGGATCAGAAATTGAACTTGTATTTAAGATTTGCTTAAAGGTGCAGTGTGTAATATTTAGGAGAATTTATTGGCAGAAATGCAATATTTCAGAGGTGTGTAAAGACCTTACATAATAAGCCGTTATGATTTTATAACCTTAGAACGAGCAATTTATATAATGGAAGTCGCCAGTTAGTGCCGCCATGTTTCTACAGTAGCCCTAAACAGACAAACTTCTACAGAGCGCATTTCATCAGTATGTTGTTCTACTTCTTCCTTGGTGTTTTAAGAGGCCGCTCGTGTCGTCATAACGTTGAAATGCGCACAAAGTAGTAGTTGTAGTATTAGCAAGCAAGTCAGTGATGTTTTTAAACTTAAAATTAAAAAAAGGAAATTAAAAAAAGGAAGCTAAAAAAAATGCTTAAAGTGTTATGCGCGCAGATGAAGTGGCAGAGGGTCAGTCTTCGTCAGACAAAAAAAAAGAAAACTTGATGCAGACAGACGACAGCAGAAATCCTGGATAATTATTGGTGTGGATAGAAGATAGGATTTAAGATAGATTCTAAGATAGAAGGCGCTTATGCTGGAGAAGTGTTTCGAAGGCACACTGAAGTTGTCTGTTTTCTGCTGGACTGGTAAGTTAGTCCAACAATAGCAATCATAGTTAAAACTGTTGTTTGATAGCTTTAGTTGCAAGATGGACATAACCGCAGAAACAAGTATTGTTTTCTTTCCTTGTCAGTGTTTAAAAATATGGAATTGGATTGTAATTATAATGTGCATGCCTGATTTCGTATGCACGATTGCATTTCACTTTCACTTTTAATCATGATGTTTCACTGTAGACTTTGTCCGATGCCAATTTGGTAGACGTCGCCCAACTGCCCACACTGCACCTTTACTACATACAATAGATTTTCATTTCTTGTTGTGCACTATATATGCACTATATATATGTTTATTTTTAAATAAAAGACATACAAATGTCACAATATATAAATATTGCATTTGAACCTATTAAACCTATATTGGGAATTGGTCGTATTTGTACTGTGAATGGTACGCCTGTCACTTTATCATTTGTGTGCATTTAGGTGAATTTGTCATTGATCTTTCATTGTTCAAGAGACCTTTTCATCCAGGTCTAGAGAGATAATCTTCCTGTTCATTGAACTAGAGAGGATGACACATTTTAGCAAGGAGGTCCTAAACCCCCCTGTGATTCAGCCACTTGATCCTGCTTAATGCCATTGGCACACCCACTCAAATTTGGAGATTAAGCTTCTTCTGATGACAAAGAGCAGATGATGTAAACAAAGCCTCCGCCAAAACAAGCTTTAGTACATCTTAGTTTCTGGAAGAGGTGGATATTTTTTGTCAAAACTTGGTTTGATTGGCATCCATTCTTAATTGATTTTTTTCCCCCAACCAGTATCAAGGAAGTTTTGTTTCTCGACAGTTTGTGCGCTACATGCAAGCTTCATTGCTTCAGACATTCCACTAATATCTTTCGCATTCTCTCCCTTCCTCCAACTTTTTTGGTCACCACACTTTGTTTTTCTCTCTCTCTCTCTCTTTCTCACCTTTTATTAACAAAGAAGCTGTGGGTAATAAAGCAAAAATAAGATGGAACACTGATGACAGGATAACATAAATTTCAGGGCAGACATTTATGGCAAGCAGATCTGCCTGAATGCCTGTGGCAGAAATTGCAGCTGAATTATTTCTGTGTTTAAATTAGTTTCTTTCTCTCTGTGATTTGTTTATAACATGTGAGTTATTCACATTTGAGTCTGAATGAGTCTAATTACCTACTGTTCTCAGTATTCTCTGAATGTATGAATGTATTTTTGGTGTTAAAAAAGCAACAACAATATAATGTGATATTGTGTCCCACACAAAATGACATGAAAAACAAAAGGATATTTATGGAGCAATCAGATCCACATTGCATAATAATGCTATATTATGTAAAAATATTAAACAATAAACTTCTTAATTTGTTGTTAAAAAGTCAAAGCTAATTATATTAAAGTCTCATGGACTAGGACTGCTGCATTGACCAATCAGCTTTCAGGACCATGTCGTCCGTTTTATTAAACTGCTTTCAAAAATTAGCACAAAATAATTTTGCACTTTTGAATTATGGCCTGATCCTGTAAGACAGATAGCTCACACAAAATTGCAAATTGTAATCTAATTATCATTTAATCGCCTTTATGTCTTTCCAAACCTGTCTTGACTTATGTTCATCAATAGAACATATTTTGAAGAACATTGGTGTACCAAACAAGTTGACTTCCATTGTTTGTTTTTTTTTGTCCATACAATGAAAGTCAGTGGGAACTGAAACTGCTTTCAAATGATTTAAAATATATACATTTAGCATTAATTAATTTAGCATTCTGTATATTCTTTTGTTTTCTACAGAGTAAATTCCAGGATGTTATTTTCGGGTGCACTATCCCTTTAAGGATGCCAACAGATTTCCAATTTGAGTTGATTTACATTCACCTAGCAGGGTTTTAGCCTAAAGACGTAGTTTGTTTTCCTTGGTACGTTGTTGTTGTTTTTTAGGATGTTGAAAGTTGACCTGACATATCAAGTTTCAACTCCTGACAGATGAATGCTTATGGGTTTGCTATCTGTCAGGAAACACCGACTACAAAAACAAAACAAGCTTACCTGACAAAACACACAATTTGGTTGGAGGTAGGAGTGGGATTTAGTGAGCAGATGAGCCCTTGTTAGAACAAAGAAGGAAAGTACAAGCCAAATTTGCAGTCCTGCTTTTGGCAACTCTTTCAATCACAAATGGGTGTATACAGCAACCATTATAATAGTCTAAACGCAACCTGTGCACTTTATGTTAAGTAAATGGAGTGTCTGGAAGTCATTAAGGTGTTTGGTTAGGACACACATGAGCCAGGGTGGCATTAGTCCACTTGGGTGGTCCACTCAAAGTTGTCTTAGAAACTTAAGATGACATTAAGGGTGAGTAAATGATGACAGAACTTTCATTTTTGGTTGAAGTATTAAGGATACTGACACGCAACCATAATGCAACCTCTCTCTTTTATACGCATACGCAATTAAGCTGGAGTCACGGTGCCTCACCATGTCATCAAAGCAGTGCAATATAAATGGATGAATAAAGAGTTCATCCAAGTGTAAACCTCTAAGACATTGCAGGTATTTGTTTTTTGTTTGCGACTCGTTACAGTTTTTCCTCTGTAGCCATCTGCTAAAGTCAGTAACTGTGTAGTCCCTGGAGCCATGTTTATTCAAAGCCTGCATTTTGCATCTCTTAAGACATTTTGTTTTTTTGGAAACAGCTTTGAGTTGATGAAGCTTGAGGGTTCAAATGTGCAATCTTTCCCTTTTAATTATTTAAAATATTTCAATATAGATTGAATTATCTAAAATAAAGCAATAACCCTTGATTTATTTATTTAAATTTTTACCCTTTTGCTCTCTTTTGCAAATGTGTTATTATTTATTTTTTTATTGTTTTCAATATATTTAAAACTAAATTTCCTTAAATTAAGCAACAACCCCACAGTTTATTTTTGCTCTCTTTTGCACATTTGTTCCCTTTGTTATTCATTATTTTTTAACATTTAATTCAATTCTTTGTTATATTTAAAATGAAAATACCTAAAATTGTTGGCACTGATAGCCTCGTTAGCAGTCCATTAACATGTCAACTGTAACACTTTACAATAAGGTGTCACTTGTTAACATTAGTTAATGTATTAAGTAACATGAAAAACAATGAACAATACTTTTATTACAGTATTTTTCGTCTTTGTTAACATGAATGCATTAGTAAATGCTGAAATTAACATAAACATTAACAAAAATGAATGATTGCTATACAAATATCGTTCATTCTTAGTTCATGTTAACTAATGTTATTAACTAATTTTAACTTATGAACCTGAGTTACCAAAAAAAAACTTCAATTAAGCAAGAGGCCTTCGTTTTTTGTTTTTTTTAATTAAGGCACCGGCTTTTTTTGTTCTGTTTCTCTTGCATTGTGAATTACTTACCAAGCTTGCTGCTTTGTTTTTTACACACATAGGAGACTTGATAATTCACTTTTTTTTTGGTTAATTTAATTATTTAAATAATATTTAAACTATGCAAAATACAGCAACACCCCTTAATTATTTAGTTTTTCTCCCTTTTTTTTCTCTGGCTTTTTTCCTGTTCTTCAGAGTGCTGCGAGATCTAAATCTGTCTTTTCATAGCTGCCATAATTATGCTTTCTTGTTTAAATGATTGCATATGAGGCCAACATAAATGTGCACTTGTTTCATTTTCAGATATTTAGTTTACCTTGTTAAATATTTCTTTAATTATTTAATTAAACATTACCTCACCATCTGCTCTCAGATACACACTTGTCAAAAAATATTGCGATTTCGCGGCCACTTGCAAATGCATTTAATTCTGAGTTGAGTGGCAGTGTAAGAGCAGGCCTGCTGGTCCAGCGCTGTCGTCTCCTGCAGCTGTGTCCTGATGCACGCACTTCACTGAGAGGCTTATCAGCAGTCCACCTCTGCTCCTTTTCCATTCCATTAACATTTAATGCTGTCATCCCCGTCCTCTGATAAGCACATCTCCCCCACACAGAGTTGATGAAGGCCACTCACCCACCACACTTACTGATACTCTTTTATTTGATCATATGAATGCACTATTAAGAGATGGAGAGGGAGAATGGGTTTGGAGGTGAAATTAAAATGGATTAAGTTTAATGAGTTCTCATGATCTTTATGCAACCGTCCAAGTAACACATGGTCGACACATATTTTTTTTCTTATAAAAAGATGTGATTAGATAATTACAATGCCGGACCCATGGCAACATGGTCACCATATTATATGTATTTTTCTTTTTTATGCTCTCTTTATCTTCTTTCATCAGTGAGGAGAGGTCAGAATCGGTCGTTTCAATTGCTGTGGTTATTATGATGACGATGGGTTGCCTCGCTCAAATCTCCACTCGGCTGATTTCTGTGGTGGTGGTAACAGCGTCCATAGTGGCACACTGCCAGCTAGCATCGATTCAGATAGGCCTGACATTTTAGCCTGCGCTGTGGCAGAGTGACAATAACAAGAATGCCCACATCATGCGCTTAGCAGAAGGCTTCAGTGGTCGATTTGGCATTGTGCTGGTTCTCTTCTGTGTTTTTGGAGGAGGTCAAAACGGTTCTGTTTAGTGCAGGAGTGTGTGCAAGAGAATCTAAAACTCGCCAAAAGCCTTTTGTGATTCAGCCTCCCCCACAATGGAGCACTGTGGTGTTTTTAAACCTCTTTGCTTTATTAGTGTGTTATTTTATTACACTTTAAAGTGCATTGTTGCTTTAAATTATTGAAAGAAATAGTTAATGTGAAATGAAAATCCCACTGTTCCAAACCTACATAGAATTCTTTCTTCTGTGGGACACAAAAGTTGTATTTTGGAAGAATGGCATGGCTTCAATAGGTACTAGGGTCAAGTGAACCAGTACTTGGGTCAAGCTCCAAAATGACAAAAAGCACCATAGAAATATAGCACAGATGGTCAGCATGACTCTATTACTATGTCAAAAAAGTTTATATTGTGTGCCTCATAACTTGAACAGAATGAATAGTTTCTAAAATAAAGTTACTATTCTCACCTCCGCTCTAGCTCTTTTCACTTTGATTTTAAGAGAATAGAACATGTAGTATGTGTGGATGAAATAGATCTTTTCAATCACTGATTTTAACTGGTTCATAAAAATCACTCTGAATGGTTAATTGGTTAATTGAACGGAAACTCCTTGGAGGGGGATTGCAGTGAATAATGACTTAAATTTCAGTCTGTTAATCACGCAAAGCTATTATACTACATGGCTTTAGAAGACATGGAATATAGACCACAAGTTTATGATAGTTTTTGATGCTTTTGCATTTTTTAAGCTTCAAATCACCAGTGTCTATTCATGATAATTACATGGACAAATATGACCAATATATTATTTAAAATATAAACAGACATGTTTGAAACATGCATGAGTAAATTATTTAATGTGATTTTATAGGTAATGTAACTTTTTCAATTAAATACTAGATAAATTCAGAAACACTTTATTTTAAGGTGTCTTTGTTACATATTACACGTTTACTATTTTAACAACAATTAATCATGCACAATTACATTAAGTCCCTTTTAAAAAGGTTTGGAAAAGTAACTGTAATTATTAACAGATTACAGTTACATGTAACTTTACTCCCCGACACTGAATATGCATAGCAATGTGTCAGCTAATTCTAGATTGGTTTCCAATCATCTGTCCGACCTGTAGCGGATGAAGGGGAAACCTATTTGAAAACAGTCATTGTTTTTGCTGTTTTTCAGAGCCACAAAAACTATATACTTTTGCTGTAAATTGATGGCTACTGTATTTGTCCTGGTGACAATGTGGGTGCTGTGGTGTCATAAATATGCCAGTGTTTGTTTGGAGAGCCGATCATTCCCAGCCGCGTAATTTATGAATTCTGGTTGATAAGCTGTACTTTGAGATTTTCATGTCATTTTACCACGTAGGAAAGATGTGATTGGATTATTGGCTGACAGCAGAATCCATGTAATGCCCACTGAATACTGAATGAACATGACAAAAATACTCTGAAAAGCACTTTAACGTGACCTTTAACCATTTTGGATAATCACAAAATAGGCACTCTCATCAGTATGACGAAACAATGTCTTTGTAGTTGGATTTTTTTCCGGGAATATATCCAATGTTTTAGGTTATTTCGCACTTCTGTCTGTCAGACTGTGAGCGTATAAGAACCTCTGGAAACTGGCAACTTTTTTGATGAATAAAAAAAAAAAAAAAAAAAGCCTTCTTACATTGTGGTTGCACACTGCTTTCTTTTCCTTTTTTTTCTTAGTTTATCAGTACGGCTTTGATGAGTCCTTTTGTGTTCGCTTTGTGTGTTAGGCAGGCTATGTGAGGAGAATGCGAGCTCTCCTCCCAGCGGTGTGACTCCAGCATCCATTAACCATTCTTAATCACAATAAGAGCTTCCCAATATTCTGAAAATCATCGGGAGGATGAAAGGAACCTGCTGGGTTATTATTGCCAATGTTGTAAAGATGTACCACCATTAAGGGAGAACATCTCAGTTTAATGTTTGCATCGAGGTTTGTCTAACCTGCACTGAGGGAAAATGATGGCAGTTGTAGAAAACTCTACTGACCTGAACATTTCAGTGAACGTTGTGTATGAACTTACAGTCTGGCTTGTGTTCCACTACACAGGAAGTGAGGACTGACATGCAGGGTCTTTTCATTTGCGTCTTCAAAAATGTTCCTTTCACTTACGTCAAAGCCTCACAGCGCTGTAAAAACACTTCTGTGTTTTGTAGTCCAATTCAATTACAAGGTCTTACAGGAAGTGCTTTCTCAAAACAATAGTGTTGATATGATTTAACATTTTAAATATTTTATGTGTGTGTGTGTATCCTTTTCGGATAATTAGGGATAATTTAAGCCAGAATTATCTGAATGACATTCCAACATATAAATGAAGGCAGGGATTTCACACAAAAATGCAAATTCTGCTATCTTACCCCCATGTCATTAACATTACTTACATTGCATATTGATATATTGCATATTGAACATAACTATTCCATTGCTTTATTTGTATCAGTTACACACACACACACACATAGATGAAGAGTTTATTTGCAAAAACTGATATTTCAGTTGTGTTGCTGTCTATGGGGGTCAGATAGGTCTCTAATTTCATCATGAATGCATCTGTATAAGCTGAAGCAATTAAGTCACAACTCCAATTTACCTTTTCAACTCAGATATGCTCCTAACACATGCTTTAAAAAAGTTTAAGCATTAGAATTGGCTCATTATATCTGAAGTCAGACTTTAGACACCTCTGGGATTTGGCTGAGCGCTTCCAGATCCCACAGGCACATTGCAGTGTGGACTTCTGACAGTTCAGATGCCAAAGAGGAATCCCTTTGGGACTTAAGGAGAACTGGAAGTCAAGAGGTGTGTATATTTCTAAACATTAGTCAGTGTTTGTGTGTGGAACTGAAGTTCTGAGTTTGTGATAGAGTGAACGCTGAACGCTCAGAGTTGTTTTCCATGTGATATTTCAGTGCAAAACCTGCATCTTTTTCACCATCACCCACCAGCCAGTTTAAGCAAGAGATAAATGCTCTGAAATATAGTGTCATGTTAAAACTATAGAGTGATTATTTAAATGAAATAATTTATTCCTCCCGGCACAACAACTACTCCTTTTTATGTAAATTAGGCTCATTATAGATAATTCACAAAACTGAATTAACGTCATGGTATTACCTCATAGGGAAAGTAGGTGGGTTTTGTACATTTAAATCTCTGTGTACATTTTCATCATGAAGTGATTATTCAAATAATTAAAAGACAAGTGTGTTTCAGCATTTCTTTATTTTCATTTATTTCAATTGTATTTATTTGGCTTTTATTTGTTTATTTTACTCATGATTATGTGTAACATGTTTGTGTTTAAGATGGCTGTATATTCTGTAATTCAAATAAAAAAGAAGTTTGTATAAAAAATTTAAATACTCCATATTTTAGAAGGCTTGTGCAAATTAAAGGTGCGATTTGTGGTTATCATTCATTTTTAGTGAATTAGACTAACTAGACTTGTTCACACAGGAATTTTAAATTTTTAAAATGTACTGCTTCAGGCCATTCAAGATCCAGATGCAGCTTGTTTCTTCAACAGATTTGGAGAAATTTAGATTAGATTTTAAATTCCTTTGTATGTGAATGGGAGCCATCACGCAAGGCCAAACAATGTGTGTTTGCAAAAAGAAAATGTATCATTAAAATATTAGTAACTTTAAACAGGCCAGAATATAAGGCTTTCTCCAGTAACAAAAGTTGTGTTATCTGAATCAGGAGATACATTTTTACAGATCAAGCCTATCTTGATAAATGTTTACAAAACAGTATAAAATAGTTCTAACAAATATCTTGGTTCCCTTTCAGTCGGTCACTCTTACGTCACGTCGGTGACCGACGAACAGGAATCTCGCTTCGAGATGCCAAAACAACTTTCATTTTCATTTTCATTGGCATACGCTGATAAGGATCAGCTGCACCCAATCGCCTTGCGAGTATAAGTAGGTCAGCCGATCTAGCATTCATTAGCTTTTCGCTTCGGAGCCGAGCAGTTCATGCGAACGTACCAGAAGCCATTCTACTCTGCAAAACGACAGAGAAAGGCTGGTGTTACGGTGTTGCAGCGACAGTGGTTCCAGTCGAGTGGCGGTGACATTTGTGCATTTGTTTACCGAGCGGCTATCTTCCCTGTTTGCTTCAGCCTTTCAAAAAAGAGCAAAGCTAAAAGAGTACTCACGGGTGGTACGTCTTTTTAAAGACGCTTCCTTTAACAAGGAATTTCATACCATACGTGCGTTGTTGGATGTGGCCGTTACCTGGCATCAGCGGACAGTCACGAACGCTGTTTTACATGACTGGGCATTGAGCATGCTAAAGCGGCGTTCGTTGATAGCTCATGTTCCTCATGCAGGAAGATGACTATCTCGGAGTTGCGGAGTTGCCTATTCCTCTTTCGCGTTCTGGGGCTCACGCTGGCAGCGTCCGCAGAGCTTCCGGTTCCGGAAGAGAGAGGGCTGGCCTTACAGTGACAGTCGGGAACTCTCCTCGGAGAGCACCTCCTGTCGCCCACACTCGGACACTGTTGGAGTCTCCATTTGGGCAGCCTGGTTAACCGAAAACAGTGTCAGATGTCACTTTTGGAGCTCCCCCTGATGATCAGATGTTGGTTACTGCATCGGAAGGAGAGTACGGTTCTGGAATGAGGCATTCGGTTTTGGAGCTGTGTCCGATGGACACTCAACCATACTGGATACTGATCCAGAACTGGTCGCTATGCTTTCCTCGGCCGCCAGGGGGATCGGGATTAAGTGGAACCCTCCACAGCATCCTGAGCCTCCGAGGCTGGATGATTGGTACTGAGGTGTGCCCCCAGCTGAGGTACAGAGACCCACTTCGGTGCCTTTCTTCCTGGAGGGGCATGATGAGCCTACTCTGTCGTGGAAGGCACTTTTCACTGCCAGGAAGCTATCGAGTGGTTCATCCTCCTTCACCACCCTTGACGGTGGTGTAGCGAGGGGCTACACTAGGGTCCCCCAGATGGAGAGCTTTGTTGCGATGCAACTGTGTCTGCAGGCTTCTACCTCCTGGCAGGGTAACCCGTCGCTCCCCTCCCGGGCCTGTAGGCATTCGTCGATGACGATGCCTATAAAGCCTGAGGAGATGCTGCGCCTTCTGTACACGCTATGGCGTTGTTGCAGGTGCATCAGGCCAAGGCACTGAGAGCTCTGCACGTGGGTGGCCATGATCCAGAGGTTCTTCCGAGCTTTGTGGGACCTCGCGACGGACCTCGCGCTTCGAGCGACAAAGGATACGACGCATGCCCTGGGTTGTGTGATGTCCACTATGGTGGTCCAGCAGCGCCATCTTGGCTGTGTTTGGCGGACATGAGTGATGCAGACAAGATTAGGTTTTTGAATGCTCCCGTGTCACAGACTGGCCACTTCGACGACGTGGTGGTGACGTTTGCCCAGCTGTCCCCACAGCCAAAGAAGCAGACTGAGGCCCTCTGTCACATCTGCACTCGGGCCCTGCTGTCAGAGTCTCAGCCTGCTCGTCGCCGAGGGCGGCCCCCGCTGCCCCCCTCTGCTCCTCCGCCGCCAGTGCAGCAGCCGCGTCGAGGAGCCGACAGCGGGGCTCCCGCCCAGCCCGTCCATGCCCCTGCAGGAAAACACAAGGGCAGGAGGTCCCAGGATGGGTGACCTAGGGATAGAAGGTACTGTTCTTCGGGAGTGGACGAGCTCTCCACTCCCTCTCCGGTGGAGGGCCGGGGGGAAAAATTCCAAAATCTCGACAAGAAGAGCAGTTTTCTCTACCTCTGGGTCCTCTGAGGGGACGAGGTGCTGTGGAAAAGCCTATAGAAGAGCTTTTGTTAAACACTCACTCTCCTCTCATGTCAGGCAGCAGTCAGAGTGCAGGAAGCACGAACCAATGGACTTCCAGCCTCACTTCTGCCAGGACGCTGGTAACATGCACACACACCCAGGCCTCCCTCCGAACCGGCTCAGAAACGCTTGGACAGGACCCCTGCGTCCCCCCACGCTGCCCCACCACCGGCACCCCGGTGGTCCCGATGGTGCCTCTTGCTCTGTTCTTAGATGCCTGGATAGCGCTCAGACTGTCTCGATGGCTCATCCGCACAATTCGGCTTGGTTATGCGATTCATTTCGCCCGGTATTCCTCCCAGGTTCAGGGGCGTTTGCTTCACGACGGTGAATGCAGACAATGTGTGCAGAAATTGCTACTCTTCTGATGAAGAAAGCAATAGAGCCGGTCCCTCCAACCGATATTAGGACAGGGTTTTACAGTCCATACTTCATAGTGCCCAAGAAAGGTGGTAGGTTACGGCCGATCCTGGATCTGCGAGTCTTGAATCGAGCTCTTCACAGGCTTCCGTTCAAGATCTTGACGCCGAAACGCATTTTCGAATGCATCCGTCCCCAGGATTGGTTTGCAGCAAAAGACCTGAATGACGCATACTCAGGCCATTCCTGAGCTTCGTGTTCGAAGGTAAGGCATTTCAGTATAGTGTCCTGCCCAGTCGGGCTCTCCCTGTCGCCCCGTGTGTTCACCAATGTGGCCGAGGCAGCCATGACTCCTCTGAAGGAGAAAGGGGTTCGTATCCTCAACTACCTCGACGACTGGTTGATACTAGCCCAATCCAGAGCTCAGTTGTGCGAACACAGGGACTTGGTGTTACAACACCTCAGCCTGTTGGGCCTTTGGGTCAACTGGGAAAAGAGCAAACTTTGGCCGGTGCAGAGGAACTCTTTTCTCTTTGCTCCATATGGGACCGCTTCAGCATTGGCTTCTCGATCGAGTCCCGAGGTGGGCTCATCTGCATTGGCACATCAATTGTCTCAAGCTGCTAGCAGTTCGTCTCGCCCTGGGTCGTCTCAAAGAGCAAGTACAGGGCTGTCACATTCTGGTCCGCACGGACAACACATCGACCGTGGCGTACATCAACCATCAAGGTGGTCTATGCTCCCGTCGGATGTCGCAGCTCGCCCACCACCTCCTCCTATGGAGTCAGAAGCATCTGAGGTCGCTTTGCGCTATTCACATTCCAGGTGTGTACAACCAGACGGCCAGCGAGCTGTCTCGAGCCCAAGCACTCCCTGGAGAATGGAGACTCAATCCCCTGACAGTTTAGCTGGTATTAGAGCATGGCAGCAGAATTGTGCTTCTCTTCCTACTGCAAGGGTTGGAGCGAAGGCTGTCTCCCTCCACCCTTAAAGTCTTTGCAGCTGCCCTCACAGATAACCATGACCCTGTCAATGGCAGGTCTGTGGGTAAGCATGATCTGGTCATCAGGTTCCTTAGGGGGGGCTAGAAGGTTAAATCCTCCTAGGCCTCCTACTGTACCCTCTTGGGATCTCTCACTTGTGCTGAGAGCATAAGGAGAGGGTCCCTTTGAGACTTTGCCAGCAGTCGAGTTGAAGTTTCTCTCAATGAAGACACTCCTCCTGCTCGCATTGGCCTCCATCAAAAGGGTAGGAGACCTGCAGGCATTTTCGGTTGACGAGTCGTGCCTCGAGTTCGGGCCAGAGGATTCCCAGGTAACACTGAGGCCACGGCCCGGCTACGTGCCCAAGGTTCCTACCACTTCTTTCATAGTTCAGGTGGTGAACCTCCAAGAGTAGGACCTGTTCGGTCGGCTTGGTATCCTTCGGATCCTCAGCGAAGACCTTATGAACGCTAGATCAGCTGACCTACTTATACTCGCAAGGCGATTGGGTTCAGCTGATCCTAATCAGCGTATGCCAATGAAAATCATTTGCGTGTTTGCATACAAGCAGAGTTGTTTTGGCATCTCGAAGCTAGATTCATATTCGTCGATCACCGACGTGACGTCTCCGTTTCCTTCTTCAGGGAACGAGGGTTACAACATGTAACCGAGACGTTGCCACTGGACTATTTTACTGTAGGAAGCGTTATTATGGATTAAGCGGTTTGTATTGTGGCGAGAAGTGATGGCTTAAAGATTTAATAATGGACTTCTTTTCTACAAACACTCATCTCAAGGCATTAATTGATGGACTTGAGTGGTGTGGATTGTTTGTGGATTATTGTGATGTTTTTACCAGCTTTATTTCTGACAGCACCCATTCACTGCAGAGCATCCATTAGTGATACGATGCTAATTTTTTTTTTCCAATGAAGAATCAAACTCATTTACAAGTTGGATGGCCTGAAGCTGATTTTTTTCATATATATATTTGGACAAACCTTTCCTTTGATGGAATAATTTGTCGTGTTTTTTTTTATGATCTTTTAAAATGCCAGCAGCAGTACCACAGACCACAGACTTTGCAGAGCAAAAGGATTATTGGACATGTTTTGTATTCCATAGTATTCCATAGTGAGCATCTATCCTGAGGATACATTCAGCTGTGAAAACAGATAGCAGGCAAGCATCCCGAAACAGAAGAGAATGTGTTTGTGGTCCCCAGTCCTTCACGGAGTATAAAGATAAAGCAGCACAGACAGCCTGCCTGGTAGCCGTGTACACACAGATACACCCTGCCGTAAATCAATTACGCTGTTTAAAAGAACAGGCTAATGTTTCCCTACAGTCAACTCCAATCTTTAGAGGATTTTGGCCTCCTAAACATCCCTGTATGGGTAGCAAATATTTATCTTGTTACCATTTGCTCCAATTAAGAGGGAGAGATCTTTTTTTATAGTGACGATCCTCCTTTCCTTCCTCTATATAAATGATGCAAGTGAACAGAAGCACTTTCTAAACGTTGCATGTAATGAATTTCCATGTTAGTATGACAGAGCCCCAGTGCGGTTAAATGTCATCTTGTTACCATCATTATATTTTTCATGGACCTAGAGAATATTAAAACTAATCATATTCTGTGAGGCTGTTGAAGTACTCTCGGAAAATAATATTATGATTCATGTTACGATTAATTGAAAGGTAAAGAAGAATCAATATCTCACTCGAAAGGGCTTAATTTGGTTTCTGCCTTTCATCTTGTATACTGAAATTATTGACATCCCATAATTCTATTCCTCTGCTGTCTAGATGAACTATAAATCTCTCAGCACTGCTGAATCTGGCCCTTCTGTACAGTGTCACAGTAAATGAACTGCTCTGATTACAGGGGTCTAACAGACTATCACATAGAGAGGTGGGTAGTAACGAGTTACATTTACTTTGTTATATTTACTTGAGTAATTTTTTGGGTAACTAATACTTTTAGAGTATACTTAAAGATGGGTACTTTTACTCTTGTGCATTTTAGTGAAAAAACGTCTCTGGATTATATATAACCCTAGTTCCTTGAGGGAACGAGACACTGCGTCGATGACGCATTGGGAACGCCTTGGCCAAATAAGGCTCCAGGCGTCACAGACGGTGACGTCATGACCGCTGGAGCTAGAAAACCCAGGTGCGCCGCATCACTCATAGCTCAGGAATGAAGCGTGCGCTCGGCAGGGATGCCCGTGTCTGTGGCTAAAGACGCAGTGTCTCGTTCCCTCAAGGAACTAGGCTATATATACATAACCCAGAGACGTTCCTTGAGGGAACTCACACTGCGTCGATGACGCATTGGAAACGAAATACCAACGCCCCCAGACCCACCAGTTCCTGCCTAGTGTGGAGCAGCACAGCTAAGGACAACGGAACCCGGAGTAGCCGGGAGGTCAAGCCCATAAAACCTCCCAAAGGTTAAGGGAGAAGACCACCCAGCTGCCTTGCAGATGTCCGAAACCGGGACACCTGCTAAGTAAGCTTTCGTAGATGCCACACCCCTAGTGTAATGAGCTCTGACTCCGGTCGGCGAGGGGAGACCTGCAGAATCATAGGCCATCGAAATAGCATCAACTATCCACCTGCTCAGCGTCTGTTTTGACGCAGCCGACCCCCTCCGAGGAGGGCCGATACACACAAATAGTTGATCCGTTCTTTTCCATAGCGCAGACTACGGAATATAAATGTCCAGTGCTCGCACTGGGCATACACAAAGAAGTGTTTCCTGACCTGCCTCCTGAAAGGAAGGAGGAAACAAAGGCCTGGAGAACTATAGGTTGCGGTGGCACCGCAGGAACCTCAGGAATATATCCCGCTCGCGGGAAGAGAAATACTTTCACCAGTCCGGGTGCAAAGTCAATACAATCAGGTGCTACTGATAGCGCCTATAAATCACCCACTCTTTTGAGTGAGGAAAGTGCCATCAGGAATATTGCCTTGATGGTTAAAAGACGATCAGAGATCTGATCTAAAGGTTCGAACGGTGGTTTAGAGAGGGCTTCTAAAACCACTGTCAGGTCCCAGGTTGGTATTTTAGAGCACACCACTGGCCTCAGCCTAAGTGCGCCCCATAAAAAACGTACAACTAGTGGGTGTCTGCCCACTGAGCGGTCATTAATAGGTATGTGAAACGCCGAAATAGCCGCCACATACACTTTAAGAGTTGAGTGAGCTATGCCCTTAGAGAGTCTCACTTGCAAAAATTCCAGCACTGAGCCAATCAGGCAGTTAACTGGATCTTGCTGTCGCTCTGTGCACCAAGAGGTGAATAATTTCCACCTCAGCGCATACAGCCTTCTAGTTGAAGGAGCCCGAAAAACATGCCGCTATGACAAACCTGCCGCTATGAGCTGCGCCCCCCTTAGAGGCCACAGCCACAGATTGAATGTCTCTGGACGAGGGTGTAGGACTAGCCCTCCTTGCTGGGAGAGTAAGTCCTTCCTGACTGGAATTTGCCACGGCAACCCATCGAGGAGAGAGGCTAGGTCCGCAAACCAAATTCGGTTCGGCCAGAATGTTGCTACTAACAGTAGGCTGACCGCATGCCGCCGAACTCTCTCAGTGGAAAAGCATACAGAGGGCGCCTCGGCCACCTCTGTGCCATCGCATCCAGCCCCAACGGAGCTGGGTGAACTAGTGAGAACCAGAGAGGACATTACATTCTCCTGACTCGCAAAGAGGTCCACCTCTGCTCAATAAAATAGTTTCCAGATCTGATCCACCACTTGAGGGTGAAGCTTCCATTCCCCGGGCCTCGGCCCCTGTCTCGACAG
>JAUMHG010000060.1:15691714-15716007 GCA_032359395.1 Enteromius anoplus | reverse complement strand
CCTTCTCACGAGGCGGTGAAACACGCGGGGGCTGTGCCGGCGTGATATCACCCAACTCGGAGCGCCGCTCTCTGCCCTGCTGTCGCTTGCGAGCAGGGGGAGCACGAGGGCTGGGCTCTCGTCCTGAAAATGATGCGAGCCTGGTGCGAAGGGTTGACATGCTCAGACTCTCACACACACTGCAATCAGGTCCTGCGAAGGCGGCTTCTGCATGCTCCTTCCCCAGGCAGAAGACACAGTCGCTGTGTTCGTCATCGGATGGCAGAGACGAACGGCAGGAGGAGCAGCGTCGCATGGTGAGGATCGCTCTTATAGACATGCCGGATGGCGGCAGGGGAGAAATCCAGCTGCAGATCTCTAAAAGAGGTTAGTGGTTTTCAGGCTTCCAGTAAGGGAAAGCAAAGAATCCGTCGCTGAAGGAGAATGATCTGAAGTTGGAGGGCGATTCCTAGTCTTATATAGACTAAGTTTATATCATCACACCGCTTTTGGCGCCCATCATAGCCATTGGCTTATCTATTCGTGCCAAAGGGGTGTGATCGACGGCATTGGCCCATTGTTAGCCGGTCCTTCCCTAATTGGTAAACATAAGTCCCCATCAACGGCCCAACAACCGTGCACTTTTATACATAAAAAACTATGTTTTTATAATAGGCTTCAGTTAGGGGGAAAAGGAGTTTTCCCCATGCGTCTTAGCAGACGCAGTACGAGTGAAATGTCGAAAGGGAACATCTTTTATATTCTAGTTTCTTCAAAATAGCCACCCTTTGCTCTGATTACTGCTTTGCACACTGATGGTTTTTGCGACTCCTCTTGGGGACACAATTAAAGTTTTTGCAATTTTCCGGACTGACTGACCTTCATTTCTTAAAGTAATAATGGCCACTCGTTTTTCTTTAGTTAGCTGAGGAGTTAGATGAATTGTAACAGTTGTCCAATAGGGCTGTCGGCTGTGTAGTAACCTAACTTTTGCACAACACATCTGATGGTCCCAACCCCATTGATAAAGCAAGAAATTCCACTAATTAACCCTGATAAGGCACACCTGTGAAGTGAAAACCATTTCAGGTGACTACCTCTTGAAGCTCATCGAGAGAATGCCAAGAGTGTGCAAAGCTGTAATCAGAGCAAAGGGTGGCTATTTTGAAGAAACTATATAAAAAAATGTTATTTCACCTTTTTTTGTTAAGTACATAACTCCACATGTGTTCCTTCATAGTTTTGATGCCTTCAGTGAGAATCTATGAATGTAAATGAAAACAAAGAAAACACATTGAATGAGAAGGTGTGTCAAAACTTTTGGCCTGTACTGTACATCATAGCTGTTTATTTTTCTTTTTACTGACTTCTAAGGTACATTATAGACCTCCACAGTTAGTGCTTCTTTTCTAAAGGCCAGACAGAAGAATTTCACTCTTTGGCGTGACCTGTCAAGTAGCCATTAGCTGACCTTTTGATAAATGACCTCATCAGTATGCAGATGAATGAACTCCAAGCAACTGACTCAAAGCTTGAGGCGACAGGGGTCAACATAAAGGCACTCACCTCTCCTAAATGCATCTGAAGAGGTCAAAATTCAACACAATTAGACTTCTGTACAGGAGGCTTTTAAAGTAGTCTGTGAAATATAAGGCAGTAAGGTTGTACAAACTAAGAGATCAGTAAGACTGTGACGCACCAAAACCAGGTATGCAAGAACATGAGACAGTGGGAGATCTAACATTCGGCATGACGAAGAAAATACTAGGCCAAAAATGGAAAATGAGATTCCAGTGGGGGTCCAGTCATGTGTAAGGAAATATAATTCACACTAATGGATTAGATAATTAAATTTAAAATGGTTTTCGATTATGTGGAATAGCTTCATATGTGAGGCGTAATGTGATCAAATGCTTCGTATGAGAGGCATAATGTGATCAAATATGAAGTATAAATTAATTCTTCAAAGCAGTCAAGGTTTATTCATCTCTATCTGCATCAAGAGCTTTTGGAGGGGCGTAATATGGTTTTACGCTAGCACTGTAGTTCAAATCTGAAGAAATTATTTGTTGGCTAATAAATCTTAATGATTATTTCTGTCACTTAAAACGCTCATTAAAATTAGTATATATCATTGGCACCAAAATGCTTCAGTTTGAAGAAAACTATGTAGTATAGAATAGAACATCTATAGAATAGAATAGTATACCATGCACACTCTATCATTATTGAAGTCTAAATCCATTTATTGAACAAAAGATAAACGTCTCAAGGATCCTTCTTTAACCATTAAATTAAACATGCATAAAATATCAATATCTATCTTGTTTGACAGAAAGGTATAGTGTATTTCATTTATACATCAGTTTTCATTGTTGGCAATTCATAGTCACTGATTAAAAATGTTTTTTAAATTGTTTTTCTGTTTAGTTACACAGAAATGACTGTGTATAAGAAACAAACCTGCACTTGCAAGAATCATGTAGGCATCACAGCAGCTCAAATCTATTTTTTTTTTTTTATTTTTTTTTTTAAAGAAGATGGGAATTAAAACTCAATTGTCCATGAGTGCTTGTCACCTGAGCCCCTCAGCGTTTGCTCTGCAAGACCTTTTTCATAAGGCACCTGTGGCTTTTTGTCCGACTCATCTGTTGTTTTGTTTTCATTTATTTTTATTTCGTGTATATATGCATAAAAAAAAATTGGTTGTGGCAAATGTTAAAGATGTGAAATTACTTGAATATGGATACTGTATATGTGAAAATATACAGTATCCATATCCAAGTTCAGTAGACCATTTTTTTCTGCAAAACCTTTTTTTTTTTTCAAAGCTTCTGTTGTTTATTGTTTTGTTTTTGTGCATACAGTATATGTGTAAAATAATTTGTTCTATTACTTCTAAATAGATATGTTAAATCATGCATCTTAAGTCTTTGGGTCTAAAATAACCACAGATAATGCTGGGAAAAAAGGTAATGTCACTATGATTTATTTTTATAATGGCTAATCCTATTTTATTTAATATACAGTAGCTAGAGGTGATTGACGTTTATATATTCTAGGCTTATTACAAAATAACTTTTACAGCAATGCTATGATTTAGGCTAAGTGTGATTTGATTAATCTCTAGTATATGGCTTGTTGTTGCAGATTAGTCAGAGATAATCATGTTTTGTCAGATTTGTCCATCCGTGGTCAGCGGCTGTTAGCACCTGAACGGACCTATCAGTGCTCTCTAGACCGAGTTCTTTTCCTCCACCGAGTTTCTTCCACAGCTGTCTACAAGAAACCCATCAAGTCGAGATTTGACGGATAGAAATAATTGTTGCCTAGCAACACTGGTTTGAGATTTGTGAATGCCAATGAGGCTTTACTGTTCATTCATTGCCACATGGGAAAGATAGAGGTTAACCATTAATTTTAGGCACAGTTCAGGCAGAAACATCTGCGCAATCTCCCATTCTACAGTATATTACAAGCACAGTAGGTGAAGTGTTGCATGACACACCGCGACCAATTCACAGATAATCCACAGAGAAAGTTCACTGTTTTAATTTCCTGTCCATGACACCTGCTTGGTTTATAAATACGATGACAACAATTATTTAGGCACACTAGCCTCATTTCTGGTCATTTTATATGCTGAAGCTAATATTTCATTGATTTAGCAAGTAATGCATGTTGTCAAACTAAGATAAATAAGGGCTGAGTACTTTATCTGGGGGTAAAACACCTGGAATGTTCCCAGAGTCTTTTTTTTTTTTTTTTTTTTTTTTGATTATATGATAACTGAGCTGTTGTGAATTAATTTCATGTGCTAGAAAATGTCACACAAGTGCAAAGGATCATATTTCCATTGATGTTAGGTTTCCATGTTTAAAGGTTCCGGTTAAAGCAACCCTATAGGTCATTAGTCACATATGTGTCTTTTTTCACAGCAACATCTTAAAGTCAGAGGTACTTTGAAGAGTGAAGAAAGGCCATAGGGTGAAGCCAGTATGTATAGTATTTATTCACTCTGCATCAAGTGTATTCTTAAGGTCTGAATGGCACTTTTGTTCTCGCTTAGCTAACAAAAGCCAATCATAGGCAACTAGCCAATGACCACCTCAGCAACCCATTATTGTACGGTTTTGACTCACTTTGTTGCCGTTGTGATAGCAATGCAGTGATTACAGCGCCATTTAAGGTCTTTCGCATAAGCACGTAACATCGCATGAGGTCACTGATATAAACTGTTCTTTAGATATTCTTAGAATTTCCTATAAAAATATTGTTAACATGATATATTTAAGGAATATTGATACGTAAACCTTAAATAGCCCTGAAGTACCAAAATGTACTATAAATTAGTATTGTTTATTATTTCTTTTGACAATGAGATATGATATCACAGACGATATGAGAGACAAAATAAATTTTGTTTTAGAAAGGTAGTTGACCCAAAAGTCCTTCGATTCCAAATACTAGACTCTTTTTTTTTTTTTTTTGAAGGTTATTATAATATGTATTCATGTGTGGTTATTATAATAGGTGGGGATGTTATTATAATATGTATTCATATGTTTTGTAAAACTGAATTTAATGAGCTGCATTTATAATACAAAATTGTCAGAGAGAACACTAATGCTTCAGTGAGTTAGTGAGTGAGGATTTGTGTCTTTGTGAGTGTGTCTGTGTGCACCCCTCATCAGCCTGGTTGACAGTTGAGCGACTATAAAGCTGAGGTTAGACAGACAAAAGATGTACTTACCTTTAGGCCATCCAACATGTAGATGAGTTTGTTCCTTTGTCAGAGCAGATTTGAAGAAATATAGCATTAGGTCACTTGCTCACCAGTGGATCCACTGCAGTGACTGGGCACCCATTCATCACTGCATGGGATCCACTGTTAAGAAAGTCATGTTATTTCTTCAAATCTGTCCAGGAGAAGATACAAATTCATTTTGATCTTCATTCATTTTATCTTGGATGCCCCAAGGCTAATTTTATTTATTTATTTATTTGTGAACTATCCCTTTAAGGGGGATATGGGCATAAGGGTTACTCCACTCTGAAATTAATCCAATCACTTTCCCCCATTTCATAAACGAATACATACAGTACAAAGCTTTTACAGGTTTTTAACACAATTTAAGATATTTTGGGTAAACTGTGAGGCTTGTGACTGTCCCATTCAATATCAAATGTATGAAAGACATTGTCAGAATAGTCCATCTGCCATCGGTGGTTCAACTATAATGTTATGAAGCTATAAGAATACTTATAGGGAAGGAAACACAAATAACTACTTTATTCAACAATCCGGCACCATAGCATCACCGTAGTGCCATTTTGGAGAGTATTTTTGGGGGGGTAAGTGATTAATCACAAAATTTTCATTTTGGGGTGGAGTAGCCCTTTAATGTATTTAAAGTTAATTAATTTTCATTATAGGCTAATTTTACATTTTCAAAGATGTCTTTTTGTCTCACATCATGAGATTTGTGTCTGTTCATCATGAATGGAATATGTCCGGTTTAAAGGTCCTATATTGTACACCTTTTAGAAGTTTTATTTAAGGTGTTGATGTCTTTAAGAATACATATTTGCAGTATAAGTAACAAAAAACATCTTGATATGTTTTTACAGCTCCTCTCTCAGAAGTTCTGTCAAAAACAGGTCGATTTTGGCCTGTCTAATTAATATTCATGAGCATACAATCAGATTGGCCTGTTTTTGACCCGGCCAATCAAATGTAACAACATCGCAATTTTGTCATAGCGCCAGTTGAATGCAAGACGACTAGAGGCAGCCCATTCAAAACAACACAGATTCGGCTACTTAAGCCTGAAATATCATCTTGTTGTGATGTTGGGTACCAGAACTGATGCCTCAAATTACAAATGTGATTGCATACATGATGCCACTGCCAGACATGATAAATCGAGTGGACTGGACAGAAACGATTGTCAACAATGCTTGAGATTGCACACTTCTTATCAGAAAAGACATTATTGACATTATAACTTCACAACATAGTTGTGAGATGCAATAAAACTTTAGGCGCACCCATAACAACATTCACATTTTTAAGGAATTCACAGTGGCTTGTGAAAACACAGCTACTTTATGCAGGCTGTGCGCAGTTTACTGTGGATTGACCGTTTTGAAACTTATATAGTAGTTACACAGCCCCGAGACCTCACTTATCATGAAAAAAAAAAAAACAGGACGTTTCAGATTTGTCAATATGAGACCTTTAAGGCATTGCTTGCAATCTTGAAGATCCCATGTTTCAGCTACATCTGCCAGCAATAATTTGATTTGAGCGGAAATTGCAGTTCCAGTCAGATGTAAGTGAATGTTAAGTTTGACAAGCTAGTCATGGAGAGTTGACGTTTTTATGTGGGCGTTTGTGTTTGCACTGCGGTATTTTTTATTTTATTTATTTATTTTTTTGGACTGAAGAAATGTACAAGCCACACCAACGGGTTTCTCTGTCTATTATTCTGGCCTGTGGGAGTTTAAAAACATTGATTTTCATAATTTGTCTCATTTGCAGTAGCGAACCGTCTGGGAAGGGCTTTTTTTGTTCTTAAGTCAATATTTGTCGAACATATTAGAACACAAACATTTAATGTTTGTTCTTGTAAAATCTGGAAAGGATTATTTCCAGCATGCCAAACACCCAATGCTCACGGCTTGTCCTTGTGTTTGATAAAACAAGCCTTTGTATTGAATAAGCACTTATAAGCACGTATAAACAGCAATTCATTTGTATTTCACACTCTTTATTCTAGTTGAGGCCATGATGTTATACAATGCAGCATCCTAAAATAGAAGTGGAGTGTACGTTATCTCCACTGGGTCAAGTGTTGACATAAGTGAATGAGGCTGAACTGGGCTGGAGCTGTTTACTCTAATCAGCCCTGTCCTGCTAAGCTCTTTTGCTGACTCTTGTGTCAAGACACCATTGGTTCAGACTAACATTCGCTCATTCTCACCACATCTGACTTGGGGCTAGCGCTGGATGCATTTGTTTGTGTCGTTTTGGCCCCAGGCACACAAGGCCAGTGTGTTTTGGCGTAGAAACCCAGCTGGTATGTGTATCCAATTAGAACATGCACATAAAATGTGGCTAAAGAAATAAACATAAATAAAGAAAGTGCGTTCTATAGTTTACAGGATGTAAATAAAACAAAGTTTTAAGAGAATTTTATGAGAGCATGCTTTTTCAGTTTTTCTACTTGAAAATTTGACATTATTTTAAGGAGTTGCCAATAGAGTTGTAATATTTGTGAAATTTTCCCTCAGTTTCTGAGTAAAATAAGCTTCTGCATGTGTGTATATATTGGGAATGTTATACGTTAAACAGATTGATTCATGCTTTACATTGTTATAGCTTCATAACACATCAAACGTCATTTTCCTATGTTGTTTTATTCTCCAGCATCAATATCTAAACAATGTTTAAACACGAAAGATTTACTTTAGATGCAACGTATAGGACATGTAGTATGTGACACTGGACCACAAAACCAGTCATAAGGGCCAATTATTGATATTATAATTGGAAACACTTTACAATAAGGTGTCATTTGTTAACAAGTTAATGTATTAATTAACATAAACGAACACTGAACACTACATCTATAGGACAATATTTGGCTGAGACACAACTATTTGAAAATCTGAAATCTGAATACTGAATCCCACTAAAAATTGAAATATTCGTCTTAACAGTGACAAATGTTCTTAGCAATGCATATTACTAATCAAACATTATATATTTTTTTATGTATTTTATAATAGGAAATTAACTAAATATGTTCATGGATCATGATTTTACTTAATATCTTAATGATTTTTGAAATAAGAAAAATCTATTCTTTTGACCCATGCAATGTACAGTATTGTTGGCTGTTGTTACATATACATATGCTACTTATGACTGGTTTTGTGGTTACATTTTAAGTCTTGTTTTTTGAGAAATAAATAAAAAATTGAGGTATCAAAAGTGAGGCTTATGCTTAGAACAAGGAAATCAATATCTGCCATTGTGGTAAGAAATATAATTTTAAAGGTTCACAGGCGCATTTACTGTACTCCATTAATATATATATATATATATATATATGTATATATATTCTTGGTTTAATCACAAACAAGACTCATAACCTCTTTATTTAAAGTGTTTAAATACTATGCATAAAGCTAGAATAGAACAGAATAGAATAAAATAAAAAATGAGTTTTGAATAACATGGGGGGAATAATTGACACAATGTTCATTATCTTTTTGTAATTGATGCAACGTCATGCTCAAACAGGCCAATTATATTTCACTTGCAACTGCAATCCTCTGTTTGTTAGTGCTCTTTAATTTATTACCCCTCATAAATTACTTTGTTGATAACCCACTTCCCTATATGAAGTGATGATTTATTGTTATTGGAGGGCAGGAGGGAATGGTAATAAATGGCTGTTCAGGCTCTTCCTCTAGAGCTTTTACATCCATCTTCAAACTGAGAATCTGCCCTGCTCCATTAGCTGGATAGTTTAGTCAGGGTCAGGACTGCTTCTGCAACAGAATGGGCCTGCCAGGCAGGAGTTTGACCTGGAAACTCATAATCTCATAAACAAGTGTGAATCTTGCCTGGTTTTGTGTCACATGGTAATCTGTGACAAAATACTCAAAGGTGATTTAGAGGAAATGAGCTGAAATCTGTTTGATTGGATTTTACGTTGCCGGATTATTGTCGTGAATTTCTCATCCATTGCAGCTTCTCCATAAACATGATATCTGAGTAACATTTAGAGGATGTTAAACCATAAAAATGAAACCAGGCAAAGAGGAATTTCCAGAAAACATTTACTATGAGTTTATTTTAAACAACAACTGTACAAAATACAAATACAAAAACAGCTTTAATACAGCAGGAAAGGCAGTTTAAACACTAATAATGAGCTAATAATGTTACCTCCATACATGTTTTGCTTACATCACAACAGCTGTATATTTCATCCACTAAAGTGTTCACTGATTACGGGGGGGGGGGGGGGGGGGTGTTATTATAGGATTAAAATGTCACATTACAATCCATGTGCATGCAGATATTTTACAGCAGCCAAGTACTGAAAACTACAGATAGAGAGCTGAAACTAAATATATCATTCAAAATATATTTACAGCAGAAAATAAATCTTAAATTACCTTCCCATCCTTTCAACCACAAAGATGCAAATAATACAGATCCAAACATCTAAAAATCACATAATCTTTTTCTCCTCCTTATTTTTGCAGTTTATCATCTGAGTTTAAAACTGAGTTCTGCTAGGAAATCTCATAGCCAGTGTGAGCATCAGGTCTGATGTGAGAAAACAGCCTCAGCTGATCATACCCAATACATATGACAAAAACAACAGACAGTTGTTTACTCTAGTTTTAGACTGATACATTTGAGAACTGGGTGTGAATCGTGACTGAAATGTTAAAAATGTGTTATCAAGACTGTGGGCGTACTGTAGTATTTGAAGTCTCATAATTGTCATTTTATTCTCCTTTGCATTGGGCAGGTTTTTTGTAATATTGAGCTTACAATAAGAAACGAGAGCCAAAAGGTAATCATCCATCCATATTTTCGGAGTGCTGTGACTGACAATGTGATAACTATTCCTGGAACGAGTTTTCCAGAGTGTTTATTTGGCGGTGATGCATGTAGCTGTTGCCACAGTGACCACTGGCCATCACTTTCACAGGTCCACAGGTACAAATCTTCTGAATTGAAGTACCAAAGAATTCACCTCTCAGCTCTCACTACAGGACTGCATATGATTCTGTAGGAAACTGTGATTTTATTTTGGCAGAGAGACAGAAGTCATTAAAGGTTATTTTTTTACTCTTTAAACAGCCAGCTCATAAGTGCTTCTCATCACAGTTTGGGAAGATGCTTGGCGCATGGTTTGTGCTCAAATGCATGCACCACCCAAACTATGCAGGAATGCACTTGTGTAGAGAAGCTTTTACTGCAAACAAAGCCGCTTTGAGATACACTGAAAACACTGTCAAGAGCTGCTCGCGTGTAACAGAACACAGTGCCTCACTTCACAAAGGCTATGTGAGAAGTTCATTCTCAATGGTACTGTAGGTATGCAGAAAGTGGCAAAATGTGACACTCCTGCCGCTTTGTGGGCACGGCTCTTGAAATATGCAGCGCATGTACTCATTTAATCAAATCACAATTACAGACTTGGTCTATAGCTACAATGTAAGTCTAGCCTTTAGGGAAAGTTATGAATAAATCATGTGTGTAAATGATTGTCAAAATGCTGTTTCCATGTGGCAGCCAAGCCTATAGGCCACTCAGAGGCACTGTGAAAGTGCAAATTAACTTAACATACCAACCAAGGATCTAAGCACTAGCCAATCTGTCTTTACAAGCTAGCGAGGACTCTTTAAATGACAGCCTCTTCCTGTCGGGCAGAAGCTCTTTGGCGGCTCCGTGGATGTCGTCTAGCTCTGTGGTATAGTGGTCTGGGCTTTCTCCATTGGAGGTCTCCTTAATGACGCTGTACGTAAGGGCCACGCTATACGTGGGGGGCTTCTCGGAGCGCTGGGGACCACAATGGCAGAGCTTGTGGAAGGCGGCGCGAAACTTCTGAGACATGGCATTGTAGATGATTGGGTTGATGGCGCTGTTCAAGTAGATGCAGAGACGGCAGAACAGAACGAACCAGGTGTTCAGATAGGCCGTCTTGAGGAAGGAGTTGACCACCACCAGCGTCCGATAGGGCATCCAGAGCAGAGCGAATAGGATCACCACCACTGCCAGCATCTTTGTCACCTACAGCAAACAGAATGACAGAAGTTTGCCATCATGTATGTATTTAGCACATACTGTATTTTATGTTATTGTTTTATATTACGTATTACTACACTCCTCAACTGTTTAAATGAAATATATGTACGTTTTGTATTTATTTTGTACTATTAGAACTATATTCCTGGTTTAATACTGATTAACGCAAATGTGTTTAAATATGGCTGACTTTACTAGTTAGGGTTACCATTTCTCCCAGACGTGTCCTGGCAAGGATTTAGGTTTTGGTTTGGTTTGTGCAGGCAGACCGATCAGTATGAAATTGGTTCCTTATGTTTTCGAAACGTTCTTGAGGTACAAATCAAAGCAATATAGAAATCCTGGCCAGGACACGTCCAGAAAAAATGGCACATATGGTCACCCTAGTACTAGTTGGATACCTGTTTTCTTATTAAAAAGGTACCAGCATGCTCATGTTAATTTCTCAGTCAATCATGCCCTTTTGCTACAGTATAAACATGATTGTCACGGTACAGCTGTTGTTTTTGCCAGATTATTCCCAAAACCCATCATAGCGTCATGGTTCATTTATTGCAGAGATTTGCTTCATGGATTTAATGAATTATATAAAGGTCATGACTGAGGGTTGTTTTTTCTCACCATGTTTGGACAAGTCAAAAAAGCCCTAGAGCAACAACAACAACACAAGTGCAGTCGCTCCGAGTTTATCAGATGCTGTCTGGGTTCACAATGCATTTGGACCTTTACCTGCTGGAGGCTATGTGAGCATCACAACACATAACATTTCTCAAATAACCAGCGAACGCCTCTGTTCTGTATCAAATATGGTTCCAGCACGTGTGTTCACCGCCACAGAGCTACCGAATCCATACAGCGAGACCAGCGTATTTCGATTCCCGAACTCTTATGAGCCGACTCTTTGATGTCAATCAAGTACGATGATTCGGCTCTTTAAAACATAGAACGAGCCCAGTGCAGTTATATTCCCAAATCAATCCAATGAGTTTGATTAATTTTTTAGGGAATCAAACACACAGCGGTCAGAATAACTCTTAAGAAGATTCTTTTTAAAGTGAATCGCGAGCTCGTTAGACTAAAACAGTGTTACTCCGAAATGAAAGGTAGGCTAATTAGTCTTGTTGTAATGAGCGTATAATGAATGCAACATGTTAAGACATGATTATATCGGTTTTTCTTTTCAATTTAAGAACTACTTACACTCCGTGTATGTCCACATTCAACTTTTTTTCATTAAAAGTATTTATACAACATTTTTGCTTAAACTGTATGGAATTTACTTTCGATAATTTAGATTTGCAACTGACCGTCCGAAGACCAGACTGCATTATGTATGTATGTAGTCATTCATTCTAATATTGTTTCCTCAGACGCAGCCTAATAAAAGTATAATAAATATCCAGTCATGAAATCGAAAAGACAGGCGTTCCAAACCAGTGAATAATGGAATCTGCAAGCGCACAATTACGCAGCACTTTACCTGTCTCCGAGAAGCAGCAGTTGTGCTGCTGGAGGAACTCCTGGAGTTCCCATGCACGGACGAATCCTTTTTCCAGTTTCTTCGACCTTCCTTCGGATCCGACGGGAGTGGGTTGAGGAAAAGAATCCTTGCGATCAATCCGTATAAAACAGTGGCCAGCAAAAGCGGTAAAACGTAAAAAACGGCAAAATCTGTAAAGTATATGGGCAGATACAGGTTTCTAGATACTTTGTAGGCGCATGTCACGAGGACACCGTTCTCATATACCTCCTCTTTTTTGTCGCAAAGATAAAACCACATAACACAATAGAGGGATGTTAAAACCCAAACGAGAACTATAATCTTCTTGGCTCGGGAGAGGGTGCACATAAACTGCGCTTTTATCGGGTGGCAAATGGCGATGTAGCGTTCAATGGTGAAGGCTGTGATGGAACAGGAGGACGCGTTGATTCCCAGGTACTGAAAATAAGTGATGGAGAGGCACCCGGCGTATCCGTACACCCAGTAGCCACTGAACAGAATCTCGGTGATGTTGGGCAGCCCGGCTGCAGTCAGGACCATGAGGTCGGCAACTGCCAGACTCACCAAATAGCAGTTAGTAGGGGTACGCATGTGCTTGGTCGTTAAGACCACAATAATGACCATAACATTGCCAACAATTCCAACTCCACAAATAAGAATCACTAAGATGATGCCAGCGACTTTGTATTCGATACTATAATCAGTCCATGTAGTCCCGTTGTTAAATGTTAAGAAAGTGCTGTTCTCCATGCTCCACTTGGTTTTGTTTCCTTTTTTTTGCGCAAAGAAAAAAAAATTACTTTTCAGCTCTCCAGGACGCGCGGAAAAAGGTCATGTTTCAACATTCCAGAGAAAGAAAATTCCTTTAAGTTAAAATCTGTGCCGTTGTCCTTCTTGAATAAAAGAGCTCACAGCATACTTTAGATCTCAGCGATGAAAATTAAAGCATTTGCGTTTTGTGAAAAGCCAAGAATTTGTCCGTGGTAATTTGTGTGATATATAAAAATCCTGTCACTGGCGTGCATAACTGCAGAGAGCTGACAGAAGTGTTGCACCGCCCAGGGCTGAACTGGCTGATATGGTCTCTTAAAGACCCCTGTAACCCCAATACGAGACCGAGAGCGTCATTAAGGGCAGGTTGCGCGGTGCGTAATGCCGCAGCAGCAAACAAGAGAGGAAGTCTCTCCAACAAACGGTCTTTTTAATTAGAGCTTTGTGGGGTAAACTGCCAAAAAACCCTAAATATAGGCCCATTTCACATTCTAATTGCAGTGTTCCTCTGCAATATGGTGTTTGTTTTAAAAGTCAGTTTGCTTTGGGTTTATCAGAACTGATAGTGCTTGCTTTTAGGTTGTTTGTTTCAAGGGTTGTGATAAGGTTATAGATTGATCCAAGCCCAGGAAAACCGGCGAAGTTTGATTTCACCTGCAGAATGTAGGAGGCTTACACCCAGAGGAGAGCTATTGACACTTAACAGAGTATTCTGAGGACGCAGAATAGTCTTAATAGTCTGCAGTGTAGGCTATTCATAATGACAGAAAATCAGTGATATCATATGCCTTGATCGTATAATGTTACAACTGTTATTTATTGTAGCCTACACACAGGTCAGTTGAAATGATATTTTTGAGGATGTGGATAAAAATGCTTATTTTTATTAGCAAAAATAAATAAATAACACTTTAACTTTGGAGCATTTAAGTTCATTATCAAGATAACTAAAGATAACAATTAAGATCACGATAGACTTCACGGCCCAGAGAAACAATCCAGCTGCTATCGTTAGAATTTTGACTTCGAACTTCCGTTTTTGCGGTAGCTCACATTGCTTTTTAAGTGTAGGCTATTTAGCTGCTGAAATGGATTTACATAGGCCTATTATAGAGCAATTGTTTTAACTGTATCTTTTCTGGTTATAGCTGCACCGGCCTTGGTATGAACAGGCATTCTATTAGTAATGTTTGATTGACAGAGGTTTTTCTGGCTCATTCCTAATGTGTTTTTTTTTTTCTTTTTTTTCATGTGGCATGTCACAAAAATAATAAATATTTTTGATGGCTTTTGTGCTGCCTCAGGACTTGACAGATTGCTTTCATATTCTTGAGAAAACTTAATAGCAGTTAACAAAGTAGTCAAAAGATGGAGCGGCATTTCACTGATGGGGATCCACGGAGGGCATGGAGGCAATCACTATAAGAGTTGTAATTTCACACTGATGCATTGCTGGCATTGGAACTAAACCTTTTCTTAGCCTGCTTTGAAGAAACCAGACTGACTGCACCCTCACCCACCTTTAGCAGCACCTCACTAACTCCACAGCAACATCAAGTGAGGAGTGGAAAAAGGAAAGCAAACGCCAGGAAGGCTTCAGGAACTGAAAGGAGTCCTAGAGAAAGTCTCGGTATGTGCAGACTGCAAACCAACTTTGGGGGGTTTCTCACTAAGATTTTCAACCTTTCCCCTTTTCGTCATTCCTGTTCCTAAAACAACCACAGACTATAGCTTGAATAACTTTAGGCCTATTGCTTTGACATCAGTGTTGATGAAGTGCTTTGAGAGATTGGTTTTGCGCCACATCAAGGCCTGTCTCACTCCATCATTTGATCCCTATCATTTTGCCTACAAGGCAAACTGCTGCACTGAGGATGCCATCGTCACTGCCTTCTACACTGCACTAAGTCACCTGGAGCATGCAGGGAACTATGTAATTGCAGATTACAGGTCAGCTTTTAACACTTGACTATTCCTGATATCCTAATCATTAAATCACTGGAGCTGCAGCTCCCTCCTTCTACTTGTGCCTGGATAAAGGTCTTCTTAACTTATAGACCACAACTGTGAACTATCCTCCTCTCTCACTCAGCACCGGACCACCCCAGGGCTGTGTGCTGAGTCCGCACCTGTATGCTCTCTATTCTTTCTACTGTGCTCCAATCCACCCAATCCACAAATTAATTTTTAAAGTTTCAGTTGATAGGACAGTGGTCAGACTTATTTCAGGAAGGGATGAGATTACATATAGAGAAGAGGTGCAAAATTTAACAGACTGGTGCAGAGCAAGCAATCTCCAGCTAAACACCACAAAAACCAATGAGGTCATCATTGACTTTTGGAGAAATATGGGGGATCATGCCCCTCTACATAAATGGAGATTGTGTAGAGACACCATTTAAAATCATTGGAGTACATTTATAAGACTTCCTGGTCCACCAACATCACAGCACTGATACAGAAGGCCCAGCAGCAGTTACACGTTCTGAGAGTACTCAAGAAAAGCGAGTTGGAACAAAAGTTGCTGGTGTCTTTCTATCAGCCACTATCCAGAGACTGTTCACTTATTCCATCATGGCGTGGTATGCTGGGAGTTCAGCTGGAGACAAGAAGTCATTACGGAGGGTCATTAACTCAGCTCAAAAGATCATCGTTTGCCCTCTGCCCTCCCTAGAGGAGATCTCCAGCTCCTAGTGCGTCAAGAGGGCCGGGTCCACCATGTCAGACTCCTCCCACTCAGACCACCACCTATTTGAACTGTTGACCCTTAGGTAGGTGCTACAGATCGATTAAGACTCAACCCTCCAGACTCCAGTTTCTTCCTATGGACCACGAGAACACTAAATAATTAAACTAATTCATTCATATAATTTTTTAAATTGCATTAAAGGGAGTTGCACTGTAATCTCATTGCATTTTAATACAAGGACATTAAAGCTGAACTAAACTGAATTTATATTAACTTTAACTTTATGAAGGCTATTATAGACAAAGAGCTACAAGTCATTCCACTTTTCCATTATGCGAAGGTCAGATCTATTTGTGGAGTTTATGACTCTGTCTGACGGTCATAAAGACATAATCCATTAAGGCCAGCTTAAAAAAATATCAACAGCATTTCAGCAGGAGCATCATGCAGCGAAGTGTTTCTTTCTATACAGTGTTCACAAGCATAGAAAAATGAAGATCTGATTTATTATTTGTTTAAAAGTTCTAGATAGATAATTAATTGTTTGTACAATATATTTTCAACCATTAATTATCTTGATTATAGTTGATCGTCAATTATATTGTGTAAATGTTTGATTTTTAATATACGTCTTTACACGATTAGTGTTTGGCTGCCATCTAGTGGACATGTTGAATAGAAACACAAATGGTCCTCAAAAACTTGCAGATTCTTGTGATTCATTTCAAGAAAGAAAAAGCAACTTTTACTACTAAATATTTAATTTTTAGCGTCTTATATTTAAAATGTTTTAAGTAATTTTTATCACAACTCAAAATACTTTTGTAAGATCACATTACTTTTTGGATTTTTTAGGTTCTAGGATGAGTTCTATTGTTTATTTGTATAATTGATTTGCATAACATATCAAACAAATAGTAGTTACTCAAACTAGGGCTAGGAAAAATTATGAGATGAACAAAATCTGGAGGCTATTGTTTATTCAAATCTGACTTGAGAAAGACACAAAGGAGCCCATATTGCACTGATCAAAGTTAACTTCCTGTAATGGTTCATCACCCAACTTCTGCTCTGAAAAGAACAAGCAAAGCATGGTAGAGATCTGAGAGATTATCAAACTGAGACGCACAAGTTTATGAATATAAGAGCGTGAGTGGCATTTATAAAGACAGGGCTGTGATTTCATCATTTGTTATGGAAATGTAATGAATAATTCATGTTCTGTTGGACTGCATGAATCATTCATTCTCTAATTGAATTTGATTTTAGCAAACTTCAGAATTTAAAACACAAAGAAGTTGTTCTGCTCTTAATCCGACACAATGCCAGCAGACCACTCAAAGCTTGGCAGCAAGCATCTCAAAGGAATAAATAAAATTTCTGGCTGCGACTCAGGAATCTCTCATTTTCCTAATGACAAGAGCCTGCTTCTACATCCCACTTTGCACGTCTCCCATCCAAAAGGCTGTGCACACAATGAGGTGAAACTAGTCATTCTGTGCGTTCCCGTTATTGGCTGCAAAAAAAGTCTATTTAAATTAGAAAAATTAGATGAGTGCAGGTACTTGGTGGTGACGACATTGGCCCATTTCATCAAATTAAATTTATTAAAATAATACTAACATGTTCAAGGACAATGGTGATACTTCTATGTCCAAGATTACACTTATTCTTTTAAAACTTTGGGATAGTGGATGTATTGTTATAATTTTAAATGGATCAGAATTAGCTCATATTATGATACAATCAAAACGTTTTATAACCCTGTGAGTCACTACTTTCAATGACCTTCACGTATGTTTAATAATTAAAAAGAGCTGTCCATCACTCTGTCTCTTTTGGTGTCCCTTAAAAACATTTATCCTTCGCCACATGCCCTTATACTGTGTATAAGAGGCTTAAGAGTTTAGAGTGGCTTTTGTCAGAGTATTATTTCTTTCCCCTTTTTTAAGAGCTTTCTTTCAGACGTATACCTCCTTATCAGAGACTTTATTCAGAATAGCACACTACTATACTATTCTTTATTGCTGGAGTATGTAAAACTGTGCTCACTATATATATTTTCTATATGCAGCTCAACTTCCAGCATGATGGATGGACTGCAATATTAGTTGTGATTCTGTTTCTCTTTTATTTTGAATAATTAAAATTAAACTATACATTAACTGCAAATTTGCTTTAAATTGCATTAAAATGCAAAATATTAAGATGATATTTGGAAACCACTTGCTGTTTTAAACTGCAATGTCTGTGCATATGATCATTGGTGTTACTTTAGTATTATTTATAACATTTATTCATTCCTTTTTTAATTTGCTTTTTAATTTTCATTTTAGTTCAAGTTTTAGTAATTTTGCTTTTTTTTCGGTTTAGTCATTTTAGTACATCAACTTGTTGCCAATGCAACATATCTAACTTTCATTTAAGTTTTTAGTAAGTTGATTTTTAAAATATAATTTAATATTTTATTTTAGCTTTATTTTAATTTCCAAAAACAATCTGACAATGTAGCTTACTTTTGTTCATAATGTTTGCCATGGAATAATGCCCAACGTGTAATTTACTATTTTAATCAGTATGAACCATATACTACACAGTATTCAGTAAGCACATAACTCCTGGATGTGACAGACATGTTAAGCTCTGTGTGATTTCAGCCTGAGCTCAGTTGGAATTCAGTCTGTGCTCAGCACCAAGGACAGCGCCTCTGTTCTGTACCTACTTGCGTTTGCTTACCTTGTTTGTATTTTTTTTCTGTCACAGAGGTTCTAATAAAGAACAAAATGTCCTCAGCATCTAATCAGTTACAAAATCCCCAACAATATTCAGTATCCAGAATTACTACTTTTAAAATGTATTTATTTTCAGCACTTCGGACAACCAGTAAATTTAGTCCAATTAAATCTTGGGTCGGTAATATTGATTGACTATTTATTTGTTGTTGTTTTTTTTTATTATATTTTGCACTCATTTAAACAAAAGTGACAGTAAGTAACTAGAACCTTAGAACTTTCTCCTCACCAAGATATGTTTACCTAACCCTAACCGTACAACCCTTAATCAACACTTATAATATTTTTTGTCAAATCAGATTATTGGAAAGATTTCTGAATGATCATGTGAATGTTCATGATGCAATTGCTGTTGAAAATGTTGCTTTGGCATCACAGGAGTAATTGACATTTGAAAATATATTGAAATAAAAAATTATTCAGAATAGAAAAAATATTTCACAAATTTCCTTCAAAATATTTAAAATGTTCTTTTGACCTCAAACTTTTAAAAGGTAGTGTAATTGTCATATCTTCATTATAGTCACCTGAAAAGTTTAAAATCAATGTAAAATTTTGTTTGCACAGCATACACACCTGGACTAAATAACAGTGCGTGTCATATGAATTTATATTCCAAATTCATTTCCTCCTGGCTCCTTTAGGCTGAAGTGGATGCACGTTGACCTCTGGATGACAGCTGGTGAAAATATCACCTTTAGTGGCACAGACTGCCAAACAAGCGTCACCACCTGGCTTCACACCCCTGGTTCTGAGAATCTGCCTGTCTTCCAGGTCCTAAAACAAAGAACCAAATGTTATACTTGTTTGTTCCATTCATCTCATTACATGGTTTTGCAGTTTCGAAATGATCATGTAATACATTAGGGATTGATAAACCTCTAATTTGCCTTTATCCATTCTTACACAGATACGAGAGCAAAGGTATGTGACTGCAGGTTTGTCTCTATTACGTGATACCATTTAGTGCCTATGTATTACTCTGTGTAACCACCTGCTCCAAACAACATGAGGATAGATTGGCGAGCCACAGCATGCTTCTCTACATTTCAAGGTGAGTTGATTGATACCCACGGCTCTGAAACTCAATTTCGTCCTTGGCAATGCATGCAGGATTGGCTCAGCTGGCAGCTGACGGTATGGAAATCTCAGAGGGGCATGCAGCAGAAAATAAGCTTTGCACCCTTCTAAGACTTCCGTCCTGTTGAAAATAGTCCAAATTGACTGCAGCATACAGCTACTCCACCTATGTTCATAAAGACTGCAGTGACAGATGGGAATTCATGAATGTGCACCTCATGCTCCCTGAGCTGAGCCTCCACCAGTCTGGGACATTAATCTCTGGCTGAGTAAGCCCCACTTCTCTGCAGACTCATCCGTTAAATGGGAACTAGTCATTGTCCTCTGTATTGGTCAACACAATAGCACGCATATGTGGAAATAGTATTGATTGTTTGTTGTCAAGAATGGATCCTAGTTAGGGCTATTTTTTATGTACTTTGAAACCGCTTGAAATAAAAAAAAAAGGAAATAATATTAATTTAAATAATTATGTTAATGAGATATTCTGGTTAATGTCTCCAGATTTGAATACCTTTAAAAACAGCTTATAGTATGCTATGGATGATATAGTAGTAATAAATAATGTAAATGTACTTTCTAATGTTAACAAGGTCATTTGGAAGAATATGGTCTGGTATAGGCTGGTTATGCAAATTAAAATAGGCTATACAGACCTCAAACTGACCAGTAATCTTTCAAGCTTTCAAAGGACTACAGAGCAGATGGTGTAGAATGGGTGTGGTTTAGCACAGTCGCTGCTCCTTACTGGTCGTAGTAGGAAATATCTCCAAGCTGTAGTTTCCAGTCATAAGCTGGTGGCTTATTTAAACAAAATAATTACTTTTCGCTTCCAAGAACTTCACTTCCCATGGTTCCAATACAATTTTAAACCTCTTATGATTTACTTAAAAACGCAAGAGTAATGTAAATCAGCGAGGCGTCGCTACCGGAGGAGAATTTACAAATCTTACTATGACGAAGACTTTTCTTAATATTCATAACCCGTTGCTTCTCCATTGGAACTTTCGCAAGGAACGTCACCAACACCTAATTAAAATTCAATGAGCAGGAACCCGCGATAGGACATCAACTAATAAACGTCAGCGCAATCTTATTAATATTCATACTGAAACACTTCCCCATTGGAAGACTGCTGAGAAACGTCACCACTACCTAATGAATATGCATAAACAAGCCTTTGCCATAGTAGAATGAGTAATTTGGCTACCAAGAGCTCAGTTCGTCTTTAAAACGGAGCGTGGGAGGGAGAACGGCAGAGAGCAGCAGCCGGGAGGCCAAAATGTTCCGCGAACGAGAAGGTATTATCCAAGAACATTTGTTTATACCAAACAAACAATGTGTTATTTGCGTCTAAATATAGTGAGATGCGGAATGTGTCCTGTTTGTGCCGCTTTCTTTGCGGGATATTCTATGACCTATTGATGCAGCCTGATGGACACGTGCCAAAACTACTGTATTTATTTGTGTATAACGTATTCCGGGTTCGCTAATGTTTATCGTGTTAGCTATTGCAGATGTGATGATTTGTGGGATGACTTTATTGTCATTTTGTTTTTCCAAGTAGTAGCTATTTATAGACCTATAAGCGATTTGACACGTTTGTATACAGATATTCACACTTTTCTAGTTTATTGGCTTCTTTAATATTGATTTTAAAGATTAAACTTAATTTACATATATTTCAAAACAACTTTGTGTAAATATAAAAAAAATAAACAAATATTTAGATATTGATTATTAGTACACTTACATAAAAAGATACTGATATCGGTCATAAAACTATATGATCGATCTCTACTGTGAAGTGCCTATATCCGCATCGACCATGAACCATGCGTGGTAAAAGACTTATAGCTTATCTTGGGTTTTATACGGATTGCTTTGCTAATTGGATATTGAAAAAGTAGGGCTAATCGGTAACTTTAATCGTCTTTCATTAAAGAGGCAAAGGATTTCGTTCAAATCAGTCATTAACTGTTGCTAGACCATTGTATTGTGCGTAAATAGGTTAGAGCAGTAAATAGTACGCATGGGTCACAGCTGTGCTTGGGACACGTGCTATAGGACACTAGACTGACCTACAAAGAAGAATTCAGTAACACTTTCTAAGTGGCAATTTGTTCAAAATTTAGTTGGGAGCAAATCAGGTCTCTTATAATCAGTCATGTTAGAGAAGTGATTTGACAAATTTCAGAACAAATTCCTGTGTACAGAAATGCATAGTATTTAATTAATTAATTTTTTTACATAGTTTGTCAAGTACAAATAAGAAATTTAATAGCAATAGCATGCAACAATCGTGCGGCCATCTGTGATCTTAAATGATTATTATTAAAATATTCATAAATAATGTTTGTTTTAGTATGCTAATTAGATAGCATTGTGTTAAAATAATGAATTAATGAGAAAATCTGTTCTATCAGACATTTAAATGTACAGATAATTTGTCTTAAAACTATTCATCAATCTACAATATAGATGCTTTGTGAGTTGAAGTTTTTGAAATGATCTGTTTATAGGTATAGTGTGGATGGCTTGATGCAGAAAGAAACCAAAGTGATCTGTGGGAGTGGATCTGATGGCCTCAGTGGAGTTACTCTACATAGATAATAGAGGGGGAAGACCTGAACCCCCCGGGGTACTGGATTGGTCTTCTAGCCCTCTTCATGTTCACAGGATAAACAGTTCGGTGGAAGAAGCTTCTCCCACTCTGAAGGCGCCTGCCTGTGAGGGACAGTGTAATTCAGCACCAAGGACGGCTCCCGTCAGAGGACAACATGGCCAGCACCTGCATCAGCCCACAGAGAAGGTCAGGGTGTGTTGTGACGAGGAGCTGGAGACCTCGTTCACTTACGTCGATGAAAACGTCAATCTCCGGTTGGCCACCCCGGACACGAGCGAGAAAAGCGCCCGCCATGTGGCTTCACTCCACGACTCCTCGAGTGAAATCCGTCCTGAGGGCCTCCAGGAGTTGTCGATGATGTCCGACATCGACCTCAGCTCAGAGAGCTCGGGGAAATCCGTGGATTACGGATTCATCAGCGCAGTCACGTTCCTGATTACCGGGATCTCGCTGGTGATCATATCGTACACGGTCCCTCGTGACGTCAAAGTGAACCCCGAAAACGTCTCAGCACGTGAAATGGAAAGACTTGAGAATGAGAGTGCCAGGATAGGTGCACACCTTGACAGGTGTGTTATCGCCGGCCTGTGCCTTCTCACCCTAGGTGGAGTGGTGCTGTCCACTCTTCTAATGATTTCAATGTGGAAAGGTGAGATGTACAGAAGGAAAGCCTTTGCTTATTCGAAGCACTCCACAAAGCTCTATGGTTCGATTAATTTAAGAACAAGATCAAGTCCCAGTCGCTCTTCGCCACCACATAGTTTGGTCGAGGAGGAGAATGGCGATGCCATTAGTTGACTGTTTTCTCCTTTGACTGCCAATGTAAACCTTTCCAGCATGGCCAAAAGAGCTTGTTTTTCACCCTTGTGTCAGTGACACTTGCTTACTGATGCAGAAAAACATAATATCATGTAACAGATTTCTCAGGCTTCAGAAAGACACAGCATGTTATAATTTTTATTAATGATCAAGCAAGTTCATTTTTTTAAGAGGTTTTAAAACTTCATCTTGGGGCAGGAAGTTAAATGAGGTTTCTGACAGTATTCAGACCCTTCCTTTCCGAGCTGAAAAAAAGAGATCTAAAAGAAGAAACAAGTCCTGTTGAACAGAAACCTGCTGCTAATACTGACACTCCTACTGCCTCTTTCAGAATACTGAAATGTTTCCATTTCGCCATTGTTATGTAGACTGATTGAGGGCTTCAGTTTCTGCTTTAGAGCATTTTGGTGTATTCAGATAATTAGAAAGCATTGTTCTGTTACACTGAGAAAATGCCAGCGTATAATTGGAATGTTTTTGCCGTTTGTTTTCTGCATATTGTCCTTGTTAGTTCATGTGTGGAATGGGCCATGCAGAAATCTAATACTCCACCCCCCCCCCCAAGTGCTAAAATATTTTATAAATATTTAATGGAGGAAGCTGCCACACAATGCTTTGCTATCTTTTGGAAATTTAAATCCATCTCTCTGAGAGAGCAAAGCATAAATACTGTATCTTCACTGACACTCTATACACACAGCTGAACCTATAGGCTCTCAGTTTGTAACAAGATATTGACACAAATGGAAAAAGATGTCTGCACACGGATTAATCATAAGACTTATAGTGGGTACGGAAAGTATTCAGACCACATTAGATTTTCCAATCTTTGTTATATTGCAGCCATTTGCTAAATCATTTAAGTAATTTTTTTTCCTCTTTAATTTGCACACAGCACCCCATATTGATAGAAAGATACAGAATTGTTGACATTTTTGCAGATGTATAAAAAAGAAATGAAATATTACATGGTCCTAAGTATTCAAACCCTTTGCTGTGACGCTCATATATTTAACTGAGGTGCTGTCCATTTCTTCTGATCATCCTTGAGATGGTTCTACACCTTCGTTTGAGTCCAGCTGTGTTTAATTATACTGATTGGACTTGATTAGGAAAGCAACACACCTGTCTATATAAGACCTTACAGCTCACAATGCATGTCAGAGCAAATGAGAATCATGAGGTCAAAGGAACTG
>JAUMHG010000060.1:15666033-15691614 GCA_032359395.1 Enteromius anoplus | reverse complement strand
GATATTTCAGTTTTTCTTTTTTAATAAATCTGCAAAAATGTCAACAATTCTGTGTTATTCTGTCAATATGGGGTGCTATATGTGCATCACTTACTTTACTCACTACTACAGAAATTTAAAGAGACTTTCAACCAGCACAACAAAAAAATGTTTCTGAAGACAATCATTGCACGTTCCTTCCATTATAAAGCATGTTTGCTTTTACAGAGTTACAAAAGGCTGCAATCGATTCAGCGAGTCAACAAGCCGTCCACAATTCAGACCATGAAATATTTGAATCACAAACCATTTCATATTTTTTGCCACCAAAAGTACCAGCTCCAGCGTGAAAACCAGCACCATTCTGGTGGAAAAGGGGGTTTAGCATTATGCTCCTGCTGGAATTCAGAAGCATGAGGTATGTTTTTGAAGTGATATTCCATGGATTAAAAAGTGCCTTTCGGTTAAATAATGAAAAAATGATGGAATCTACAGGTCCAAAACTTCACTTGGAAGAGATATGGCAGAACAACCTCAAGATTCCTCTGCACTATTAAAAGTGAGGTGCAGATATGTGCTGCCTGTGCATGAATGTCCATAAACAGTGGAAGCCAGGTCAAATGGTAACTGAGAACAGGTGTGCTTTTGACAATCCAACAACTCTGTCTTTTCGTATAGTTGTATTTGAGACATGCATTAAGAAACTGATTTTACTGCTGGGAAAATGTTGTATTATATTTTTATAATGCAAGAAAGTGAAGAAAAGAGATGGATTTTCGAGAATATTGAATGAGAAATTATATTCAAATTGCCATCCCACCAGTTGCAGGCAATATTCCATGTGTCCAAAACTTCACGCTCTCTCACCTCCATACAGAGAGTGCCGTCATTTGTAATGAACCTCTTTAGTAACTGTGCACTGCTCCTGCTGTGCTAACATCTCTCCAGGAGACCTGCTTTACACACACCCTTCAGATACATTTCCGTATGCACACACAAAATGTTCATGATGAGCAGGCCCACACAGAATCAGAAAGCAATACAGAATTTAAGGCGAGACTCTGCAGGTGAAAAGGGTATGAAAATTAACCAATACTTATCACCTTACTTAGTTGATTGATTACATTAATAATTGAAAGTTTTCTAAAATATTAACTTTAAATATGCAAGTGATGCATTATTTAATCAAATATGTGCTAATTTCCATATATTTAGAACAAAAATCTAAATACTGGATGAAGTCAGTTTCAAAATGATTACAAAATCTTGACATTAGAGTCAACATTTTTTACAGAGGGAATTTTGGGTATCTTATTTTACAGACGGAAAACAATATATTTTCAGGTTTTTGGGGGAATAAAATTTCGGGACTGAATCTACGAGGAACTGGAACGGCTCTCCTGGCTGTGACTAAGGAACAGGACTCGTAAACGGCGGAATGGAGTTCGCGGGGTAACTGGAATGGCTTGGGAATTGGATTCGGGGACAGCTCTCCAGGCCGTGAATGCGGAATGGAAACCATAGGGAACTGGAATGGCTCACCTGGCCGTGACTCGGGAACGGAACTCTGGAACGGAATCCACGGAGAACTGGAACGGCTCTTCTGACCGCAATTTAGGAACGGGCTTAGGGGACAGCCGTACCTGCAGAATGAAATCCGCGGGGAAATGGAACGGCTATCTTGACCTTGACTCGGAAACTGAACTTGAGAACAGCTCTCCTGGCCGTAACTGCGGAATGAAATCCGCGGGGAACTGGAACGGCTATCCTGGACGCAATTCGAGAATGGAACTCTGAAACGGCTCTCCTGACCGAAACTGTGGAATGGAATCCATGGGGAACTGGAACTCTCCTGAACGAAACTGCGGAATGGAATCCACCGGGGAACTGGAACTCTCCTGAACGAAACTGCGGAATGGAATCCAAGGGGAACTGGAACCCTCCTGATGGGACTGTTGGCTGGTCCGTAGACTGAAAAACGTCTCGGATTTGGGATGAGGGTGTCCTCATCCAATTCGACCCCCATTGCCAGCCCAGAAAACTTGTCAGAGAAGTCGAAGGTCCCGCTGTATCAGGAAGCACACGTGGGCGGCAAACTCCATAGCGTTCCTACTATTCTTCAAAGGTTGTATCTTCTGTTATGGAAGTGGACAAAAGACAAAAGGTGAGTATAATAATAACCATGTTTAATTATCACAGCAGAGGAGAAACAACGGGAGGGGAATATGGCAATAGTGAGTAGACAGTTTTGTGGGAAGTTCGCTGGAGATGATAATCAGTTTAGTAACACAGTCCTTTGATATTTACAGATACTGGGAAACGCAGGAGGGTCACGGAGACACTGGAGAGACAAGGAGACAACCAAAAACACTGGGAGACCTGGAGACGAAGGAGATACACTGGAACGGAGGAGAGCATAAAGGCGGTACCAATGTTTCAAAGAGCAAGGGTGAGTCCAGTTTCGCACAAACGAGATCCGAAGTTTCACTGTGGTGTGGTGGCTGTATTTGAAGTTCTACTGATGAGGGTGGTGAAAAAAAAGGCCAGACTTTGGTTATGTAGTTATTTGGCATAACTGCACAATGATAAACTAAACAAAAAAAAAATTGTGCAATTCTGGACACTGATGACAAAGGTTTTGGCAATTGTGTGAACTTTTGAAGCTGAACAGAATTGCATCTGTAATTGATTATTAATGAAAACACCAACCATACTGGCAGCCTGAAAGGAGCAGAAGAACAACATGTCAAAAAAATAACTGATGTGAATAACATTCCAGGATGGCCTTGGATTTCCCACAACCCAGGAAAGCTGTTCCCATCTCTTCATTAAGTTGGAAATATAAGAGCAGTTTAAGTGGACACAGAGAGCTGGCATTTCCTTGCATTACTTCCAGAACATTGTGTGATTGTGCAGGAAGGTGCAGTGGGCTCTTGGCACCATTAAGCTACTGAACTATTAAAGCAGTTCTGTCATATTTTTATTATAATAAATGTTCTGTCTTCGAGTTCACTCATAATTTATTTTTTTTATGCCAAAAACAATATTAATTCATGTTTTTATTAGCTCGATTTTCCACACATTTTCTACCCTTTCTGTAACCCTTAAAATGAAATGTTCTGTTTTATATGTGCTGCTGATGTGTTGTGCTGTGTGTATGTATACAGTAAATACATGAAGTACATATTCATATTTTCCTCAAAAGCATTAAGATTATTAGAGTATGTTTTACAAGTAAATACTGTTTCAGTTTTTCTACTTACGCAATTTAATATTTGATAATTCTTTTAAATATTTTTTCTGTAAATATTTTTTTTGGTTTAACAAAAAAGCATAAGAGATTTCTTTAAAACATAATAAAAAAATACACAATAATAAGAAGAATAAAAATATGTAATATACATTAAATATTATATCAAACGCTCCTTTACCCCACCCCCTTTTTCACTTAAAATATCAAATGGATGGAAATAAAATTAAATATGTACTATAAAGACAGAAGATTTTGATGCTCAAATGGCAGTAAAGCTGGACTTCTCAACTTTTCCTCCTATCTTGCGTCAGCTCCGTATCCCATCACAATGACAGAGTGAAAAAGTCACTGTGCACCACAGATGCTTGGCTAGTGACATCAACTCAAGTCTGAAATTGCTGCAGAAACCACGTCTTAGCCATAGTAAGGTGGTGTATGTTGCCAGGCAGCATCAAGTGTTAAGACAAGCAGAGTGAAATATGCCAGCACTTGATCTGTCAGAGGTAAAGAATGGCAGGGCTGTCTACAGGACGTTGTGGGTTGTGGAGCCAGGCTCATTAATCTCGTCTGACTGCTCAATGCACCAAGCCAGGGTCAGTGTGTGATCTTACCCCAGCGCACATGCAGCAGGATCAGGCTTTACTGTAGCAGCCAGCCCTTATTCCTCCTCTGCATTCCCATACCAGCCGACCCCAAAACATCCTGCTCTTCCAGCCCAAAAAAATGCTTTGGCAACTGCAATTTTTCCTCAGATCAAATCAAAGAGTCCATATGGAGCGAACTTTACAGTCCACGTTCCTGCAATCTCCTCTGGGCATTGAATGACAATGTGAGCAGAAGGTAGAGGTCCTTATAGATGCTAGAAAAACAAACAAACACATACACACACACACACACACATATAAATACATGAAAAATTTTGTTTATAGTCAATAGTTATAGTTTTTTAATTAAATTGGGTTTATTAAATGTAAAAAATTATATTATAAATAACAAAATGTTCGATTATGATTATTATTCCCTCTACAAACAGATAAAACATCTCAGACTAAACTGTTCACATTATAATATTATAATTGCAAAATAAAAAAACGTTTGTTTATATTTTTCTTATGTTTCTTTAATTATATTATATTTTTAGATTTGTGTAGTTAACAAAACAGTCTGTACGACCTTCTGTAGTTGGTTTATGCTTCAACCTAGAGCAATAAGACCAGCAGTGCTCAAAGGTATTAATGTTTTTAAATGACATAATAACTTTGGTTTTTAATCCGTCCTTCTTGAAAAATGAGTCCAATTTAGGTTTTGAGGAGGCAGCCTCATCCTACCACTGGTTGTGGTTTTGTCCCTGAAAGTTAGTGTGTGTGTGTGTGTGTGTGTGTGTGTGTGTGCTTTCCATCTGTGGGTGAAGGTTCACTTTGGTATAAAATCACAAGATTTAGTAACGACACAGATGTCATCCAATAAAACTGCTTCGTTGTTGTTTCTGGAGTTTATGTTGTTGGCATATCAACTTTTATGTTTGCCTGACATGTGACTTAGACTCATTCTTGATATTTAGAGGCCGATATGTGATATCATAAACAGAAAAAGGCAGCTTCCAATAAATTAACCGTGTCTTTACAAGGGTTCCACGCAATGTGTCGAGCACACACAGCCTCAAAAGACATTAATTCTTGTATTTAAACAGACTGTGAAATCATTTTTAATTTGCAAAATCAACTGGAATATGTACCTTATCCATTTACAGTAACTCTTCTAAACTACTTTTCTTCTGTTTTATTTTTTTGTGGTTTCCATTTGTTCTTTTCCCGTACGTATATTCCAGTCAGTTTCACAGTATGTCATTGATTGAAATTCATATTGCAAAATTTGTATTGCATAATGGCACACATTGGCATAAGCAAACATACTGTAGTAGGTGGGCTGTTTAGACAGAGTCATCTTCCAGCAGCCTTTCATTACCATTGTTTTCATTCAACCATCATTTATGTAACCAGCCAGCCACTTAAACTGTTTGGTTTGTTGTCCAACTCCTGAATAGCTCTTTATTCTTCTCCATTTTCATTCCGAATGCGGTAAATGTTATTGGATGTCTGCGTTTGTGCAGAACTCGAGTATCTCTAATTACGCTTCTTATTATCCTTCCATCAAAAACAATCACTTCAGTCGTCACGGCCAATAGAAATCGTGAAAAATAGTATTCTGAGGGTGATGAATATAGAAAACCAACGATTTAATATGTGCAATTAATAAGGTCTGTGCTTGGAAAGGAAAAAATCCAAAAGACACGCATTTAAATTGATCATTTACAATTAACCCTCAAATCAAAACGACATATAACTTCGCCTGCTTCTTCAACGGATTCTCGATAACAACAGAGGCAAGCAGTTTGATTTTATTATGTTTGGCACTTCTCGCCTTGTTTATTCTGGTTTCCCAACATTACAATTATTGAACTGTGGCTTTTTTTGGCTGGCAGACTTTTGCGAAAACAATTATTGCTTTGTAAAATATACAACAAAGAGCGCAGTGTGTCAATTACTACAGTTAAACAGGAAAGAAAAAGCAAGAGAGATGGAGCGTCCAGCAGCACTGGAGAGAGTATTTAGCTCTAATAATTGCGGAGGGTAATTGTGACAGTGAATCCTGCAGTTGGCCACGTGCTGCTGATGACTGCGGACAAAGACAGAGACTGAGTGGAACCCTTCACTATTACCTTGGCTGTTTGCGGTGGTCCCTTTGGCATCTCGCTTTCCCACAAACAGATGGTAATCTCTCCCATCTGCCAACTATTTAGTGAGAGGAGGAGCCTCAATATTGTCCTTGCACTAATATTTTAGCATCAATCTCTTGTACAGACACCACAGCATCTTCGGCATCATTGTGGATTGCCTTTACTGTGGTGTCAGATGGTATGCTCATACTAAATGATATTCATGTCATGGTCTGTAAGTCTGCCTTTTTATTTTAAAAAAATTGGGCTTTTAGGATTTTTTAAAGGTTTTTGAGAGTCTATTTTGCTTACCGAGGCTACATTTATGTGAACAACAAAATAGATATATTGTGAAATACTGTTACAAATGAAAGTTTTATTTTATTACATTTTAAAATGTAGTTTATTCCTGTGATGGCAAAGCTGTGCCACACAATCTTTCATAAATTATTTATATACTAATGCTCAAGAAATTGAAAAAAGTTGTGCCCCTTAATATTTAAGTAGAACATTTTTAAAGGATTTTTTTTTTTTTTATAAATAGGTAAAAATGTACTTATTTATTTTGACAAGGTAAACTATTTTATTGTCACTTTTGGTAAGTTAATAGAAAAAATAGAAGAAAATAAGACTAACAAATACCATAAAACACAGTAGAAACATGGTAGCTAATAAAAAACATGATTTTTGAAAATTAAAACAAAAATAGTTCTCTGTTTTCAACTCAAAATGAGATTATATATATTAGTGCTGTCAATATTGGCGTGTTTTATTATATTATATGTTATATTATTTTTTTATGTAGATTTGTTTTACCATAAATATCCAATTCAAAACTATGAATCTTGTAATAACTGGCCAATCAATTCACAATAAAATTAATTATTATTGCGCTATTTTTACTTTTCTCTGGAATGAGGGAGGGTTGTGACCAAAGGAAGTGGAGGTAACAAAGCATAACAACTAATCCATATGGACACAGGTTTCTTTCCTCTTTCTAATCAGTGCTATGAAAGAGGGGTAGTGTGAGAGAGAGAAAGAGAGATTTACTACAAGAATAGCACATTCCAGACATGTACTTGGAAAAAAAATGGAGAAAAATCCACTGGGATGCATTTCATGCATAAGCCTAATAGCTGGCAGAGAACACGGGATTACACGACAGGGATTCGATTCTGTGATTGTGTGATATCCACAATATCACAACAGCCCACATCAAACAGTTCAATCTCTGACCTGGCGCATGCTAAAAGAAGGTGTTTGTCAACACGAGCCGACTGTTTATGTAAAGGTCATCACGGTTCAACCGTCACCCTGAGCCTAACAGATGTGAATGAGAATTTGTCTCGCCGTGCAGAATCAAACATGAGACATGAGAGGATCTCTGGGGTTTTTGAAGCCTTCCATGTTTCCCAATTATTATTTTTTAAATTAGCAGTGGCCAATTACCTCCAGTTGTGTGGAGAATCTGAACGTCTTCCAAGAGGAAAAGTAAACAGCCTACTGGTAAATCAAGCCATGCGTGTCCACAAATCATTTCGGCACATGTGGATGTCATAAATAATACTGGTGCTGGGTTGAGTGCAGAGAAGACACTGAAAAAAGGGAAAAATGGCCTCTTCGTTTTGTAGGAGAGGTACCCGCCACTTTAAGAAAGTCTATGAGGTTATTTTCAACCAGGATGTTACTATCCCCAAACCTCTATCCAAACTACATGCTGCCTTTACCGCAAAAGGCAGAAAAATTTGTTCCAAATAATTTAGTTTTATTATGATTGCTGTTTTTATTAACTGAGTCATTCTGCATTATATAACTAAAAGAATGTGCGTCAGGACAAATACTTAGAATGATACAGTGTGTATATATATATATATATATATATATATATATATATAGTATACACAGTACTGTTCAAATTTGAATTTAATATTTATTGCAGCTTTCTATTCTTATTTATTTTTATTTTCTTCAAAGTACAGCAAAACAGTAATGTTGGGAAATATTATTTACATTTTACAGCCAATATGCAAGTTGTCACCATGCCTTCAAATGGGTTGAGATCCACTTCTTTCAGGACAGAAATCAAATTGCTGCATCGCAGCTAAATGTGTGCCGCCCGGACACAGAGACACATAAACTTCGACTTGTGTTGTTCACAAGATATCCAAACCAAGAAGAGGAAGTGTCAGCATCAAAGGAGGGAAATGTAGTGAAATTCCTTTCACCTTCAATAGCTGCCATTATGAATTCTACCTGGCACATGTCTAAGACTCCTTTGTCCTTGAGCTGAAAGGCATCATTGTTTTGAAAGAAGAAATGAGGAGCAGAGTGAAATGCTTGTGAAGAAGTTTGTGCGAGAAAAGAGCTGGTGTTTTTTGAAACTCAACACGAACATCTTCTCATATCAGCTCGGCGTGCCTCAACCTGAACACTATTCCCAAAACTAAGAGGGTCTTGGTGAAAAAAAAGGCCAAGTGTGGATATCTGGTTCCTATTTGTTGGTGGCATGCACAGAGTGAGATTAAGACACTTTCGGGGGGGTCGACTCTTTTTAAAAATTAATTTATAGGTACTTTTCATGACTTTCTATACCCGTTTAAACATTGTGATGTTGTTAAACAAGTTTCGGGAGGAGCGCCGACGCATGATTAGCCACAGCTGGCACCTCATTAATCAATCAATCTACTTTCTACTGCGTCCAAACAAAACTTCAAGCCTCCTCCTTAATTAAGCTCACTTCCTTCTCTTCCTTATCTCCCTTATTTCGCATTCCATGCAAACACTGCATTGATATTCTGAGATTCCTGATGTTTTTGCATATTAACCATCCTCCCTTTCTTTGTTTCACGTCAATTTTACGTTCTGATTACAAGGCGACAAGCACAAAAAGCTTTGTGCAATGATGCTTGTATCAAGCAGATCTCCAGTTCCTGTGCCAAAAACATGGTGTTCAAAGCAAGCCCTTGTGGGACAATGGTGTCTTGCACTACTATACAGATGAATATAAAAACAATTTCAGATTGACAAGACAGTCATGTATTTTATTCAATAACCACGTCAACTCTGTGCATCATGCTGTATGCGATTACACCAGTTCTATATCATTACAAATGAGCAAAACCATCCTGTTTCTGTTTTTAATTTTGACCAGCGAAAAAAAAACAGAGAAAGCCAAGATAAACATTTATTGATAGAGTGGTAGCCTAGTTGGAGTGTGGAAATAGATTTGGTGAGCATGTCAATTGTAATAGGTTGTCTGGTTAGGGTTAGACAATCTATTAGGGTTCTCTGATTCCTTTGATAGAAAGAGAAGTCTGTGCGAGCGATATGTTTGGAGGGTTCTGTGTGAAACAACTTGCAGGATAGAGTTAAGAGAGGTCTAGGCCTATGTAAGGTATTTTGACGAGTGTATTGGGACGATCAGTTCTGAATAAAGAGGTATTGGGGCTTGAGTTGGATTCACCTCTGGAGACAAAGAGAAATGGGAGAGGACCCTGAAATGTGTTTGGCAGTTATTAAATTGATTGCAAGCGGTAATTCACATGAGGCACCGTTGAAGTGGCTTTAGTGCAGGAAAGTGTGAACGGACTTAATGCAATGATTCTGGAATTTAATTCTGGAGTCCGGTCTAGCCCAGTGGTACTGTAGATGCAGTTGGACATGCACAGCATTCATACAGAGGATACTTTGATGGTGGACAATGGGTTGCATTGGATAAAAATGCTTCCCGTGGTGTGAGATTGTAATGCTTGTGAGTGTCGATTTGGGTGAACGTGAGACAGGCTGGAGAAAAATGACGAAGAGAATTTGCAGGCGCTGAACTGAACTTGTTTTTGAACTGAGCCAGATGAAATATTGGGATTATTTGTAAAAAAAAATAAAAAAAATAAATAAAAAGTTAAATGCTGTTGGCTATTATGTAACCATAATCTCATTTCTCAATTCTATTACATAAACTTGTATGTTTATCATGGGGTTGAATCTGGTTATTTATTAGTCAATTACTTATTGATGCTTTTTTTGTCCATCTAGAATAACATGAAGCTTATATCCAGCGTTGTTCCCCCAGCCATGATTTAAAGTACTGTTTCTCTGGCATTATCAAAGACACATAAAACATAATTCTGTGGCTTGGCGTGATACACAGTCTAATGGTCTAACAAAATTCAATTTTAAACATCTTTGCCAATTTTTATGCCCCTTATATTTTCTGTTTGAACCAATGCAGATCAATAATGTTTTCTTTTTGTAAAACATACCTTAACCCAGGAGTAAAAGCGGGTTTAGAACATCGATAAGTGGGGTTAAGCACAGTGTAAAGCGCTCTATATCACAAAATATGTCAGAGGGGTCTGTCACTAATAAATACATAAACAGTTGTAGAATTACAGTCTTACCATATTATTTTTAAGCTTCCACAATGGAAATAAAAATGGTCCAACCAGCAAGATAAACACTGCAATAATACTGGGCTCTCACACTACAATTAATAACTGGCAAACATGCCATGGATCATGTTAATATTAATATCTGACCTCTGAATGGCATGACTGACCAGAATCAAGTCATAATCATTAGGAATATTCCATAGAGTCATGTAATGTTTTTAATTAAAACTTGAATTTGTAGCCTAGTTTTTAGGATCCCTATCAAGATCCATATAATTAGGGGCATCAGACACCCCAAATCCCATATTAATTCACACTCTTCAGTAGTACATCAGTAGCTCTTTTTATTGGCTGCAAGGCCTCGCATGGGATGAGACACTTGCATCTGAGCCTAGAAGATAATTTACTAAGGGCTGATGTCTCAAAGGACCAGGCCTGATGGAAAAACTTAGGAGACTTTGGAGACTTTCCATTCCCCTCCGATAATGTCACACATGCCATGTGCTGTGACATACTGCTGGACTTGCCATGACAGCACAGATAGGAAAAGAGCAGGCAACCCTCTCCACCAGCTGAAAGCAAGAAACTTGCATCTGAAGTACAGTGAAAAAAAAGAGATCATGTATAATTTACAAGTTCTGAGGTAAAACTGTGTCGTTAAAACTGACAGATCTGGCAGAATATAGGCTGGACTTTGTACACAAGGTGAAGGATTAAACCTCATGTTACATATCGAATGTAAATATTGCAAAGCACTTTGATTTCGCCGCATTCATCTGTGGTAGACTCTGGCTGGTAGAACACGTCGTCGAATTTTTATTTCCATCACATTATAACTACATTATTCCTTTTTGAGGCGAAACCGCTGTGTATAATCTGCCAGTTGTCTAAGAGAGCATTCCACTTTGGGCTAATACATGTTTTATGAATATAAACAATAAGATTAGCATTGGCTCTGCTAAACGGCACATTTTCATCAAAATGCGGTTCCCTGTTCCAAATGGGTTCTTACACTGAAATACAGCCGATACTAACTGAAAAAGGTATCATTGAAACTTGATTTAGCAATGCGTCATGTCGTCTAGATAGACTAAAACAACGAAAGCAAATATTCCTTAAAGAAACTGGATTCAAGAGACTTGCATTTTGACAAATTGGATGGTATATTTATGTAACTCTGGCATTTTAAAAGCAACACGCATGCGTCTGATTTCACCAGAGCGGAAAACTGCCTCTTGTGATAGCCATTCTAAATCAATTATGCTGAAAATAACTGTTTTACCCAGTAGTCAATATGCTCTGGTATTGCATAAATGCATGGACAGTTCGGTAAATGAAGGGTAAATTCATAGAACAACCTTCTGCTGAAAGAAAAAAAAAAAAAAAAAAAAAAAAAACGTGGGCCTGTTTTTCATGGCTAGCCCTGTACTTGAAGGATCATTAAATACGAAAACACATTGTTCCTGGAAATCGCGCATTTCACTTTAAACAGCACATGCGTCCAAAAGACAGATATCAGAGATGTTGAGTGAGTCCACATACTGTAGGTTCCTATGCATTAAGAAATTGGCCAGATAGCAAAGCAGACTGTTTTATAAGCACATGGAACGTAAAGCTGTGAGGCGCAATAATATTTGCCTGTAAGTAATCACACGTATAGACCTTACTGGCACCGATTTTTGTCATCAATACGTTTTCAGATGGAAACATGCTTTTGATCCGCAGCTTTATAAAGCTCATGAAAGTCTTTTGATGGATGCTGACGTCTTGCTGTCTATGTGGAGAGTTTCCATGTTGGATATCAAAGAACCTAGTGGACTCACTCCAGCCAGAGAGAAAGAAGGAAGGACGGCGGCCCACAGGAACTGCTGTGGTTTGAGAACATTATCTTGTCTAAATTTATTTACTTGCTTATTTATTTATTTTTTGTAGTGGAAATATATTCACATAACTTAAAAAAAAAAAAAAAAAGAGAGAGATAGTGATAGAGTGAGAAAGAAAGAAACGTCAAGGTGCCGAAAAGAAAATCACAAATTAAATGAAAAAGAAAAACCACAGGCGGATCGTTTCTGCAAACTATTGCTGTCCACCCAGTTGATACCGTGGACAGATTTTACAGATCCAACATTTACTTCTGGTTTCGAAAATTATTTTATTATTATTCACATTAAAGTTCTCTTTATAAAGTGAGCATGGACCTGTATTACTTATATACAGTATAATACAGATATTTTATTTTATTTTTTGCATTAATTTATAATATATTTTGTAAACAGTGGATGCATGTGCAGAGGTCCTTAGTTGTTGTTGTTGTTTTTTTTCAACCTCAAAAAGTGCTGAATTAATAAAAAAATACACTGAAAATTTTGTAATATGATGATTGTTAAAGAAATTTCAGTGAATAACAGATTTAACTCACTGAATTTCCTATTGTAAATATTTCTTTCACAAAAAAAACTAATAAAAGAATCAGAAGAAATAAAGGTATTTTGTGTTTATTTGCACAAAAAAAAGTATTCTAGTAGTTTTAGAAAATTCCGGTTGAAACACTGATTTCACATGGACTATTTTACTAGGTTTTCTAGACCTTGAATGTGGCAGTAACATTGCTGTCTATGCAGGGTCAGAAAGCTGAAAATTTGTGTTCCAAAGATGATTAAGGTTAGCGTGATTTCACCAAGTAGAATGTGATTCTGGATCAACATCCTTGTTGATCCAGGAACAACATTCTAATAAACCAATCTTTGAATGACTTTTCTGGAAATATCCGTTTTAGGCTTATAATCATAGTTAGGTGATTCTACAGCCTTGTTAATCAGCTATCATTTCCCACTGATTTTAGGCATAATTTTTGATTGGGATAAGTTTATATTTTTGGAATGTAATGTTGATCCAGGATTACATTGTACTTGGTGAAATCACGGTGACCGATGATTAAACATCTCACGGTGTTGGAATGACATGAGGGTAATTTTAACTATTCCTTTAACTCTACTCCAGAAATGTAAAGAAGACACACCTCATTCTGAGGCAAACATTGTTTCTTGCATGCATGGTGCATTGTGATATGACTAGGCAGGGTTAACTTGTCTCATTCATCCTCAGTCCTTCCAAACTCATCTCTAAACCAGAGAGAGACAGATGTGCCGTAGGGGGAAGCCCCCTGCTACAATTCAATTCTCTTGCCAATTCCAGCCACCCTGGGAATTCTATGGGGGAACCATGGGGAGACTCCCTCTTTCCTCACCTTCATAGACTCCCTCTGATCACTGTGTCTCTCTTCGAAAAATAGCACAGAGAGAAGTCACTTTCTACACATGGAGATTTATCTCCATTCGCCATCTGCTGTGCTGAGTGTATGGATTACAGATGATTAATACCTCCACTGACTCATCACCTGGGGAGTATTCACAGGGGCTTAAGTGTGTAATGCACAGCAGACATCCAAGTGTCTCCTCTCCGCCGCGACCCACCATTTCCCATGCAGTACTATGGTAGCCTGTTTCTGCCTCAAAAAAATAAAAAATAAAAAAGATTGTCTCATTTTGAGTTATAAAACGACTTGGTTTCTCATAATTGATTCTGCATCCTTAAAAGTCATAATTATATGGCAAAATTAAGGACAGAAGCACTTCTGTATGGCAACTGGGTGTCTCAACATGAATTAATACTGCTTAGAGGTGGACTAAATACATTTACACAGCACTTGCAACTTGATACTAGGTGCTGAAAAAAAGGCATTTTCAGACTTTAATTCAGCATTACATCTTTACATTGAATTTTGAGCAGGCAGAAATGTTTTAACTGTGAGATATTAAGTAACAATTTGGTAAAACAAAGTCGAAATAACGACTAAGTCACACAAGCTATATATTAAGTGACATTTGAAGTTGCGATTATGCGAAACAAAATGTCTCAATTACAAGGAAATAAAGTTGAAAATGTGAGTCATATTGTGAAATTTCGCATTTGTGAAATGTAATATCACAATTATAAGTTGTAAAAAAATAAACAAATATTAGAAAATCACACTCGCAAGATAAAGTCAGTGAGATATAATCACATTTTTGAGAATATCAAAGAATCAGATCAAAGCATATATAGACGTAGAAAACGTAGCTGTGTTGCAGCTGACACAGAAGAGGGTAACTGATTAATGACAAAATTATAATGTTGGGGTGGAGTAAACCTTAATGCAAGATTTAAAGTTATATTAAAAATGGCACTGTACTACTTAATGCTGTAATGTACAGTTAATACAAGTGCAAAAAAAACAAAAAAAAAATCACGTCATTGCAAAATATAAAGTCATACTGTGAATGTAATTATGAAACAAATTGGTAAAATAATATGCGATTACCAGTTAAATTTACTCTGAGGTGGAAACCGCATCCATACATAACAGATCAATGGACCAATTCCCAAGCTTTGTGTTCATGCTTAGACTTAAAGTTGAGCTGGGACATAAACTAAAGGAATTAGAAAAAACACGAACAACTAATCCACAGTGTTTTGTCTTTGACCTCAATGACATAGCATTTAATGCCCCAGCTGTTGGATCTTTTTGGAATGAAGGAGAGTCTGGTCCAGCTGATTTTCCATCTTCCTAAGAAGGCACCGCAAAAATTAGAGCAGTGATTACTGGAACATTAAATCAGATACAGACGTTTTCACTCCGTTTCTGTGTTGATGATGAACAACACTGTATAAACATGTTCCCATTCACTGCACTGGCTTCTACCTGTACATAGCACGTCTCATGTTCCACCAGAGCAGCTTGGCAAACTCTTTTCAAATGCGAGATGAATGACTCTTCTACTTCCTCTTTCTAAAAACGTTTCTTTTCATGAAAAGAACTTGGAAAAGAGGAAAGAGGAGGAAAATAAAACCACCCTCCTGACTACAGATGGCACTATTGCGTTAAGTTAAAGGGCGGTTTTGTGGGTCTTGCACATCACTCACACATCAAAGTGATTGACATGTTCTTTTACAGACCACTTACAAGCCTTTAATGACCTTTACAAGAGAGGGCATTGGCTTCTTCCATTCCTTGGTTGCCTGGGAGACAAGCATCCACATGTAAATGATATTCTCTCTCAAATGAACCATCCTTGATGGTTCCTTAAAAAGCTACACTTCAATGCAGCGGTTCCTGTAAAAATAACCGCTCTGTCAGTCTCCCTCCGCGGTCCCCGGGCTTTCGTCGGTTCTGCCAGCTTGGAATGCGAAATCAAACGCAGACACATCCACTGACCAAAGTATTAAAACTGATGAGTAAATGACTTTCACCGCTCCCACTTCAGGCTTTCAAGCCCCTTAACAAGTCAGTCGGTCCACGAGGGGGAAAAAAAAGAGAGGCAATAAAGTCAACGCTCAACTTTTCCACCGGACTGCATGTGAAATTATGAGACAATTGCCACAACTTCATAAACAAAAGAGATGGAAGTAGCAGCTGACCCGGCACGGGTGAGTGAGAAAATAACGCTCATTTAGTCCCGAAAGCGATGTGACCCAGACCTCCTTTTCGCTCCTTTCTGCCACTTGAGAAAAACCCAAATTTATGCATTCGGTGCTTTTGTTTTAATTACCGGCCAAGCTTTCCTGACGGTCTTGCTGTAATTGAGGGGCACAAGTCCCAGGACCGAGAGACTGCCTGCTGCTCAGCCTTCTTTTAATGGGAATTTCTGTTGCTCTTAAGTATTTCAGCAGATCCCAGCAGCTGCCCAATGGGGTAGCGTGAAGCTGGGGCTCTATCGCTTCTTGAAGTCTACTGAGGGCACATTATATGACCATAGTAATGGCGATTATTATCCTCTTTATTGCTATTATCATTCAGTGGTCCAAGGGTGGTCTGAACAATACTTCTAAAGGCTCATTAGCTCATAGCGGCTTGGAGAAGAGCTTTTTGAAGTGGCAAAAACATGCTTTGAAATCTATGCATGGAACAGATAACTTAATAATGAAGACCGACCAAAGTACTGCTATGGTTAGTCAAAAAATGCAGTATTAATTTTGCTTAAAAAGCAAGAAATTCTTAGCTGATCTTCCACTTGTGAGATTTTCAATGAATAGTTGAAACATTGCATGAAAACAGGGCAAGAGATGCCGCTTGGAAACAGATAACCAGTCAATGAAGATCTACCAGAACATTGGTATAGTTAGTCAAAAAATGCAGTGCTATGTTTTGCAGCTTCTCAGCTGATCTTCCACTTGTGAGATTCAAAGCTTTTTTCTTCGAAGAAAACACGCTGAGACAAAAGAAATGCAGCTTGGATATTAATGGATGAAAGGGATATTTGATCAATGAAGACACCCACCAAAACATTGGTATGGTTAGTCAAAAATGCAGTCCTTTATTTCGCTAAGACAGAAACTGATCTTCCAGCTGGTTCATTTATTTTGCTAAGAAACCGATCAGTCATGACATCAGTTTCTCGCACATACACTAAGTACATTTCCATCTTCTCACAGTTTTCTCTCTAATCGAACCCTTATAAACTACAAGAACTGACCGAACTAAAAACATTACGTGGATTTTCCTTTTCACGCTCTCTTCCATCGCAGACGCATTTGATTTCACCAATCGACCCAACCATAAGCTCTAAATAATAAATAAAGGAGTGCAGAAGGTTGAATCAAGAAACTTGTGGAATGGTTCGGGGTGTCTGAAGCCTACCAGGAGACCTCAAAACAATACAAAGATGGATCAACTGATACAGAGGTGGTTGGGTTGGGTGGTCTGGTCTAAAGGGTGGTGGTGGTGTACTCTAGTGAGTAGGGAGAGCTGCCATGGTGTTGTGGTGACAGAGGTTGTGGGAAGGAGGGGGGGGCAGAGCTGAGGTTTAAGTCATGGTGATCTGCATGGACTCCAACATTTCCTCCACCGCCTTTGCCGAGCATTTGTTCTCCTTCTTCCCACGACCCGCCATCTAGGAGCAACAGAAACAGAAAGAGAGAGGGGTTGATGAAAGGACATCATTCCATTTACAATGTTTTTGGACGTATTACATTTTAACACAAACACTGTGGCGCGTAAGACTCCATGACATACTAATGCTAAAAGACAAGTATTTGTGTACGATTCCCATATCTCCTTGCAGGAACTGCATTCATAAAACCCTTCAGACTTGAGGTGAAAAGTACTTAAAGACCATTGTTACAAATCTTTGCGATTTAAGGCCCTATCCCGCAGTGCCTAAATTAGAGAATGCACCCAAAATAGTACATGGGTTATTTTAAAACTTTATTTCCTGGAGACTCCCTTAAAGCAACCAAAGCTTGTATTAATGTGCTTGCACTCACAAAAATTTTTTTTTTAACATGTTCTGTCTGTTTCTTCCAGGAAAACCGAGCAAAAATGGATGACTTTCAGTGGTCTGCAACTATTAAGCACTCTAGCAAATCTAAAGCCTATTAAGTGTTTTAATTGAACTGACACAAATTATACTGCAACTTCATTTTCTATTTTAGTTCCATTGAAAACTGGCTCAAAAATAGTTTGAATGGTGATGACGCTTTTGACTGCACTAGTAATTGAGATGCCGCTGCAGATCTCTTCGTCTCTCCTTGTTCGCCCTATGAGAGTAAAAGGATTGGAGGGATACCACGGCCTAATGAGTCACCAACTTACAAGCTCACTCACAAAGACCCATTAGCCGACAGCCCCCATGGCCAAGCATACTTACTCGCACGCTCTTGCTACATCCGCCTGTGACTCATCCGCTAAGCGTCCCTCTGCCTCGCTCAAACTGGACAAATTGAGCAAATCGGCGAAAGCTCACTCCTCTATCCTCCCCTCCAGCAATTGACATAATAAACCAATCCACTATCCATTAAAGGCTGTGCTCTCCGTTTCTCCTCATTAGTCACGTCTGACGTCTGCTTCGTATCCCGATCACCACAGCAACTCCAGCTGAAAAAGTCAAGGGCATCTACAAATGGCAGTCCAAGCATATCATGCATTTCAAAACATGCTGACTCAATGCTGATGTTTTCATGTTTGCATTGATTGTTGCAAACAAACGACTGGGTAATTGTAATTACTCACTTATGAAATTAAGTGATATGCGTTGTTTCTGAATGTTCTATGATGGTCCGACCCTGTTATATCACTCAATATGCTTTGAGTGAGAGCTATGGCATTACGCATCAGAAGCCCTCTGTTGCACCCTAATCCATCAGCGAAGTGAGTCATCCGTCTGTATGACTATTATGAAACGTGGACTGACTCAGGCCTTGACAGCTGATGTGGCTGAGTGATATCAGCAGTGAATTATTAGCTCGATATCGAGAGACAAGGATGAAGTTAATGTATTTATGCTCAAAGTCAAGCACAGAAAGCATCAAGAAGAGGAAAAAGAAGTGAGTCGTGTAGAGAATGTGCCATCAAATTCAATTCGAACAATTGTCAGAGGACATCAACTGTGGCCAGAAAGTGACTTCAACGGTATGCAAACCAACAGAGGTTGAGAGGCACCGTTAACCTCCAGAAGACCTCATCAATCAAAGCTACTCTGCTAAAGGGTGCCTCAACTTCTCTTTGAAAGACCTCAGAAGTTCTTCAAAGCAAGGAATACAACAGGTTTTGTTGACCTCTCAATACAACCAAGGTGCTCTCAGGTACAGTGAACAAGGTTCAGGATAAATGGCTTATTCTGAACAGCCTTAGGTTAATTCCTCCTTGTATATTCAAAGCCGTTTCACCATATATGTGACACACATGATTCTAGCACAGTACGCCAAGCTTCCAGCCTTCTCTTATAAGTAACATCAAAGCCTCTGACTCATCTTGTAGCTTGTCAAAAAAATCTATGTATCATATGCAGTACCTCCCAAGCACCAACACTGTCAACAGATATCTGTTGTTTTGACAAAACATTGCACATAACATCTTTTAAGACAAGGTGTTATGAACAGTGTTCACAAAAAACTGTCTAACCCTAACCAGAAAACTAGCCTTAACACTAACCTTCATGCTGTTTCAAAGGAGTTTGAACTTACTTTCATTTGGGAAACAAAACATATATTTTACAGAATGGTGTTGTCTATACATTGAAAAAACAATGTAATCCAAAACAACACTGGACCCAACTGAACTGCGTTGTATGGACCAAAAAGAGACCATAAAATCAATAAATAAATAAGTCAAATAATGGAAAATATTCTTCTGTATTCCACAGAAAAAAAAAGTCATACTCAGAATGCCATGTGGGTGAGTCAATATCATAAACACGGTAAAGTTTACACAAAGTAAAACTACATGACATCAAGGTTTGAATTTCAGAGGATTTTTTTTTGTCCTTATTGAAAATGAAATCTTGCATTAAGTGACTATCAATCAGCCAATCAGTCAAACCATATGTTATATTTAAAATGAAACTACACGAAGCATGATTTCTTTCCAATGACATTTCAGTGTAGGAAGGACTACAAGGCACAACGGGACAAAAATAGGAACCAAGCACCGTCACAAATTCTTGACGCACAAAGCTGCTGACGTTACGCAGTGTTAAAATGATTGCCATCCATAAGCAGTGACGTTCTTGTGAGCAAAGTCTCTCTGACACATGCAGATCAGTAAATGCAGGAATCTAGAAAGATACAGAAGATGATTGTGTGAAGCAGAAGGAACGAAAGGAACATTAATATCCGTTATTGGGTGGTCTGGAAATTCCAACAGAAACCCGGCCAAGTTTTAAACCACCCTGAGGCTAGTAGACCACAAGGTCGATATGTTACCTTTGAAAGTGGAAAACAGTTCTTGAATGTTTACTTCTATAAAAGAAATTTTAAAAAGTAACAATGCATATTTTATAAGCCCAGAAATGAATATTTTATAAAAGTCAATTGGATCCAAAGCTGTTGTGGACCTCATTGTCTTTCACTGTATGAACAAAAACAGTTGAAACATTCTTTAAAACATCTTCTTGTGTGTGTGTCTGTTACAAGTTTGCAACGACAGGGTGAGAAAGTGATGCCATTTTTTTTTATGTTTGGATGAACTATGGCGAGATCTAGTTCATTCCGATCAGACTCTCGTCTTGTGGTAAACCTCTGAAGAACCCCTCTTTGGAACTGAGATGCCCACCAATATGTCAAAGTAAAGGGGGCTCCATCAAGAGTGTGTGACAAGAGTCCTCCAACCGCACAGGAAACACTCCAAGGGTTTGTGTGTGGCCCCTGACGGGCCTACTTGCTGACTAAGTGCCTCTTTATTACACATTTAACTGTCAATCCTTAAAAAAGCAATGTATATCATAATCCTGATGGCAGAATTCTTATAAATGTATAATATTTACGTTCTGTGTACCATGGCAACAGTATAAACCGCTTTAGTGATACCATGCGCACTGCATTTCACTTTTTCCTCTCTTTTGCTATCATTATTGCCTCCCTTTGCAGTCGTGGTGTGCACGCTGCATATTTTCCCCTTGCTAACTCCTGAGGCCTGTGTTTGGCACCAGCTGTTGTGCTTCATAGGGGTAGTGGCGTTTTAACATGCAGACATAGAAAACAGCTGCGTAACACAATGCCAGGCCCTGTGGGCTTAAGTCAACACATTAGCTGCGCTCTGCCCAGGCACGCGTGTTCAGCACAGACCCAGCGTGAAGGCATGGCATACGCTCACTGTCTGGGGATGTACCCCACTGTCTGTATATCAGACTGTGCCTGCAAGACAAAAAGAACCCAGGCAGCCAAACGACACTGCCAGTAACTAGGGCTGGGCAGAGACGGTATATCTATGGCATGATTTAAAGGGTTCAAAATATAACAAAATACTGTAGTTAACATTTGACATACCATGCATATTTTATTAGATTTTTATTGTCTGTAGAAGCCGTGACAAAATTATGTTTGAAAATTCAAAGAGACAGCATTTATTTGAAACAGAAATCTTTTGATTTAGAATGGGACTTCAAATGTGTGTATGTAGGGACTTGTATGTATGTATGTATGTATGTATGTATATACATATATATGTATGTATGTATATATATATATATATATATGTGTGTGTGTGTTTGTGTGTGTGTGCAATAACATAAGTAAAAAAAAAATTATAATTTTTTTTTTGTGTTACTTATTATTTTATTTAGTTATTTTTTTTAACCTAATCAAAATAACACAACTGCAGTTTGATTGAGATGAAAATTAATGAACTCTTCTCTCTCTCTCTCTCTCTTTATATATATATATATATATATATATATATATATAAAATGGATACATTCAGATAAAATAAATTAACATCCCCACTCATGAACTCTCACCTGATAGGCTCTGCTAATCTGAGAAGTGGCCCACGTGGCATACTTCATGTTGTCCTTTTTCACCTTTGCGCTAACTTTTGGGCTGGCAGCGATGTGACTGGCTGACTGCAGGAGAAGAGACAACAAACAAAGGTGAGATGGACCACGGTGTCGTGGGGACACATAAAGATTAGAGTATCACCATTCCTACAAAAAGTGTCAATAAAGAGTCATAAGATAAATACCCATCGACTCCCACTTAAAGCCCACATAATAGAAGGGTAGCTAAACTCTGATGGCAATGGAGGGTATTTTTTAAAGGGTGGAAAATGTGATGGTTTTGAGCCTGGTTGAGCAGTGAAAAAATCCAGGGCGCTGTGTTAACGCAGCTTGATGTGTCTCGCATCAGAGATAGGATAGGCGGTGCTGACAGGCCTGGGAGTGTCAGGGAGGCGGCGTGTGAACGGCATAGCGCAACGTGAATCATGCTCTCCAGGCGCTACAAGATCTCCGTTCCACAACCACAAATCCTCCATCTTTCCCTCGTTATTGCTATTAGACCCGCTCAGCAGAGCTCGCAGTACTCTGTCGGCTAGCATGAAAGCCCTTCCCCATGGATGTGCTGAAACTTTAACTGCACACAATCAACCTCATCTCTGCTTCTGGCAGCAAAGCCCTCGGCTTCTGAATTCTGGGGTGTGTAAGGTTGGTGAGATGCGGCAAATAGGCCCTGTTAAGGAAAATTTTTGGTCACTCGAGTCCCAACCTGTAATCATTTTTATACTGCTTTTCTGTTTCAGTTATAGTCTTTTGATGAACATTTTCTGTATATTTAGCCAATATTTTGTCTTTCGTTTATCAAATTTACTGTTGATGAAAACCACATTTTACCTCAACTGATAAATTAGAGCAAATATTGCAAAAACCTTTATATGACCTTAAAATCTAAAATCAATTGGGTATTTATTTACTTTTATTAATACTTCAAGTTATTTTTACAGTTTTTGTTTTAAAATTAGTTTTTGTGGTTCACCTTTTTATCATTTATCATTTAACTTTTAATATAATAAAATTAAATAATAAATAAATGAAACAATATATACATTGCAGTGCTTAATTTTGTTCAGTGTTGTGGTGTAAAAAAGTAATATAAGCAAGAAATTAGCAAGAAAAACACTTAAAATAGTTAAGTCAAAGAGTCTGAATAATTTTTTTTTTAATACATTTTACTTGCGGTCCATTGTATGTATGATTATTTTTTAGTATGCGTCACAGTTTAGGCTACTTTATTCTGCTACTAGGTTTACACTAGAATCGTTTATAACATTAGTATTAATATTGAAAAATAATAATAATTGAAATAATTGACTTTTTTTGGGAGCAGAAAAAAACACTCATTAGCAAACTTTTTTTGTCAGTTGACACATTTGGTCGTGTTCCTGCTGTATGGTGTCGTTTTTCGCTACATATGGCAGGGTAACAAGCTCTTGGTTTTGTTGTACTGACCAACATCCTGCTGTTGCCGGCCTTGTTTCACGTGCAAATCGCACTTCAAAGAGCCCTGATGACGGTCATGGTTCTGTGTTTGAACTACTGAAGCTTGCGTGTGTGCGTGTATGTTTGAACAGAGGGCCTGTGTGTGGCTCCCTGCATACCCTCTGTCGGCCTTCTGCCCCTGGCTGGCTGTTTGTGTTCATATGTCAGGAGTCACTTACAAATGATGCATTGGTGTTAATGGACAACTTCCTGTTTAAATAAATACAGATGAAAGGCTTATTCAGCACACATATTGCTTGAACCTTTCCAGCAGAGCCACGTGTGACGGAGCGGTTGCCATTTCTCTACCATTCTTTTATTGTCAAAGGTTTGTATATCTCTGGAATAAACAGAGAAATGCCCTACAAAGGTCCGGCGGGTTACGTTACAGCAAAAAAAGAAAACATTTTTCCAACACAGGGACTGGAAACATCAATTGCAACTGCCCACGTGTGAACCAATCACTGCCTCTGGATCCCTTCACATGCACAAAAAAACAGAAATAGAGAAGGTGTCTGTTTTCTGAACAACTCACCATGTAAAGACCGAACAAGGCCCTCATGTTTCTGTTGTTAAGCTTCAGTGCCTGCGCAAAATACTTCCTGGCCAGTTCGAGGTTTTCCAGACCTCCCTGAGTGTACTTTACCTGGGGGAGATTGCAGAGGAAACAGAAAGGTGATGTTGTGTTATAGGCACACTTAAAGCTGACATGAGATCTAAATAAACAGAACATGATCTAAATAAACAAGAAAATCCTATACAAGCATACAACATGATGGATGCAGCTAGTCATACAGTGCAAAAGGGAGTTCCAGCTTATATGGCTTATAGGGCATTGTGTTTTCTGCCCACACGACAAACACAGTGTTGCAAACCAAAAAAATAAATAAATAAAAAAATCTGACCCTAGTACACTATATATATTCAATGGTTAATAATGGTATGGATGTTGGCCCAATGAGATTTTGTGATGGGTTGGGAAACCCACTTAAGTGGCAGAAAAAAATGTGCTCACGTTTACGGTTGGTTAGAGAGGGAAAAAAGAACAAGAAAAAGAAAACAATAACTGATTTTATGTATGTAAATAGACTCAGAAACAGAGGGAAAAACTCATCAATAAAATCTATTTCAACAAAAAAATATTTGACAAAAACAAGAATATATTCAAACATATGTTCATACACAGAAAATAAATATAGAAGAGAATAGTTTGTGCAAACAAATACTGTATATATATATACATGTAAAGTTATGTGGTTATATTTGTATATATTTTATACTATTTCTATTTTACCCATAACACACCTGAACATACAATTTATTTAAATATATTATTGTTTTTTGTTTTTATTTTATTCTTCTTTGTGTGGTTGTTATCTCTGTGTACAGGAAGCTGTGACACCAAAACAAATTCCTTGTATGTGCAAACATACTTGGCAATTAATCTCTTTCTGATTCTATACCTTTCATCAACAATAATGCTGAATAATGACTTTATCTAAAAATAAAGGTAACACTTTATTTTAAGGGTCCAGAATAATGCATTAGTTAAGCATTAATTAATGGTTAATTTGTTCACAATTAAGCATTAGTTTAGCAAAAACACACTAGTAACTAATGATCAACCAAACATTTTAAGGGCCCGAATTATGCATTAGTTAAGCATAAATAAAACAGTAATTTATAATTAACTTGTTCACAATTATGCATCAGTTAAGCATGAACACGCATATAACTAATGATTATCTGAACATATAGTAAGAGCATATTAGCCATTATTTACAATTCATTAGTCATTTTAAAGACAAACATTTATGCTATAAATAACCAAAAATAAGCTAGTAATTAATAATTAACTGAATGTATAGTAAACACATTTTATCCATTATTATCAACTTATTAAGACACACACAAAAATCTTTCTTCATGTATGTCCTTATTTTGTGACAAGCACATGGGTCATTTAACTATTAATTTCTATTTTATTACACTGTATGTTATTTTTAACATTCTACATAAGCAGTAAAAATAGTGTTATTCTTTAGTGATTATTAGAAATTAGTTTAGAATAGGGAATCAAATTTCCCTTTTTTAGCACTAAATTAGTGGCAGTTTAGCCTTAATTATTACCTTATATTAGTCAATTAACTTGAATATTACTCAACAGGTACCATAATTAATATGGATTTAAGCTTCACTTTGGAATAGGGGGTCAAATTTCATTTATTAGCACTATATTAATGGTAGTTTAGCCTTATTTATTATCTTATCCTAATAAAAATAACTTAAATATCACTAAATAAGTGTCATAATTTAGATTTAGAACAGGGGGGTCAAATAGTCTTTATTACAATATTTTAGCCATATATAATTGCAAACCAGCAGTAATTGAACATAATAACATTAAAAAATTAATAATAATAAAAATGCGTTACGCTTAACTAATGCATTATTCTGGCC
>JAUMHG010000060.1:15637922-15648266 GCA_032359395.1 Enteromius anoplus | reverse complement strand
ACTGTTCAAAAGTTTGGGATCAGTACATTTTTATTCTTTCTTCTTTGAAAGAAATTAATACTTTTATTAACCAAGGAACTATTAAATGAACAAAAAAAGTCAGAGCATAGATTTACATTTTAAAAATATTTTGGATTTGATAAAAAATTACATTTTAAAATATATTGACACAAAAAAACTGTTATTTTAAATTGTAATAATATTTCACAATATAACATTTTTTTTCTGGATTTTGAATCTAATAAATGCAGCCTTGATGAGCATAAGAAACATCTTTTTCAAAAACCATTCAATCCAAAAATCCCAAATTTTTGAAGGGTATATATATATATATAGGATATATATATATGACCCATATGAACCATACAGTACATACTAATAATGGAGCTTTCTTTCAATCACAGTTTCACACAAACACTCAAATGTACTTGCACGTCCAGAAAAACATTATTGAACACTCTTCTTTTCCATTAAATCATTAAAACATTTAAAATGTAGTCTTGACTTGAGATCTCAGAGCAAGCAATTGTGTTCTGGCTTACATGTGCGGTGCAGATGTTGTCTCATGCGCTCGGTGCAGTGGGAGGTTCTGTGTGAGTTTGCATTGTTTGCTTACCCCCTTGGCTCCCCAGATAACCCAAGTCCAATGGCATCAAATACAACAGTGCTGAAGTCAGCATCGGGCACGGGATAAGGGGTCTTGGATGGTAATTTATCACTGAACACGTCCAGCAAGCGAGGTGATGCATATCTAAAAAACAAGGGGGGGAAATCATTTGAATTCATATCACTGGTACTGAGGCCCTGAGCGAAGGTTTGACTTTGAGGTATCATGCATGGAGGCATTCATTTTTAGAGGCAATTGATTTGGATTCATTTGATACTGCAATGAAAAGCAGCTGGATGACTTTTCTGGCACTGTCTACTGCTTAATAAGGCAGCTATCAGTGGGGAATGGTTTTTCATGGAAAGTTTGGCTAAGTTTTGCTATGTATATCATCTTATTTCATTAGATCATTTTTTTTTTAATCTTTGAACGTCTTGAACTGCAGTAAGACACGTTTTTTAAATAATAGCTGAAAATAAGCTGTCAATATTGCCTAACATGCTAATTTAGTGCAATTGAAGGAGCAATTCAAACTTGATTGAAAAGAATGACTATACTTGGACTATTCGACGTTCCACTCCATGTTTTTAATCAATACCTTGCTTCTCTTCTGAAATGACTTTACTTTCCCACTCACATCTCGGGACGCAGCTTACCTCTCGACTAAAATAGTCAATTCACAAACTTTGTGTAGACCCATATGCGAGGTGGTGTAATAAAACAACAAACACTGTGCAAGCTTTGAATCGCATATGACTCATATGAACCAATTTGCAGTGTTTTTAAAGGGATAGTTCACCCAAAAATGAAAAATCAGTCATTAATCACTCAGCCTCGTGTTGTTTGAAACCCGTAAGAGCTTTGATTATCTTTGGAACAGAAATGAAGAACTTTATGACCCTCCATAGACAGCAAGTGTCCTACCAAGATCAAGGTCCAGAAAGGTACCTTCAGTAGTTCAACCATAATGCTTTTATCCTCCCTATCATTCTAGTGCCATTTTGCATGCATGCGTCATCACTGATGTCACATTGACTATTTTGTCTTTGTTGTTATGTGGGGAATGTGGTAGGACCCTTGGTGTCTATAGAGGGTCAAAAAGCTCTCGGCTATCATCACAAATATCTTAATTTGTTTCCAGAAGATGAACAAAGGTCTTACAGGTTTGGAACGAGGCAAGAATGAGTAATTAATGACAGAATTGTATGTTTTGGGTGAACTGTCTCTTTAAATGTAGTTCAGTGAGATGTTCCTTTAGTCATCACCACATAATTAAGAGAAACTAAAATGGCATGTTTGCAGTGGATTTTTACAAGCATCCAATCAAACTGCACTATGTTCCTGGCATATTTTTCTTCTTATGCACTGCGTGGGCTATCAATACCCTTATCTCTCCCAGGTTGGGCAGACTGTAAAGCGCCTGACAGCAGCAGACAGGAGCCAAGTAACCGTCCAGACGTAGCTGCTCTGGGGACCACCCTCCAATCTTCCACCCCTAACAAAGTCAGATAAGTAACAACAAGGGGGTCTCCTCGACACTGCAATAGTGCATAACAATAGTTCCCTACAGTTAATAAGGTGCCCACAGCCTACAGGGTCCCATTTTACACATTAATGAGTAAAATACTAGGCTGTTGTATAAAATATGATATGCAGTGTTCAATAGCTTTCTTTCTTTCTTTCCTTCTTTCCTTATTGTGAAGTGGTATAACAATGTTTTATTTATTTATTTATTGATCTTTTTTTTTATCGTGACATTATATAATGTTCAATGCTTTCTTTCATTCATTCTTTCTAAGTTGAATAACTATATATATGTATATATAAAAATATATATATACACAAAAACACAGTGAAGTTGTTTGTTTGTTTGTTTGTTTACTGATATAACACACTACCCTGTTTACTTGTTTGAACCCAGTACCAGAGCTTTTATACATGGTCTTGTAAAACTGTAAGCCTCTATGTGTAATGGGAATGTGTGATTAATATAAAACAAAAATGCAAAAGTGTTTTTTACTTACAATTCTTATGTACGGTGCTGTTTTTATTTTGAGGCTTGAGGTTTATGATAGTGAAAGGAAGAAAGATGTACATTTGTGCGTGTGCACTCGGAGTGGAATACTTAATTGTGCAAGTTATTATTTTTGTGGTCATACCCACCACTTTTCTCAGTTGGGATGGGTGGAGATGGAGCGTAGGCGTGCAGTATTCACTCCGATGTGTTGTGGAGCATCTGCACAGTGTAGTTTCCAGACAGAAGAGTTGTAAAAAAGAAGCAGCAACATCTGGGGCAATCAGAACTTTTCCTGCAAACATTTTACTGTCTACCACAAACATTTAAACCGTTCATTTCCATCTACATAAACACTGTATATCCCAAAACATCAAGGTAGATACTTTTGCAAATTTATTAATTGAGTTTTTTTCGCTGTACTTTGCAGGGAAATAGACCTTCAACCATGAGCTCATTCAACACTTCCTCAGTCAAATAAGGTTATAAAAATTTAGGTTAGATTTAGGCCTCTTTTTAAGAAACTGACTTTAAAGATCCAGAGGGATTTGGGTTTACTAACTTCATCCAATTGCAAATGCAGTAAGGTCTCTATTTTTCCGGAGCAATGGGTACGTTTCCCCTAAAGGAACATCAGCGATTTAATCACCTTAGCGCTCACAGTTTCCCGTGCATTAACAAAGCCACAATTTGGTATGATTCACTGCAAAACACCGTTCCTCTTTATAAATGGCTCTATTTGTGTTGAAATGACCTGTTAAGGAGGTATCAACGCCAAGAGCACTTTTTTTCGTGTCCGCTTGCGTTTGCATTGCGTAAATTATGGGTCGCCAGCGTCACCTTGACTTGAAATCTGCAGCCTGCTCTTCAAAGGTGTTTTGGTGGCTTGTGTTAGTCACCGGTGGTTTTTTTGTCAAGGTCTGTAACCACAAATATTAATAAGCAACGGTTTCATATGTTCTGGAGTATTAGCTAACGTGTCAATCTTCAGGAAATATTATTTCTCCATTTCCTCATGTGTCATAAATAGGTTGCTTCAAAGCAGTATACACTCATACTATAAAAGAAAGGTTTTGTACATGAATTTAGCTTGATTCAAGTGTAAACGGACGTGCAAGGGAAGTAAAAAGTTGACTTTTCATCCTGTTCGCTGTCTCTTGACTTTTCTAGCCTCAGTCTTGTTTGGTGGAGTGGGTAAACGTGGATTTTCCAATGCTGTGCTCCAGGGCCTCCTTCATTAAAATGATTGGCTGGTTGAAACAGGAGAAACCCGAGCAATTTGGCCTCAGAATTAATTTTTCAAAAGTAGTCTTAATGTCAATTAGTATTCTATTGCTGTGTTTAACCTATTGCTCCTTCCTTTTCCAGCAGGCTTTGCCAGCATAGGATTTTTCTGGAAGTCTTTGCCTTATCAAGCTTATCAAATTTTGTTTGCTGATTTCAGCATATTGGTTGCGTTTGCTTTACGTAAAATATGTAACAAAATACTTTGCTGCACTCATCATTTTTAGAAATATATTAAGAATTTAAAGCACCAATTTAGAAAGACTTTAAGGGCATCATCTTGTGTTTATGTCACTTTCATAGAAATAATTACATCGTGATTCCTGAAAGAGACATTGGAACACATGTACTTTTTAAATAGAGACAGTGAGGAAAAATTATTCTACCTTAAGCGCTGAAGCATTTACAATCCCCGACATGGTGCCTATTTGCACAGTTAAACCAAACCACTTAGTAATAGCTGGTAATTTCCTTACGTTAAGCCATGGATAATAATTTCACAAGCATTTTCGTGGATGCCTTCCCAAGCCCAAGTGCCAGCCTGATTTGCCAAATTGTTGAAATAGGGAAAATAAGTTTACTCATTGAAAATATTTTAAAACAAGTAAAATAAGAGCATTAAATAAATGAGATCCTTGCTTTTCTTTTGGAAAAAAAAATCCAAGGTTGTCACAGCGCATATGTGTGCATGCAAGAAACGCATTTTTGATGCTGAATTATTTAGACAAAATGAGTTTCTCATGAACTCTGGGAATATATGGTGGGTGTGACTGCAGAAACTACTCAATACCAAAAAAAAAAAAAGAGAGAAAACCTTGTGCACACATAAAGACTGTGAAAATTGGCTCGGAGCTAAAGCAATCGTGACATTTCGATGTGATCTTTCCATGTTTCAAAGGTAGACGTAAGAAAGCATTTCAAGCTTTTAACCTCAAAAAAACAACATGATGTCATGTCACCAAATGCTATTTGAAATCAGTGAAAAGGTTTGTCCAAACAAAAGTATTAAAGTACATCAAAAATGTTTAACTATAAAGTTCTCAAACTTACATAGGTTCGTACAAAGACGTCTGTTGTTTTCCTTCCAGTGCGCTTAGAGTGAACGGTTAAACAAGAGTTGGCCAAAGTGACAGCTTTACATTTGTGACTCATTCCACAGTCAGGAGAAAGGAAAGGTTCGATGTTACAAGAGGGAAATTGTTTTGGGATCCAGGACAGTGCCATGTGGTTGTCAAGTAAACACGGTACTGGTGGAACCTATTATAGATGGACCATTTAGGAGCTGATATTGGCTCTTCTTTGCAGCGCATGGCCAACACACGGGCATCTTTATGAGACAGCTGCTGAAGTGAGGAGTAAAACCCGCTGGATGCTCTTCTGCTCCCGTCTTCAGTTTCTCAGAAGAGGTAGTCCCATGGTGCATGATTATTTTGACAGTAATGTCACTGAGTGATTAAAAAAAAAAAAAAAGAAAATCCTGTTGGACGTGCCTTTGTTTTGATCTCGAAGTGAAGGTAGCTCTGTGTTCCAGAAAGAGGTCACTTTCCCCGGGCCTGGTGAACTCTCACTGATACTTGTCTGCTGGAGGAATTTCAGTGGGTTCTGGAAGGGGTCCATTATTTCAGCAGGATTTTCAAAATTCAGCAAGTTTACTTGGCAAATCATGACCTCTTAATAAATAAAATGTTTTATTATATCAATTCTGCTGTCAAATTATAGAGTCTTGAAAGGTTTATAAGCATAGTTCCTATTTAACTTTACAAATAAATATTGCACACTAAGAACAGATTGTTCTATTCTATTCTGTTCTATTCTTTTTTATACACAGAGCACCGTTCAGTAAAATTCTTATTTTATTATTTGTGTACAAGATTTAAACTTACTATTTTATTTTTAATGCATTTAAATGTTCAAATATTCTAATGCAAAGTATATTTTATTTAGAAGTTTTACAATAGAGTAGTTAATAAACAAACTGATATTCAAATGTTTTCAACTTTTTATTTGTGTTATTCAACATTATTCTTAGAACTGCAGATTGTGTAAATTGTATTATGTAAATATTATGTTTTGTTATTTTTATTATATTCTAGCAAAGAGTAAAAACATAAATTAGTGAAATAAATGTTATTAATAAAGTTACTTTTTAAAATGTATTGTGTTGTGTTCCATTCTGCTCTATTTTACAATACACTTTACAGTCATTTTTTAAATCTTTATTTCATATTCTATGGCAAAAAGCATTTACATTTATTATGTTCTTATTCTAGTTCTGTTTTACAATAGAGTAAGTGTAACATTATTAAACTTAATTGTTCTAATTTTTATTTTATTTTATTTTATTATTAGTTGCCTACTTAGGCTATTTTAACTTTATTCTTTATTCTAGAAGTGTTGAGTGAACCGTATAATTTAAACTATTGTATTCTGATTTGTTAGAGTAGAATGTAATAGAATAAATCTATCAATGCAAACATCATTCAGGTTAAAGTGGTATGTTTGCTTTGATACTGCCCGACGCTTTCACTTCCACCTGCATATGCGGCTCGTGGCGCGTTGGACTGTGTGAACGCACTATATTAAATAAAGTTTTTCCGGTTTTGAAGCGCGTCCTCTTCCGTTGTCAACATGGCGGAATACGATCTGACCACCAAAATCGCCCACTTTTTGGATAGGCATCTCGTTTTCCCACTGCTGGAATTCCTCTCAGTAAAAGAGGTACAAGTGTATCTTACATTGGTGTTTGAAAGCGTGCTGCAGAACTGTTTGTATGTAGAAGGCGGCAAAGCTACTACCACGTGCGCGAGTTACTGTAGCCACAATAGTGTTGCCGGTAGTGTGTAAATCATATAACTCATGATTTCAGTCGGTAATAAAGTACTAACAGAGCCAAAAAAGTTTTAACATGAATAATAGACCGCCTTTTCTAATATAACTAACCTTTCTATTATTTATCTGCTAGCCGCAAAACCCAGTAAGCTAACGTTACCTAGACAGCATCGAAGCTAACGTTAGCTAACGTTAAGTTGGAGACCGCTGACAGATCTTTGCATTGTCATAGTGCTGTTTACATAAATATTTTTACATCGGTTTTTGGTTAAATTTATGTACAACGGTTGGTTTTGTGTTTTGTTTACAAAGATAACATAAAGTGATTACATCTGGCAAAGACCGATGAGGTTTTGTTGTAATCTATAAATAACCTGTGACAGTCTTCAAAGATCCCGTCAGGATTGTTGAAGCCCAGTATTTGTTATATGCCTGTATTTGACAGTAAAAGTGGGTCCATGAATTTACAAATACATATACATATGGTATAGACGTTGCAGAAATAGACGTTACAAAAGTCAGCAAATATCTTGTGTTCTGAATGTACTTATGTTTCCATCACTGTTTTCTAGATCTACAATGAGAACGAGCTCCTCCATGGAAAGCTGGATCTCCTCAGTGACACCAACATGGTGGACTTTGCCATGGATGTATACAGGAATTTATTTTCTGACAAAGAAATACCCATCTGTGAGTGAATTAACTTCTAATGCTCTTCTGCAACGAAAGATGACTTTAGCAATTTATATCCATTTATATCTCTTGCAGCTCTCAGAGAAAAGAGGACTGAAGTTGTGGCTCAACTGAAGCAACTGCAATCTGAGACTGAGCCCATTGTGAAGGTGTTTGAGGACCCAGAGACAACGAGGCAGATGCAGTCAACCAGGTAAATGTTGAAATTAAAGCATGCTAATAGCCTAGCTCTTCAGTCGTCTTCCATCACATGTTTTATTACTGTATCTAAATACATAAGCTTGTAAGTTCCTTTAATACATTTGTTTTGATTGCTATTAAGTTATTCCATGTCTCCTCGTATGGTTTGATTTAATAAATCAAATTTTAAACTGTTTCAAAATTCAAAAGAAAGCGCCTTAATTTATTCTCGGACCAAATATATTGATATGAATTTTTTGAATATTTAAGTGTATAATTAAATCGAATGTTTACTTATTCATTACTGTTTGAATTTTAGTTCTGCTGAACTGCTTATGTGCGTATGCCATTATGGTACAGGCAAAAACTTATTAGTGTGCCAGTAAAACAAATGGAATCAATAAGCCCCGTTTTTAAGTCAAGCAATGCTCTTTCATGGCTCATTTCTGTATCCAGATGTGTCTGTTACTTTGGATCATCTACCAATGAAGTATTTAGTAAAAGCTTTAGGGTGTCCTGTGGTTGTCTTGAATTATAAGCGACCTTTCTGTACTTTTATAGTAGATTTTGTAGACCTTTACTTGTCTGTGGAAGACCGTGGAGAGTCTTTTAAATGTTATGACAGTAGTTTAGTCATTTTTTTTATTCCAAGCAACAGCTTAGATGGTACTTCCCTTATTTTCTTGTTCATCTAATGTAAGTTGAACAGTGTTCAATTGCACAGTTTAGACAAGACAGTCCTCAGGGATGTGGGATGGAGCCCTGCTCGATGCTAGACGATACTCCAAACAGAACATTTGTGGCTCTTTTTCTGGAAGGTCGGGCTTAAATGCCATTTTATTAAGTGGATGGCAGAACATCAGCGGGCATTTGTAATCACAATCGGTTTGTATTTGATTGAAATTGCCATGTGGATGAGTATATGGTTTCATTCTGCAAATTTTAGAAGAGCAGAATGCTAGAGCATCCTGTGGTGAGTTTCATGGAGGCTACTTTTAAACCATTCTTCTGATGCTGACTTTGCCGTAATTAAAATATTTTGGTTCAACTCAGTCCTCATCCAGTGCTTGCTTTTCTTTGATGGATGTTCCTCATTTCTAGCCGCCAGCCAATCTAGATGTTTTAGGTTTTAATGTGTGGCGTATTTGGGATTAGAGATGTTTTTATTTAATTAAAAGAAGGTTGTTACACTGATCGCTGTAGGCAGTAGAGATATTCTCAAATAGTCGTCTCCATTAGCAGTTGGACACGTTTTCTGGATTAGTAACAGTGGATTCTTGTTGATTATGTTGGATTGAAAAGACATTGTTCTGCCCTCAATCAGTTGCCATCAAACCTAGACAGAAGAGACAGCATAGCATTGACTTAGTGGTCGGTCTATCCACTGTATTTGATGTGATTTAGACCTGACCTTGAGACCACTATAGGTTTGAAATGTCAATGAGTTCAAAAATTTGAGTCTCTGCCTATACTATATGCCAGGGATTTCCAAGTGTTCTTTTTGTCAGCTGAATCTCTTAAGCCTAAAATATTTAACCTGATATTTTGAGCAAATATTTCAGTCATTTAATGACATGCATGATTCTCGGATGTTGATTAATGCTTGCATGATACGCAGGTCAACATATTTCATTCATTCATTTATTCACTCACAGGCTCACTCACTCACCAAAATGATTTAAATTGTACATTTTATTGATTTGAGTGACGATTGAGTAATGATTAGCTTTACATTCAATCATAAGCCCAGGAAAAATTAATATAAAATATCCTTTCAAAGAGCCGTTCAAAAGAACTCCCTCTATAACTGTTCTGTCTCGCGGAGGAGCTAATGTGTGTGCATCTGTGTGAAACACGCATAGGAAAAAAAGAACACGACTCAGCTCCCATCGTTCATGTTTATGAGCCGTTCAAAAGAATCGGTTCGTTCACAAACGTCACAACTTTAGTCGCTTGGGAAAGCTTCTTAAAGCACTCACAGCAAATTGTGTGGGTCTTGTCGACTACACGCCATTCTTTATCTCCACCGGGTAGCCGAAATGTTGCCATACTGCTGACTTAAATGAGGGGGAAGGGTCCGCAATAGCTGGGTTGGTTGCCATGTTTTTCTCACGTTCTTCTTCAACTAGCTCAACTTTTGCAGGCAGGCATCACATGATTGGAAAGGTAGTCACAGGGTGTGTCGCGATTCTCCCTTATCACACCGCGATACAGGATCGTGGATCTGAGTGTCACGATTTCGGTTTCATATCCTGAATCGTTACAGCCCTACTATTAAGTAACATAAGTAATTATTTTAAATAGTAAGTAAAAAAAAAAATTTAAATAAAGGGCAGTAAGTATTTTTTATCACCATTTTGTTGGTATTCATTTATATTTTACATGTACTGTTTAGTTTACCATTTGTTTATTTTTGTAAAGATTATATAATTTTTGTACCAGTACCTTGGCCTTTTTGGGTGTATTAAATGAAGCTTTGTGGGGTTTGCAGATTTAGTGTAGACACTATGGCTGCACGATTTGGGAAAAATGTCACATTGCGATTATTAATGTCAAAATTGCGATTGCGATCCGATATATAAGTGGTTTGACTCAACTTGCTTGTTATAAAGGAAAATGCACACACAGATTACTAATTATGCTGAAATCTGTATTTCTCTACTGAGATACAGTATACAGTGCAATCTAGCAACAACTAATTAAAACTAAATTGTACAAAATTAAATAACAGTAACAT
>JAUMHG010000060.1:15541077-15630813 GCA_032359395.1 Enteromius anoplus | reverse complement strand
TGTATAATTATATTTGTGACAACAATTCCAGGAGTGTAAGTTTAATATTTTATTTTCAAAAATGTTTATTTTCACTAATCACTAACTTCATTGCTAACTTGCATAAGCATGTACAATGCTTATCTACTTTTTATTTCATGTTTCAGAGATGTCATTACCATCACACTTTAATATAACACATAAATATGTGTTTTCTGCATTTTATCACACATGTAGTGTATACTGTAATGTCTAACCTACTGTTTTTTTGTTGTTGTTGTTTTTGTTTTGCATTTCAACTTCTTTTTTTCCTTGCAGTTCCGCCAGGAGTATTTGGACACCCTATACCGATACGCCAAGTTCCAGTACGAGTGTGGGAACTACTCAGGTGCTGCGGAGTACCTCTATTTCTTCAGAGTCCTGGTATGTGTCTTACCACGCCCCTGTCTTTAACAGATGACAGAGCTGTGTTTTCTAGCATTCTCCTCTGGGACGTTCCCAACGGGGCAATTTTCAAGAGCTTCTTTTCATCACGACACCCTTTCATTTTCTCCTTCGCAAATTGAAGCCATTAAATGCATTCTTGTTTAATAAGTTCTTGTCTAATGGACAAACAGTTTTATGTTGATGGAGAGTTCCCCTGTGAGTGTTAATTAAGCCAAACGGTTGCCCTATTGAGAATTTGAATTATTGTCTCTGCTTAATATGGTTCTGCTTTCTTAGTACGAGAGTCTGCCAGATCCCATGAGTTACGAGTATTGCGCATGCATTTAACATTGTGTTTTTCAAAATGACACAGATGAAAAGTGGACATGACTCGCTCACAGGTAGATTAGAACAGGTACAAATTAGAATCCAAATCCTTTTTATTATGAAATATTGTGTCACTTATCCATGTTATCAATCTGTTCTAGCAAAACGGGGAGCTTTTTTTGCACTTGAGGCAATCCGAAGAACTAAAAGCTCTTGATCTGTAATTACTTCTCAAAAGTGCCATCCCATGGCTTGTTAAATGCCTTGCAAGTCTTGAGTGCTGAAAAGAACCTCTTCAAGGACTTGGTTAAGAGTTGTTTCAGAGCTGTGTTTAGTGGCGGACTTCATAAGCTTATGGGTTTATGGGCAGTGCTGCTCCCCATAGATGATTGGTGGGGATTTTGTGGCCTAATCACTCTTGGTTTGACAGGATTCCCCAGTTTTTTGCAAGGGGTTAAAGGTTACACAGCTTGCTCCATATAATCACAATTTCCCAAAAGCAGGCTTTTCAACAGAAGGTGACTAGAATTTGTGTTCTTCCAACAGTCAAACCATTCTGAGTATTTTATGGAGCCAAAATCTTATTGGATAACAGGATAATAAGGCCGCATTCACAGTGCAGTTGAAAGCAGCCCAAATTTAATTTTATTTTTAATTAAATTTATTTTTATTATTGTTTTTTTTCTCTGTTTTCTAGTCTTTGAATTATAATTAGAAAATCAGAAATATCTTTTAAATATTTTAAAAATTATTTTAAATTAGATAATTTAGTTCTGATCTGGGAATAAATCAAAACAAATAATTTTTTTGTGATTTTTAGGTATTCAGGTTGCATTTTTTTTTCATTAATCTCACATGACATTTGTTATAAATGCGTTTTAATTCACCAGCAAAAATGGACAGTGATACAGTGGTTTGTAATGTTACAATTGTCAGATAAAAGAAAAGTTATAAAAACATATTTATAAATATTTACATGCATTTATTATTATTATTAAGGATAATAATAACAATTGCAACAAAAATAGTTTATCATTTTAAATAATAATTAGGTTGTACATGAATGTATTATAATGTATCCATGTTATTATATTATTATTATAATTATTATTATTACTATTTTAGTTTGTATTTATATATTTCTGTATGTATATTAAGATTTTAAAGAAAAATATATTATTTTGTTTAATTATAATGTGAGCACTTTAAACACTTTACTACTACGTTTTTCATAATTAATCTTTTGACCAATTATTGAGGTTTAACATTTAAATTTTGGGTTTCATTTAAAAGTTTAAACATCCCAGGATATATTTTTTCCAAATGCTGGTTAGTTGTCGCCTGACAATCCCCTTTCCTGATACGGACTTCATTTAAAAGCCCCCCCCCCCCCAAGAATATGAGGGCATTTCTCTAAGTTCCCCGTGTCAGAATGACGACCCCTTTACCTTTTTCAGTGTTGTTGTCTGGATAAAGATCCAGGCGGTGATGCACCGAGGACTTGGATTAAATAATTTTCACCAGTGGAATACTTTTGGAATCAGATAATACCGAAGTAGGTTTGTGGGGGAAGATAATTGCAGTTCACTGAGAGTACTGGCAGTATCCATGTTACACGTGCGTACTTCTTATTTCCTCTATAAACAAAGGGCTCATTGCTGGGGCTCTGGTGTTTGTGGCTTCTCTCCCACTGCCTGTAGAAATGAGTGAAAGATGAACTTATGGGGAAAAGCGGCCGGACGCTCAGGGCCCAGCACAGTCCTGTCTAGCTAGTGGGGCGGGGGGGCAAATAACGGCTGGGAACGAACAAATTGACCTGCTCCTTTCTCTCTGGCCGGAGTGTGTGGAGGTAGTCCAGTGTCTTAAAGAGAGGTGCCATTGTCAACGCTGCCCTGGGCCAAGAGTGTTGCGAGAGGCTCCATGCCTGGCTAAGTTATCGGACTCCCTTGCAGCTGAGTGTTTCTCACGTAACCACACAGCCTGCTGTTTCTGCAGACCTGCTCTCACGTATGATTCACTCGGCTTACATTGTTGATTTTAAAAAAGACAGCGAGTCGCTGTGGCCAAAAGTGACCGAAATGAAACTTTTTATTTAATTTGGAATATTCTTGGTTTTAGCGTTTTAGAGGTGTGAGCAAGCCTGTGTTGAGTAGATTTGCAACATGTTTCCCATTTGCAAATGATTTGCAGCGTCAGTCACGCTGTTTGTTTGTTTGTTGTGTCTCTGTGGTTTTCGTGGGAGCCGAGGGAAGGAGCGATCGACAAGCCTTGAATTACACCCATCCGTTTTTGTCACTTTTTTTTGCATATTCATTAGTATAGATGCTTAAAAGGGTACTTGAGTATTGTCTTTATTTACTAACCCTCATGCGGTTCTAAATATGCATGACTTCCTTTTTTATGCAGATATTTTGACGAGTGTCTTTACAGTGGAAGTCAATGGGGCTCAAAACAAGGCTAGACTCCATTGACTTTCAATGTATGGCACTTGATCCTTCAGAAGTCATTCTAATATACTAATTTGGTGTAAGAAACATTTGCTTGACCAGTGTTGAAACCTTTTCAGGATCATTTGCTGAATAGAAAGTATTTATTTAAAATAAAAATAAAGCGTTTGTAACATTACGATAGTCTTCACTGTCAAATTTGATCAGTGTAATGCATCCTTGCCTTTTTTTTTTCCTTTCAGGAAATGATCAAATCTAATGGAGTCTACTCATAGGCAAACCATGTCATTGACGTTGCGAACACATCAAGCATTTAGAGTAGATTAGAGCGTTCACAGCAACCAACATTGTTTACGCCGTTAGTGCTTAATCTAAATAAACCAAAATAGCTTCCAGAAATTCTCTCTCTGTCTATGTTTTGTTGTAAGCTGGTATCTTCTCATTTAAATTTCCAGATATTGTAACTCGATACCTTAAATGTTCATCACCATTGGGAAAGTGTTTGGAATAGCCATGATGTAAAAAGGGATTTAGTTGAGCTTTCTCACCAAATACCTGCCCCTTTCTTTTTTTTTAACTTTTTGTCCACTCCGCTAAAGCTGGACCTCCCATCTCCTCAGACGGCTCCTAGCATGGGAGATGTCAGGCTCTAGAACCCCTCTAGCGTGGGAAACGCAGCCATTTAACGAAGGAAGCCAGGCTTGCAAAATCCAGACTCGAGGTCTTGTTACAGTGAGGGCCCGGTGCGAAAAGAGCAACTTATTCATATCATCTGTTAATGCAGGGATTGGATGTTGAGAATAAAGATTGAGTGTCTCGTCGGATCCCCAGCACAGTAAATTTATTGTTGCTGGTCAGTCAGTGAAAATGTGCCCATTTCGGGAGGCAGTGGAAACTCAAGGTAACTTGTGGAAAAACCCAGGTATTGAAACTATTCTTGCATGGCCGCTGCTGAAAGCCAGTCAGTGTGCAAGAAGGCTGCCATAATGACATGGAGCGTGGCCAAATGTAGCCGGCAGGGACTTCCAGGAAAAAAAAAAAAGAAGAAAAAAACAAACACTTTTATAAATGAAACGTTGACCTTTATATTGGCAGAGAGGATGGCTTTTTCCCCGGTTGTCCCTCCGAGCTGATCTCTCTGAGTTTTTGGACTTTGTCTGTTATTTAGATGCAACCAACTTGGGAATTTTGATCAAAGTGCTCCAATGTTGCAAGTGGGGCTGTTTATGTACTGTATGCATTTTTTTTTTCGCTATGCAAATATCACAAGTGTATTTTTAACCATACATAATTTTTTGGTTATATGATAACTAGTGCTGTTATTGTATACTATTTTATATTAATTGTAATATTATATGCTATATTTGTATTATTATACTAAATATACAGCATTACAAACCATATATATTGGTACTTTTGTTAATGAATTCCTTATTTTTAGGCAATTTATTGAATTTTATGTAACTTGTTGTTATTGTATACTCATGTATTGTCCAGATTTCTGTTATGCTTTGCAGATAACATCCTATATATGGTTTTCCTTTGTGGAACTTGAGAGATTTGTCACATAATATCCAATATTTCTCGTCGTCCATATTTAATGATTAATTTAAGAGAGGAGCGCTATGTTCGTACAGTCAGACTTCAGTGAATGCACAGCTGACTTCCTGGTTGTCTTTGTGCCGCTGCGTCTGTCGCAGGTCATAATCACTCCACTTCCCATAAGCCTCTGGCTGTAGCTCATCCCCCTTTTATTCATGAGCACGCTTCAATACTTCAGCAGCTCGCTAATCTGCAACACATTATCTTCTCACTTTGTTTGTCTTTTTAGTCATAATTTGAAACAGATTACGTTTCTTTGAAGCTGATTGTCTCTGCAGAGATGAACCAAATCTTGTTCATGTTTCCATACAAGAAGCCGAGTGAGTACCTTTCAAGGGTTTCATAACTCGGATTGCGCAGGATGTTTTTCTTTTGCGCTAGATGTTCAGGAGATTATCACAATTACTAGTTAATCAAGTTCTCTAAACATTATTGTCAAAGGCCTGTTTCTGCTTAACAAGACTTATGTTATTGGCTTCTGCTGTCAAAGAGTTTTAGTCAAGGTAGACCGTAGAAGCTATCAAAAAAATTAAGAAACATTCAATTATTTGTCCTTCTTGAATGGTTCTCATTTACTTTGTATACACAGAACTATCCATCCTTACCCAGTTTCTGTTTAGTTTGTCCACTTTAATTTAGTTTCTGGATCTCATTCTCTCACTCCTCTACGAGCAGACCTTTTGATTAGCGTCCCGCCACTCTGGTCCTGTCCACATCTCGGGGCTGATCAAAGCTCGCAGACATGTGTTAGGGCCACTAACAGAGACAGCAGTGGTAGCAGCACACATCATTAAAGACCCTAATGCACTAAGGTCACCGCAAGTTCACGTGAACTTTGGAGAGCTTTTCTTCCCCATTTTTGCATGTAGATGCTCCATTCCAGATTCAGAAAGAAAGATTATATAACACACATTGTTAGATTTGAAGTCATGTTTCTGCTTCTGTATTTCGAAAAGACTTGTTTCTGTGATTTGAAGCAACTTTCATCTTGACTTGGCCCTTCTTACCCTCGAGATAGCACTTGACCCCAGACTAGTTAAAGAGCACTTGTTTAACTTGTGTAATTATTTCCCAGCAATATCACAGACAAGTTGGTCTTTAACCTTTAGCTCTTGTCTGAGGACCTCTTTGACCTAACGACCTCAAACATGATTCATTTTAATGAATATTTGTGTGTGTGTTTTATGAAACATAAAGATTCATTGACTAGAAAGTTGACATGAATCATCCTAAATCATCAGAGTACAATTGTATACTAGTTTCAGTTAATTCTTGACATTAAAAAATAGAAAATTATTCAATGGGGTGATTTAGATGAAGTAAAATGCAGAAAGACACAGCAATAACTCTCAAAAATACAGCAAATGAAGTTTCATAAAAAGCTTTTAGCATCCGTTTTTTTTTTTTCTCCCCTTGCTAGCTTAGTTCCCGAAGATGACATAATTTAATTCATTTATCCACTGTAAATAAATAAAGGAGTTAGTCCGGCGAGCAGCGTTGCCAAAAACTTTTAGCTGTGGTAAATGGTAGATGTCAGAAATACAGTATTCAGAAGGTAATCAGCGTATTATTATTATAGTGAGCGAGTGGATTGATTTGTCTACCTTTTGTTTACAGTGGGTCAATGTGTTTTTCTCTGTTTGTCTGTGTTTGTGCAGGTCCCAGCCACAGACAGGAACGCGCTGAACTCTTTGTGGGGCAAGCTGGCCTCTGAGATCCTGATGCAGAACTGGGAAGCTGCCATGGAGGACCTCACCCGCCTGAGGGAGACTATCGATAACAATGTAATGCCCCACCACTCAGAATTCAATACCACACTCAGATTCCCTTACATAGGCCATAATATTGACCGCCTTGCGTTTCAGCACAGCACCGCCGCTGTTGCCGTTCCTCCCCTCCTCTCCTCCATCTCCTCGATTCCTTCTCACCGCAACTCACAAGTCAAGCAAAACCTTAATTGCTGTGTTATGGCGGTGCAGCTTGATTTTTAATTGGAGGAACTGAGCTGGGAAAGAAGGGTTTGGCCTGGGGAGAAGTATGAGTAAATAAGAAATTAAAGTCTTTGGACATTGTAAATTTCTATTCTGAACTTTGATTTTTACAGAGTGTGGAAGGCAGCGGAAGCCAAGTGTTGTTTTTTTTTCGGAGTCAGAAGTTCATCTTGTTATGATCAAGTCACGATCAAGAGAAGTCACGTTTTTAAAGGGATAGTTCACCTGAAATACAACATTTTGTTATTATTTACTTGCTATTTTGAGATTTCATATGATTTTTTTGTTTTTGGAAATTAATACGTTTAACTTTTTAAATGTAAACTAACTTTAGTGTTACAAAATGTTTGTTGCTAATAAATGGTCTTATTTTGAACGTTTATTCAGTACTGAGAAAAAACGCTTCACAGTTTACACACACATACGAAGCAGCACAACTGGAGTAATGGCTGCTTTGCCATTAAATGAATAAATTACGTTTGTTAAAATAGAAAACAAGTTATTTTAAGTTGCAACAATAGTAGTATTTAGTTTTTACTACATTTTGCCTTAAGCTATCATACAAATTCAAAACAGCACATAAGCTATTTGGACTGGTATATGGTACTTTAATGATGCCTTTAGAAACTTGAAATCACAATTCCCCAATTATTTGTAATTTCATGAAGCACATTCAATTTAAAATCTCCTTGTTTTCCGTAAAAAAAGAAACTCAAATCGACATGAGGCTTAATAAATGATGACAGAATCTTCAATTGGCTTTGAACTATGCTTTTAATATTGTTTTAAAACCTCCCTTTTTTCTTTATTTTTTCTTTAGACTGTAAGTTCTCCTCTCCAGTCTCTCCAGCAAAGGACTTGGCTGATCCACTGGTCTCTCTTCGTGTTCTTCAACCACCCCAAAGGGAGAGATAACATCATCGAGCTTTTTCTTTACCAGCCACAGTAAGCACCTTCTGCAGCAGCTCGTTTTCCGTCTCGGATTTGGTTTGCATTGGTTTGACCATTTGAAAATTGGATGAGGTAGGACGAGAGCACGGGCCCAGTATAGAAAGCCCACCGCAGTCCGCAAACAAAATTGCTGATGCTGGGCTCCACCAGCCAGCCGCTCACAGACCCACGACCCCAGCGGTCTGTGCGAAACTAAGCCTGGCAGTTCAGACAAATGCCGACAATTGCAAATGGGCTGCTTAAATCACAGGTTCAAAGTTTTAAGCTTTTTATGAGTTGGTGTCAAGTCTGGACATGTCTGTCGATCTTTATTCAGTCATTTTCAGTTTGTTTGTGAACACAGAAAAATGTTTCCAAAATTAGTTAATAAATCACCTCAGACCCTCGTAATCAGGTCTAACTGTTTCATGAAGAAGAATAGGTTTCCTTTCAAAACACCAATAGCTTAAATATAGTTTGTATTTACAAATCCAAATTTCAATTTGATCGTCATAGAAACATGAGAATGTTATCAAACAGCAGGGCAGAAAGAATTGTGGGGTTTTTGCATGAATTTGCACAGCATATTGGGCAACCTATTTTTACCTTTAGATTACCTTTGGAAATAATAGTCAATTAGTTTTTAGTTAATTAGTCAATAATTAGTAAAAAAAAATCTATCAAAGTAATCTAATAAAGTAATCTATCGTCTACACTCTACATTCTTACTCTAAATTCACTTGTAGCACAAAATCTTTTGTACATTATTCATTTGTTTTTAGTTAATACATAAGTGTGACTCTGTGTGTATTTATGTGTAAAAATACTTCTAAGAATAGTTAAAATAATAGCGATATTATATGGTAACAATTCATTTTTGTCTCGTTTATATAGTCTATTAATAAATATAGATAATTTAAATTTAAATAAATTAATATTGAAATATAAATATGAAAGTAAGAATTGTGGTGTGTGTGTTATAAATAAATAAATAAATAAATATATATATTTTTTTTCCCCCAAGACATTTACGAAACTAGAACATGTAAAAAAAAGGAAAAAAGTTCTAGTTCTGATTTAATTACTTTTTTAATTAAATTGGAACAATTATGTGATAACTAAAATAAATAAAAAGTAAAATGATAACATTATATAAGAAAAAAATTGGGCTTTAATCTGAAGCTTTTTGTTGCTGGCATGTCAAGGCCTTAATACATTAAAAAGCAACAAGGTACAGTCTTGTATTGTGAACTTGAGTGCAAAGAAGCATCAAGGGCTTTATTTTTAAAAGTGGGTTTACACCAGGTGTGTGAGGTAGGAAACTTCAAGATCATTCCATCTATTTTAAGGCCACTCTATTCCCCTAATGCCTATACTCTATTGAAAGACTACATGGAATCTGCCTCTTAAGATGTTCTTTTCCACCAGTTTCTTTTTAAGCACAAATGATTTAGGGTGACCAGGCCAATAATTACTCATTAGTACCTGACCATAGTGAGTGAAAAGTCAGATTGAGGTGGCTTATTGTGCTGTCGCTAGCTGGAAAACCATATTTTGGTTTGGCTTTGTCCTCCTGTTCATGGCCACTGTGCTGTTTCAAGGGCCAATGACCTGCGGCCGTGAACCTAGTGTGAATGTTTGACCTGCCTTTAAGACAATCGCCTGGCATAACAGCGGCCCTTTGGACATAGGTGCTCATTATACAAAAACAATTGTTATGCTTCATTAAAACTGCTCCAAAAAGGTACTTCTAATTTGCGGTTGGGCTCGTCAGATCAGAGGTCTTTCAATGCTGGCAGCCTTCATTTTGCTTAGTTTTTGTGTTGTTCTCTCACCCCTTCTGCTTTTATTCGCAGAGCTGTGGCCATCAAGTGCAATCAGACCCTATAAATCTGAATCGGAGTGTAATTTACTGCATTCGACACACTGCGTTTTCTGCACCACAACAGTTTTGCGTTCTTGGAGGGCGGATGCATTGATTGTCTTGTTTTAGTTGGAAAACGGCATCACGGTCTCTTTTTGACCCTGTGAAAAGACCTTTTGTTTTCTGTTCGTCTCCTTTTTGTTATTCTTGAAGTTTTGTTGACAATTAGGGCTGACATCAGCCTATGGCGTTCAGGTTCGTTTCATAGTAGTTTGGCCGTCGTTCAGGACGGGGTATGATCCAGTGCTCTCGGCTTGAAGATCGTTCAAGATGTAGTCGTGCCGTCAAGCAGACGGCTAAAACAAAAACAGAAACCAAACTTTTTTTCAGTGCAGGAAAAACGATACCAAAGATAGGCTATCATATAATACGCTCCAACCAAGTCCAAGGGCAGTTCTAGAGAGAATATTGTCACAAGATGACCTATGATGTAGGTGCAAACAGGAAAGCCAATGCCTCCGAAACACTATCCCAGCCAGCGCAGAGTGGATTCAGAGTTTCACTTGATTTACCTCTAATTCCCCTCCTCCCTCCAGATGCATCATGAAACTACAACTGCACCACCGTTCCTACCTTTTTCTTTCTCTGCTCTCTCAGAGCCAACAAATTAAAGCTGCAACAGCTAATCGATTTATACTAATACTGAAGAGCCTCCATCAGTGACACAACTTTAAGAGAGTGAGAGATGATTAAAAGTGAGAGTGAAAAGTTTACGTTGTTACTTTTCTATTTAATATAAAGTGCTGAACTTTGTTAATTAAAGAGTCCTGAAAACTACAAAAATATGAAACATGATTAGCATGATTTGGATGATGTAGGACTGTAAGGGTTCTGAAATTCAGCTTTATCATCACAGGAGTAAATTATGATTAAAAATATATATTACAATAGAAAAGTGTTTTAAATTGTAATAGTTCACAATATTAATGTCTTTACTGTCTGCTCACTAGGGATGCTCATTTCGGTTATTTCTCGTAACCGACAACCGACGCTGGTTAACCGATTATTAACCGTTATCTGACAACATTATTTTAAATGAGAATGTACAAAAATCTTTTTAAAGGTTGCATGTATCTTTTTAAAACAAGTTAAACTTTAAAAATAGTTCTGATTTAATTTGACTTTCTAATTAGTGAAACTAATTGTGACATCACATTTTAAAACATTTTAAAATTTTAATTTATTTAGCTTTATTATTTAGACATTTATCAGCCATAGTTGTACTAATGCAATTATTAGAGGAAGGAGAACATTTTGCCCTTTCCTTTTTACTAGTTTAGATTTATTTTGTATCAGTCGTTATTTAAACTGGTCCAACGCTGAGAGGGAGAGAGGTGAAATGGGAGCTTGACATGACGCAGGCCAGACTCGAACTCGGGTCAACTGCGCAATCAATACCTTAATCCATTATCAAAGTTATTTTTTAGTTGCAGCCTTATCCCAAATCCCCAGCTCCGCAAGGGAAATGTGACGCAGTCAAATTAAATTATTACTTCCTGTTTGCCCTCCTTCTCGCGAAGTCATTTAGCAACCGATTAAGCCGTATCATGGCTTTGGTTGTAGCTGTCGGGCTTAGTTAGATAATGCATTTTTTTGCAAAGCCCAGATATGGCATCATGACTCATGTGAGCGGTCTGGCCATCGGAGCCTCCCTGGGAGAGCGAGTAGGTGTAAGTTAATCAGGAACACAGCATGAAGTGTTGTGGTTTGCCATGAAGTCAGACAACTACAAAGGGAGGAGAGACCGATGGCTGCGCCAACTGGGATCACGCGCCGCCGAAGCCTGCTGCCGTTTTTAGCTCCAACATCACAAGTGCCACAGGCCCCCTTGTCCCTTTAATTGTTTCTGCTAATTAAACCATCCAGCAGCCTTCCTCCTTTTCCTCCAAATGACATGTGTTTCTATGTGCTGATCCGTAAGGGAGCTTAAGGGCCTGGCCAAGGCAAAGCAGCGCCACTTCCTCCTTGAAATTTAATTTGGTCCTCATATGGGGGATGGAGGAGGGGAGTCAAAGATATTTGTACAGATACCACAGGCGCGGAGGCCGTCTTCCAAATTGACTCGAAATGTTAAGTGCACTTTAACAGGAGCTCTCAGCCCTATGACAAGGCATCTGTTGTATGTTTTTTTTTGTCCATATAAGAAAGCTCCTGCACGTCTGTAGAGAAGGGAACTTTGTCTTGGGTTGTAATAGTAGTGCTATGTAGCTTTCATTCTCGGAGAAGCCCACAGCTAGTTGACCTGTGGCTGAAAAACAAGTCCCTGGTGGATAGTGTTTCTCTTTTCTGCAGGCCTGTAGCTGGTGATCCGTGTCTAGAAAGGGGCTTTTCCTTTTCCCTGCCCTCCACAGTGGGACAAATGAACAGAGGAGCTTTCAACACTCTCTGACTCTTGTTATTCTGTTTATTGAGAATCTGCATGTTCACCGTATGAGAACTTGCTGGAAACAGTGTCCAACCTCGATAAATTAGATCATGTGACTTCATGTTCTCCTGTAGACCTTATAACTGTCCTTCAGGTGTGTGACCGTTGTTGTATGTTTTTTTTTTTTTTGTGTTTGTTTGTTTACAGGTACCTCAATGCTATTCAGACTATGTGCCCACACATACTGCGCTACCTGACCACAGCTGTCATCACTAACAAGGACGTCCGCAAGCGTAGGCAGGTGCTAAAGGATCTGGTGAAAGTCATCCAGCAGGTATCAGACAGGACTTTGGTTCTTCGTTTGTCCATCAGTCAAAAAGATTTTTTTTTAATGTGTGTGTGTGTGTGTGTGTGTGTGTATATTTGATTATTAATTTGATGCATCATTTAAAAAAAAAAAAAACATTTATAAAATGTTTTTATATAAATATATAAAATATAATAATGTAGTTTATACTCATTAAATAACAGTGATAATAAATAACAGGTTTATTATATTATTTATATTATCATGAGCTATCTTTCTTTTATTTCTACAATTAATTTAATAGTATTTTTTAATTTTACAAACACAGTAAATGGGGTGTTCTTATGTATGTATGCCAAACCGTTTAAAAAGTTGTTTATTTTTCTATCGTTCAATACGGTGTATAATTTCTTTTTATATTTGTTTTTTATTTCTTTTTAATCCTCTATCGTTTTATTTCAGTTGGAGCAGAATATTGGTCAGGTGGTGTTCTATTTCATAACTGTTTAGTTTTCTGTTGGTCTTCCTGCAGTCATCCACATTGGCCTTGCATCTATTGAAAGATGTTTTCAATGGGAGGTTACCCACACCAGACCAAACAACACTTTCTTTTGTGTTAAAAAAAGAGTGTGTTTTCATTTGAATTTAATACATCCAGCACGTTGCAGGGAATCCTACACCTCACTGCGCCAATGGAAATGAGTGAATGAAGAAGCAGTGTATATTGGCCAGAAAATAAAACTCTGTTTCTTTATGTGCCTCCTCAGGCCGTGTGAGTCTTGAACCCATTAGATTTGATGAATGGTGCTGGACAGTCTGATTGTAGTGTTCCTATGTCTCCGTGTCCAACAACAGTAGCTTCTTCAGAGATCAATGACACTGAAATCCAAATAAGCGTGTCCCCGCAGCCTTTGCGTAATCACTTAAACATGTGTCCTGAGGTGCTCACCATAGTCCCAGCACAAGTTTCCTCTCTCATGGTTACTTAAGCATCTGTGGTATTCAGATCCAGGGAAGACCCAGAGACTATCACATATCCAAATCAGACTGATCCCATTAGGTCCTCTGCTAAAGGGACTGTACTAAATCGTTCAGCTTTTGGCTGTTTACAGACATGGCACATTAGGTATAGATTTTTGCTCATTATTATATACAGCCATGATATTTGAACCAAAAATTAAAGTACCTTGCTCACTTTAATAATGTTTGAAATTGAAGCCAAGGGTTTATTTATATGAAATGTATGTAACACAAAAGATATTTAGCAGAATGTAAAGGCTTAAGTTTAACTACGTTTCAGTCAGAACATCAAATGTAAATTATTTGACAGTTTATGACAAAAATTTGCAGCTAAGACACTGTTATTAAATATAGACCAACATGTACCTATGCCTAAATTTATACATTTAGGAATTCTTTCTGTATTTATTTTTTCATTCACATCTTGATGTTCACATCAAGCATTTTGATGAAAATATGTGGATGCAAAGTCAGGCTGCTGTCAAGCACAAAAAATATCCTATAAAAGTTCTCCATATGCCTTGTTTACCAAGTCTTCTTAAGGAAGTTTTACTATTAAAAATAGTTCTCGTTAAATCCCCCATATATGTTACACACTGCAGGCAAATTAACTGTCAGCTTGTGCCAATTAAAGTAGATGCAACCGTTTGTAACCACAAGATGAAAGCAGCAGTATTTTTGTGCTTGAACAGCTGATATAAGTTTTGCATGTAATGCGGGATTTTACTTGTTATTGAAACACAAATACGTCTTTTTTACAAATGGGAGTATAGGTAAAAAGGACATGTAATTTGTGTGTAAGCTTTTTCTTAAATTGCATTATTTTTTTTTGTTCTCTCACCTTTTTTTTTTTTTTAGGAGTCATACACCTACAAAGATCCCATCACGGAGTTTGTGGAGTGTCTGTATGTGAACTTTGACTTTGATAGTGCTCAGAAGAAGCTCAGAGAGTGCGAGGCGGTAAGTTCCAGCTGTCTTTTCCTGTTACCTTTTTATTAGCTTGTTTCTCAGCGTGTCCTTAAAAGCACGGCACACCCTCCTCTTTATAGGGACTCTGCAGATTGATTGTATCTTCCGTAATGTTCCTGTTTTTCCAAAAGCGAAAGATTCATAACGTAAGATTCATAAGGTTTCATAACAGGTTCCATTAGCAAAAGCGTTTGAAGAGACTATACTTCTCTTAAGACGTTGAGCTCATCCTTCACTGCTCGTCTGGCAACAAAAAGCCTTTCGCATTTGTAATTTACGCAGATGATGTCTCAATTTCCCTAATGATGAGATGTGATGTCATCACGACAAATTTCCGACCTCTGATTGGTCAGAGGTGTCCTCTGAACTTTCCTAGAACTGGTGATAGTCATTAGCAATACTGTGTGTCACTTTTCTGCAGCCGCAAACAACCTACCCTTCTGTTTCGGGGCCTGAAAGGGGTCTTAAAGCACAGCGGTCTCTGCGTGCCGCGGTGTCATGGCCAGCTGTGGAAGTGGGCCTCTGAAAGAGCCTCTGACTCACCATTTGTCATGTTTTTATGATAGCCGGTAATTGTCAGATCAGTGGGATGGTTAACAAGAAGTGCTTTTGGTGAGCAGAGGCGGACACACGCACTGGAAAGAGCTTTCTGTGGTACAGACAAGCCAATGATCTGTATTTTTGTTCCCGTTTAAAAATGGCCTTCCATAACGGTCACTTCATCAGTTTTCACCCTTGCCCTGCTGTGTCATTCTTTCTGTTTTTACAGTTAAACTACTGACTTATAATGCCAACACGGCACCGAAAAACAAAAACACAATGAACTAGAGTAACAAGCCCTGTTTCAAAGGAGTAGCTCACCTCAAAAACTCAAAATGCCCAATGCAATTGTAAATAACATTGTTTTTGGAGAAATTCTGATAGTCTTTTAGACCATCAAGACTTTTGATAGTCACTGCTCCTTGCAAAATGTACTGAAATGAAGCTGAAATTTCAGAACATCCAAGACAATATTAAAAAATCATTTGACAATCCGACTTGTGAGCCATGTTCCAAATACGTTTGTATAACGTTTTTATTTTGTCTCTGGAATCTTCCACCAAAGTGAGCAGACATCCATTTGAATGCAGTCAGATTAGAATCACTAATGTGACCCACAAAAGCAGTCGTAAGGGTCAGTTTTTGAGATTTGTACATCATGTGAAAGATGAATAAAAACGATGTATGGTTTGTTAGCACAGGGCAATACAACTATTTGAAAATCTGGAATCTTGCAACCACTGTGACAAATACTGGGAAAATTGTCTTTAAAACTGTTCAGATGAAGTTCTTACCAATTAATATTTATAATCAAAATTTAAGTTTTTCAATATGTACAAAATATATTTATGGAACATGGTCTTTACTTTACATCCTAATTATTTTTTGGCATACAAGAACAATTAATCAATTTGACCCGTACATTGTTTTTTTGGCTCTTGCTACAAATATACCCCAGCAATGTAAGACTAGTTTTGTGGTCCAGGGTCAATCTTTCAGAATAATCCACTGAAAAGATCCAAAAACTATGATTTGTTCGTAATGATTAGACGTTGCTTTTTTTCTCTCATGTTTGCATAGCTAGAAGGGTAGATTTTGTTCTACAGTATATTGTTTATTTTAGTTAGTAATAACTATTTCAGTTTTCCATCTGTTTTTTTTAATTATTTTTTTTACACAAACCTGTCATCGAATATTTGATACGAGTAATGAAGACCCCTTTTCTGGTACTTTTTTGCATGTTCTTTAAATCTTAAAATCTTTTAAGTCTATTAGCTTTAGTCTACACTCATAATCTTAAAACATTCTCATTTTTAAGTTCCACATAAAGAAAAAAGACATACAGATTTGGAACTGGGTGATATTAATAAATGTAAATAATTACTGTATGACATGATTTGAATTTTCACATGGTGCTTGTAAAAGATGTTAGAACTACCAACACATTCTGAATATACTGTATATATTGTAGATTTTTTTTTTTTTTAATTATTGAAAAGGGTTTCAAAAACAGTTAATGTGCTTTTTACACATTAATACGTTGGTACATTGGTATCATTACCGTTGTGTAGGAATAGAGCAAAGACTTTTGCTACCATGCTATTACAGACATCGTTGGCACAGCACCGAGATTTAGTCGCCATTCTGACCCTGGAAAACATTACAGTTCAACCTAAATGCATTTGGGACGCTGCCCCACAAACATGCCAAATCTTAATCGGCAAAAAGTATTTTACTTTGAATAAGAAAGTTTCAGTGTGATAAAAGCCAGAAAGGGCCTTCAGGCGCATTCTTGGTTGCAGTAAACACATTACATTACAAAGATTCATCCCAAGCGTAATTAGCCTGAGTGCCTTTAGCCTAGTGCGCACTTATGTCGAAGCTCATTCCCGTTCTCGAAATGATTATGAATTCAAAAACCAGTTGCACTGCGCATCTTCTGCCATTGCTTAAAATAAAACAATTCAGTTTTGTTTAGCAACGAGCACCTCATATGTTAAGAAGCAGGCTTTTTATAGAAGTAAAAAAACAAACTTAACATTGAAATGGGAACCTTCCTAAAATGCTGACATGATTTATAAACATTTACTCCTGTGAGAGTGCCCATTTGATCAGGCCAGCTGTTTTTCATTGTAGACATTTATCGTCAAAAAGCAGAGAGGAAAACGAGGCCCAAATCACCAGGAGTCGTGTTTTTGGTGGGGGTCTCTGCGGGTCCAACTGATCGAGTCATTTGGGAGATCTCTATTACACTTTGCATGCTTGGAGGCCAGGCTTTGTAAGGCTAGCAGTAATTAGCACACCTGCATCTGTGAGATCTTGTGAGAGCCCTCTGGCTACTGGACCTCCAGAACCAGGCTTATTCTACAACGAGAGCTCAGCCCAGGCACTGCTTAAATGGTCACTAATTAGTCTTGACCCTGATTATGAAAGCCTGAGGCATAATCGAGATCACAAGCTGCAACAAAAAGTTAAACCGTGTGGCATGTGAGCATAACTGGCTAGGCTCAGATGTATGTCAACTCTAAATGCTCACAAACTCACAGTCTGATTGAGTGGTGACTTGGAAAATCAGAGTTGCCCGTCTACAACAGCCCAAGGCTTTTCCTGTTAGGCTGCCGAAGTCTCGCAAGTCATCAGGCTGTCTGCGCTCGACTGCCCTTGCTTGTACAAAAACAAACATCCTCTTACTTTAAAACAAACGTGGGGAAAAAAGCGTGAAATGATCCACATGAGGATTTAAAAAAAAAATTTTTTTTTTTGCACAAAGAAATTATTATTATAAAAGAGGTGCATGACCTCTCCCCCTCAGGAATTCAAGCTAAATATTATGTACTTATTTGCATATTTGTCTAAGTCTGAAACAAATTTTTCAATTATATATATATGTGTGTGTGTGTGTGTGTGTCAAAATATATCCGTGCTGTCAAACGATGAATCATCATTAATAAGTAAAAATAAACAGTTCATAAATCTTTTTTACATAAAACACATGCATGTATATTTTAAAATGTGTATGCTATGATTATACATTGTATATTTCTATGTAATATAAGAATATAAATCTAAATTAATATATGTACATGTAAATATTTAAAAAAATATACATAATAAATGTAAGTGATTTACATGTTATATAAACAAAAACTTTTATTTTGAATGTGAATATTGTTTTTTTTCCATTTGTGGATTCCAGTTAATGTCAATCAAAATGCAGTTGGGTCATTTTTTTAATTAGGTTAAAAAAAAACTAAACTAAACATAATTATAATTAAACATCATAAAAACATTCAAGAAAAAAAAAAGTCCAGATTTTTCAACGTTCATTATTTCAAGTCTTACACAGAAATGATTTAATGCTCAAGAAACATTTGTTGAACAGTTAATAAACAGTTAACGCTTAATATTTTTGTGGAAACTGTGATGCATATATTATTTGATGAATGGAAGTTCAAAATAACGGTGTTTTTGAAATGGAAAGATTTTGTAACATTAAAGTTTTTTACTGTCACTTTTAATCGATTTAATACAGAATAAAAGTATATTTTGAAAAATAATACTGACCCCAAACTACCCAAATACAGCACCGTTGTTTACAAGCAATTCTTTAGCATATCATCAGCACCCATGGCTCCAGAGGTTCTGCAGGCCTGTGATTCAATCCAACTGGACACGGTCCTGGATCTGTAGAGACCGACCGCATAAGTGTTCTGGGATTTTCTTCAAGCTGTGGATCATCGCATTGCTTACTTTGCCTCTTGATTACCTTATCATGCTTATCCAGTCAACTTTAGTCATTTTTCCTTCTTCACTTGATCCATCTCAGCGGAGAGGGGCCATTTGCACAATGGTTTGGGCTCATAATGTCTATGCTATGCATAAAACATAGGCAATAACCTTATATACTCCCAATCTTTTTGAAGACTGAGGGGGAAAAAGAAAAATCAAAAAGATGCACTTTAAGATTCCAGTAAGCTAAAATTGATGCTTTTTGTGCTACTTTGAAATTGTTGTAGTCTTGTTCTTTTCCCTGTTACAGAAAAACCTTGACAGTAATTATAGCACTTAGGCAAACTGTTATCAGCTTAAGATAAGACGTTGTCACTGATGAAATGTGTGTTGGCTGATAGGGCCATGGCCATGTAGTTGGGATTTCTTCAAGCAGAACCACGGAGATAGTAGCTTTCAAAGCCTAAGCAAACAAATCGGGGGCGGTGAATTTAGACGCGCACACAAAGTTACGGGACGAGGGACTGCATGTGAACCATGTAGGGACAGCGGGGACTCACACATGTCTCAGCCGTGTGGAATGCACTGACTGTTTGCATTTTGACTGCAAGGTAAAACACACCAGGTCGCTGCAGGATGTGGAGGTTAGTATGCGGTGATCAGAACTCAGCTGCTGAGCGTCTGAGATTGATAGTAGACAGTAGTTGAGACGTTTGAAAGCAGTGGCACTATAAATTGGTTCCACCACGCAGCCCGGTGGACCCTGCGGCAACAGGCAAGACAAACGGTGATAAGTCACAGCCATTGCGGTGAATTTGGTGGCTGGCTCTGTTCCTGCCCCGTTTCATGTGGGGGCTGTGGAATTCCAAGATCTGCGGTTAGTTTAGAGTGCTGAGAATGACCCCGTTTCTTTTTTGTGTGTGTGTTTCAGGATACTGGTTTTCTCCTGTGAGGATAGAATTAAACACCATTGTATATGTGTTAGCTATAGGCCTGCATTCATTTCCATAATTTTATATTGCCTTGCTCTTTTTTTTTTTTTTTTTCATACCGTTATTCCCCAACCAGGTGCTATTACAGAGAACAGTTTTTATTTCCGTTTATTTGGAGTTTATATAAACTTCTTGTTCTGCTCATTGTCCAGAAAAACATTCAGGTTTGAATGTTGCTTTTACTTAGTTTGAATAAAAAATAATGTATGAAAAAAATTTGCTGAGCAGAATTTATAGATGCTTTTTTAAAAATTACATAAACCTGAATTTTATGAAAATTACATGGTCATATTTGGGGCTCTTTTTTGTTTTAGAATAATCAGCATATGATTAAATGCATTTTCATGCATAGTGTCTAATGTCAATGTTTGATATCTTTTAAAGGTGCTGGTGAATGATTTTTTCCTCGTGGCCTGTCTCGAGGACTTCATTGAAAATGCTCGCTTATTCATCTTCGAGACCTTCTGCCGAATTCACCAGTGCATCAGTATAAGGTAAGCACTCGGATTTCATTGCATTAAAAAAATGATCTTGCTATATCATATATCAAAACACTGAAGTACCATTTTTTAAAAAGGAATAAAATTGATGATAAATTGTTGTCAGGAATGATCAAAAAGTAAAAAAAAAAAGGTAGCAGGTCTGAAAATGTGTCCACAATGTGGGAACGCTTCCTGTTTCCTCTTTTCCATCCCCACTCCACTCTCTGATAAGTTTTTATTACCCAGTGTGCTGGAGAGGAAGCATGTCCAGAGACTGGCTGCCAGCACCTCAATCTCACACATGGAGACACGAATTCAGAACCAGACATCCCAGGCACATCCACCCATCTGTTTTGAAGCATGTCTAAAGGGTCTACATATTGGCCCTCTGGAGGATCTTATTGGCTGGACTCCGTCTGTGGATAACACAACAGATTTTTTTCTTCCAAGCACCACTTACTCTGTTATTGTCGGTTGCGTTGTCACATCCTTGTTAGGACTATAATATAACGGCTCTTTGAGGTTCTTATGCGTGCTAATTCCCTTACAGTGCACCCGAAGAGGAGTATTACCACAACTAAACAAATTATTGTTATGACTAGTAAAGGTACATTACCAGTGATTCTTGCTGACCATTGATCCACGTGGTTCAATTACTACTGACTCGATGCATCTTCTGAACTCCTCATAGACTCTCCGGTCTGAATGCGGCAGGTGTTTTATTGCCACTTTACTCTGGTTGCGCTTTTTTATTGCCTCTTTTACGGTATTTATACGGCATCGTAGGCTTCCAGAGAAGACACGCAATGGTTTCAGTCCCCAAGATTTTCCATTGGTGGAAAAGCAGTGGTCTGTATGGAAAAGGAGGTTTGGGCGGGTGTCACCGGTTTCCCTCTGCCTGGTTCCTATTAGCCTTCCAGTGACGGAGTGCAGAGCAGAGAGGCCGCGTTGCCCTCCTGCCTGTTTAATGAGCTTTCATAACTAGTAGTCTTTGAGCATCTGTCCTGCATTCTTTTTCCCGCCGTGGCCTCTGAGCGCCAAGCAGAAAGCACTTGACGGCAAACTGGAGATCTGCTAACAGGTTGCATCTACCTCAGGGGATTTATGACATCCTGTAAATCCCGAAGGGGACCATGTTCGCAAATGCACACGCTCACCCGACACAATATCATATACCACGTTTGATGAAAGCCCTGTGAAGGCTTTTTTTTTATTATCATTTTTTAGCAGTTTCTACAGCAGTGCACATGCATAATTGTAGCTGTTCGGAATCTGTTATTTCTCTTCTAACCACACCACCCGACGATCAAAAACCAGCCATCCCCAGGTTCTCACACTATTTCCATGCTTCATTGTACAGCCTAATTGCCTGCTCACATTTTCTGAGCTGTATAAAACCGAGAAGGGCTGGAGTCAAGGTTGAAACATGGAATGTGATCAGGCTCTGTCCAAATCTCCAGTTGCAGATAGTCTGGAATTGATTTGGAGTCCTGGCTCTTTTTTTGGCAGTCTCGTTGCACTTGAATCCATTTTCTTGTCAAAGGCGACAAAGGTAATGCTGAACTAGGAAACTGAATTGTGATTCCTGTTTATCTGTTCAAGTTATTAGCTCAAAGGAGTCGCCTGAAAGGCTGCATTTTGTCGGTTTAGGGGATTGGAAAACATCCATTTTTGGTTTATTAGTGCATGTTACTGGTACAGTATGCAGAAGTCCTCTGCAGCTAATTGTGCACTCGAATTAAATAGATGCTGGTTTTGTAGCACTTTTGTTTTGTTTACAGTCGTTGGCCTTGAACGAGTAGGCAGGATTTTTGTTTTTGCCCTCAGCATGCACCAAGAAAGACCACAACTACAAATGGCTTTATATATAAACATGTCTGTGAAAAGACTGTATTTGAAATCCGGTTTTACGACTTTCACTTTTGATGGCCCTTTTGCATTTTTGTGTCTTGCACTCAAAGACTTCAATTCCCAATTTTGTATTCATTGGCTCTGATTTGAGTAGAGAGCCTGTGAGCGCGTATTGAGCATTTTAGTTGAATGGTGTTTCCAATCTGTAAATCATTGTGGTCTCTTACGGTCCACAGTAATTAATTCTGCAGTTGATTTGCAGGGCCACTGATAGAAGAGGTATTGTTGTATTTCGTCTGTGTTTGTGTGTTTGTTTTCCTTCCCTTAAGGCTCATTCCCACTAAGAATGGGAACTAACTATCACTGGGAACTATAAAGTTGGCGTCTTAGTGTCCATCTACACGAAAAGATGTTAACATTCTTTTTTATAAAGGATTTAAATAGTGTGGACTTTTTCTCTTGGGCTTAAAATCTTTATACACATATATAAATTGACATCTCTACCAGTGACTCATTTCTATAAGGAAAAACAAGCATGTGTCATTGAAACTACCAACATTTTCTTCTACGTGAAGAGAAGATGATGTTTTAATGGGATGAGGAGAATCACTTTTACCCCAAGCTATGAAGCAGGGGTCACTTCCAGTGATGTGAATCTCTTCTTGCCTTCATATGGAAATGTTTAACAATTTATTTGTTTTGAGTCTACTATGTTTAAAACTTCTGTAGTTCAGGTCAGCGCTGTATCAATTCGCAGCTGACCTTTTAACAGTCTACGGCTCCTGGAGTGAGACCGCTTGCCCCAGTCCCAGCGGCCTGGAATCGGAATTGGATAAATCAACTGCGAGGAGCCGGTACATGCAAGGGGTCGAAGTGAAAACGATCCTTACCCAACCCCAGAGGACCAGGTTTAAGTCTGTGTAAAATGAGACTGCAGCGAGAGGAGTGAAGCAGCTTGGCTTAAACCGCCCTGTTAGGCACTTATGCTCGAGTGGCTCGTTCACCCAACCTCTTTCTTTTCCATAATTACTTCTTTCAGCGTTTGTATATTTTTGGTTTCAGTTCAGACTTTCGGTCATATTAGTGGCAAGCACATGTACGTACTACCTTTCCCCCCCCTTTCTCATTTTAAAGCTGGATAAAATTAGATTAGCGTGTGTGTGGGCCATTTCATTGCGCCAAGGCTGTGGTTGACCTTGGTCTCTGGTTTAGCTTGTCCGGAGGGTCAACTCCCCTGAGAGGAAACCTGATCTTATTTGTTTTGAGTCGATCCTTGACTCTGGCTTGACTGACATGTGCCACCACTTAATTAAACTAGTGAAATAATATTCGTTGCCGGTTGCGTCACTAGAGTAAACCGGCACCAAGTTTGTTTAAGCTGTTTATTTATCATGCGATTCTCCCCTAAAGCCAGTCATTTGGACTGATAATGAAGTCTTTGGCGTTTCCATTGATTTTTCTGTGAAAGCTCACGAGTCTGCTTCATTTCAGACATGGTCTAGACCTCTAGGTCTGCGGGCCTGTAATGGATGTACAGCTATCTAAACTTCCCAGTGTCTTAATTGGTTTCCTGTTCCTTTTCGGCTGTAATTGTTCATCAGCGTGCAGCATGCTTCGCCGAGTGCTTTGGGGCTGCCCGAAGAGCTTGGATTTCATGTCCTTGCTTTAACCCCAGGAGTCGACAGGCATTCCTTTTTCCCGTAGCGAGTGTCACCGCTTGATGTTGGACATGTGTTAACCATCACCAGCTTGGAACTCGTGATGTGACAACCGGCACATTCGTTGGCGGTTAGCTCTTAAATAATGAGCTTTATGACCAATCTGGCCTGTCACGCATCATTTTCTGAGGGTTTCACTGGGAGCAAAATGATATAAGCTGTCATCTCTGCCTGTCTCCAGGCCCATGCTGTTGCCACGGTGGGTGATTGAGTTAACCTTTTCACTGTGAAAGCATATTCATTGTTTGGAAACCTGGTGTGTGGAACAGAACGGGACAAGCCTGCACTTTCTGACTTGCACGAAATGAGCTTAGCCGAAAAAGAAAGCCAGCTGCGGTAGTGGGATTTTGCATCAAAGAACACTAGAGCCCCTGCTGCCACCTTCCTCTCTCAATGACACATCTGCAAAGAAGACACCTGGCTTCATTTATGGACAGTTTCTCAAAAATGTCAGGTGGATGGGCAGTAGTAGTCCATGCAATGTCCTTTTGCTCTTGTCTGCAAAGTTTCGTCGCTACCTTGACCTCATACTCGCAAAAGCGCGATGATGTAATTGTACTGTTTTTATGGGTTTCTTAGTGCGATTAGAATCACAGACTTGATTACATAATGCAAGGCATTTGTCACTCTTGAACAGACGTCTAAATGCAGAGGTATGACAGTATACCCATTATCATCCAGCACTTTTCATCAGCACTTTAAACCTGTGTGCGCACACACACACACACACACACACACTCCACGAGCTCACAATTTTCACGTAATGTCATCAGTGTATATAATGTTCTCCCTTTACCCAAGTTTCGTCCTAATGGACTTTGTTGCCTTGCAGTATGCTGGCCGATAAGCTGAACATGACTCCCGAGGAGGCAGAAAGATGGATTGTCAACCTCATTCGTAATGCCAGGCTGGATGCCAAAATCGACTCCAAACTGGTGAGAGTCTCTCATATTTTATTTCACTCTTGTTTCTCTGCCTCCCTCCTCCGATAGCGAACGATTGATAGATGCTGCGTTAGTGTCCTTTAATTAGTCTGAAAATCAAATTCAGCCTCTTTTGTGCAGGGATTGTGTTCTGCTTTAAAACATAAAGGAGAGGCAATCAATTGCATCAGTTATTCTGCTCAGTGCTCGCTTACTCACCATATCCTTCCTCGAGGGTAAGAGGACTGTCATTACAGTTCTGAAGGAGAGTCATTCTCAATAGGGTGACATAGTCATGACAAAGATTAATACTGAAGAAGACCCATAGAAAGCATTCTATAACTGTTAGTTCATTCAGTTCTTTCTCTCTCTGCTTTATTTTATATACGCGCACACACATGCACACATATATAATACAAGTTCAGAAAAATAATATGCTGTTTAGATTTGCTTTACTTTAGATTTGCTGATTTTGACCCAACAATGATTACCTAAGCTTAGCTAAGCTCAACTAAGGCTGTATGTATTTGATCAGAAACAATACAGTTTGTAATACTGTGTAATACCTGTTTTCTGTTTAAAATAACATTCAAAATTTAATATAGTCCTGTGATGGAAAAACTGAATTTCCTTTAGAAATGATTTTGACATGTTGATTTAATGCTCAAGAAACATCTATCGGTTTTAAAAAAGAGTTTTGCTGCTTCGTTTTTATTTAATTTATTTTTTTGTGGAAACCGATATATATATATTAGTATTCTTTTACTATCTTACTTTATATTAGTGTTTTCCATAATTCTTTGAAGAATGCAAATTCTTAAAACAATATTTACTGTCACTTTTGATTAATTTAATGTCTTTGCAGAAAGAAGGGGGGAAACCTTTGAACAATAGTGTTATTCAATATTTGTCTGAAAGGAACGTTTTTTTTGCAACTGACCCAAGAACTTGGTCAATACATCCAGACCAAGTAACAGGACTTCTGATCTCAGAAATCACATGACATTCTGCTGGAATGACCTAGAATTAGCTCTTGTCTGTTCGTGAGGACGTTTTGAAAATGTGTCTGTAGTACCAATAAAATGATTCAGCTCTTGACTCTCTTTTCCTCTCCTCCATTCTTTGGCAGGGTCATGTAGTGATGGGCAACAACGCCATATCACCTTATCAGCAGGTGATCGAGAAAACCAAGAGCCTTTCGTTCCGCAGCCAAATGCTGGCCATGAACATCGAGAAGAAGCAGAACCACGCAAACAGGAACGAGGTCAAAGCCGCAAAGCATCTTCTTCTATCTGATCTCATCTCTGTTTGTCTTGAGCCCTGTAGTTTACACGCACAAATGATCTATGCAGAAGAATGTCGAGCGGCAGTCAGCCTAGAACAGTCTTTACATGGCGTAAACCAGTAAGAGCAAGTTTAACAGAGTGAGCGCTTTCATCATGCCATTTTTCTTCAAAGGCCTAATGACAAGGTAGCACAGCACAGCCATAAAGAAGAGGGTCTGAGTCCCATGACTCAGCGCTGCAGAGTAAATAACGCTTACACACAATCGCACACGCTCCGTGGAGTTCCCTGCGTTTAGCAGTCACCACAGATGTTTTGCTTGGGGTCCAGTCGGTCTTCGTTTGATCTTGGCCTTGCGCGCTGATTGGCCCACGACAAACGTAGCCTCGCTTTGTTTGAAATAGAGCATTTTAAAATAACGGCCTTTAAATGTCTCAATCCCTCAAAACACATCATTTAACCGACTCACTCACACAAACACCACAAAGGCAAAGGCCATAACACACAGTCCTGTATTTTGATGTGTTTGGCCAGACACAATTTAATTTAACATTTTCTCAGGAAAAAAGGTGCAAATGTGAACTCGGACTACTTGTACTTGCAAAATGACCACAGTTTTGTAGTAGATATTTTCAAGAGATTGCGGGCCAAAGCCAGGCAACAAGCAGTTGCATTATTCCAAAGTCATTTTTTAAGTAAATAAATAACTAAACAAACAAAAAAGAAGATAAATGGGACTATAGAGGTTGTCTGGGACAATTAATGGAATGATGCAGAACACGAAAACTAACTGGTTTGCTCTTACTGCTTTGTTTACAATCATGCTTTTGTAAATGAACTCAAACTTTTAGGGTAAATGTTTTTTTTTTATTTATTTTTTATTTTTTTTATGAAGACCAAAATAGTTGTCAGAAGAAGCTTAATGATGGTGACATTAAACTCAAAGTGTAGTTTGTTTAAAGCAAGAACACTTTTAATATCTAAAGAGTGTTCATGTGAGTTCATACATTAGTTATGTTATGAAATGAATGAATGCATAATAATGGTGAAACCGTGATTATTCTTCAGACTATAATCGTACCAACAAAATCTACAGTCGTTGCATCCCTAGTGTATAGCATGTTCATTCTTCTATAATAAACTCACTTGCATTTGTGTTGGTTAATAACGTCTTTTGGCTCTCTCTTCCTCTCCATTCAGACTCCAAACTGGGCTCCACCGGATTCTGGCTTTTATTGAGTGGATCTTTGCGGACCGTACACTTACATCTAACCTTCCAGCATTCCCAAGGGAGCGAGACAGAGGCCTTATTTTTACACTTGGGTTCAATGCATCTGGTATTAAATAAAAAACCCTTACAAAACCATCTTCACCTCATGCTTGCATTTTATTCCTGGACATTACGAATGGTGGTTGAGGGTTAAGTGGTTGTAATCTTTTGTGTAATAGATGAAGTTTTAATGTGCTCTGAGTCACTGAGTGGGACGAGGGGGGTGGGGGGTTTGTCCCGTTGCACATGTATGCGCCGTAATGATGAATGAGTGTTTAGTCTGCTGCGTTTACGGCGCTGTTATGTAGCGGCCCACTCCGCTGCGGCGAAGAGGGCATGGAAAGGTGATCATCCTGACTCTCGTTGTCATTTTCCACATCGCTCGTCCTCTTTGTTCGCAGACGGGGCACGTCAGATGCGCTACACAATCAACATAATGCCTCCCCACCTTTCCCATCTCATTCCATCTTCTGCGTGTGACACCTACAGTCTGCCGCTCTGTATGTTTTCTATTTCCATCCCTCGCTCGCAGACCCTGCAGGCTGGGATTCGAAGCGTGTCTTAATGTCTGCTTTGGCCTCTCTATCAGCTGACATGTTTATGGGTCCTGTCTCTCTGGACGAGTGAAGAGGGGGCTTATAGCTGCCACAGCGCTCGGGCTTCTAGCCAGACATCTAAAACAACTGACGTCACCTTTACTTTCCCAGCGAGCGAGAGAGTGAGTGAGCGAGCGGCCGAGTGGAGAGGAAGGAGCGGGGTGGGCTAAAGTGATTGGTTTACCGGTCCTTTGCCATGACACATTATGAAAATAAAACCCTCCTAGCCCTTAATTATCACATTCACCTTAGGAGTGCTGTCTCAGATGTTGTTTTAGTAAGACATCCAGACCAACAGCAGACGTGTGGCTGAGAAGGTTGTCCACCACAACGTCTGTCACTTCACTTAAAGTAAATAAACAAACACCCAAACGAAAAGGTTTTTGGTTAAAAGGTCTACATAATCTTTCCCTTTTTTGCATTGTTCATTCCTTGAAAAGGTTAAGGCATTTGTTCAAAAACAGGCCACATAGTTAAAACATACAATGTATGTTCCATAATAAATTTTACTCTGGACTATTCCTTGAGTCCTGTTTTCCAAATTGCAAACGTATTTTCTTTTTTTTTTTTACAAGAGCAGGCCTAAATTTAGAGCTGTTTTTTTTTTTTTTTGGTAATATGAGAGATCATTACAGAGTCTTTTCCAATGCATAAGCTTCCAATTGTCAGGGAATCACTTCAGGTGCTTCAGTTTTATATTTAGGTTATAGTATGCACTTAAATGTACGTGCATCTGTGTAAATGGCTATAATTATGGGTAGACTGTCAAGCAACCTGATACAACTCGAGTGTAACAAAGGCAGATGAATAAATATGTCATGAGTAAGATTTCTTTTAATGAGAAATGAAACTCTATTGTGTTTCACTGATAGAGACAAATAGCCGTCATATAATTAACATTGAATTTTGGAAAATTTCACTTTGATCTGAACATCAAAGAGCTCTGGAGGAGAGAGTGTCATCACTTACAAATGACAAATGTGCCCCCCCCTCTCTCTGAGGAGGGTAATGGACCGTCCATGTAGACTATCAAACGCATTTTAGGACATATCCATTTTTCAGTGGTGTGTATGAAGTGCTGTGTTGTGTAACACCTGTTTGTATAAATCAGTGTATCTGTACCTGACTGAGGTGCTGCACAGTTTTACCTCACCTGACAAAATTTGAACCAAAAATAACAGGGCTGTAATAAGACATTTGAGATGGAGTAAAAAAAAAAAAAAAAAATTGATAAATAAATAAAAGATTAAGTGCCACACCTAGTGGTCAAGCTGGGTAAAACAATTTGTCTATTTTGGCATAGAAGCTTCTAAAGAAGGTGCCTCAGCAATTATTCTTTTTTCATTTTAAATGGCTTTAAAACTTAAAATAATATTAATGTCTTAATAGAAAGCTGTTATGCTGGACCTGAAAAGCAACATAGGGTTGCATTAACGGTAATATATAAAACTAAATTCAAGTCTTTTAGATTTTTTTAAAATGTACTTTAATTTCCAAATATCAATAAACTGAAACCTTAGTAATTCTAGCCCCAGATGATATGAGGGCCCTTATTTTTGCCTCTCACGTTGTATGTATGTTTTATAGAGTTCTGAATTAATTTATTAATTTACTGGTATCCTGTCCGGGAAGGCTGGTGTCTAGCTGGTTTATCGAGTCAAAAAGCTTGGCTAATAGTCACTACTGAAACCAGCAAAACCATGTTCAAATTTTAGTACATTTCTCACAACACTATGATACCAGTGAAATAGAGATCGCAGATCTCAGGTACTTGATATACTGTATTTTAAGTTGTTTTTAATATGCTGCTACTTTTTGTGTTAATCTTTCTGTTCATGTGATTTAGGAGGAAAAATAATTAAATATACGATTAATCCATAACAGTATTATTTTAAGCCAATGCACTAGGACCCTGGGGCTCATAATGTACACTACATACAGACACAGCGGGTAAAAATCCATTTGTCATCTTCTACAAACTTAAACAAGGAAGAGGGGCCAACAACCCTCTCTCTGACCAAGGGGCTTCTGAAATTGCTCCGAGAAGCCCCACAAGATCTTGGAGTCTCCACGTGACAGCAGCGCCTATATAGCATCAGCACCAGTAGAGTGATACTCCATCACCAGCCGAGCACTGCAGCATATTACACACACATCCTCATGCACATCTTGGGTTTATTCTAGAGCTTTTGCAGACTATTGCATCCATGTGTTTTCTCACTCTGTCTAGGGGACGAAGGGACTAAACTTTTCCTGCGAGAGGGATGCTGAATGTTCCAAGTCCACTTTGGCAGTCGGAAGGAACTTGATGTATAGGCAAAGTTTCTCTTTTTCGGACTGGATCCGCGCAGGTATATTTCTTTCACTCCTCGCATCTACTTTTGAGGGCATCTACCGCGTCCCGGGCGCTTTTGGAGATTCGCGAATTCAAGTTCTTTTGAATGAAACCACGCTGAGCCGTCAAGGTGTATTTGCTACTCAAACAACCTCAAGTTGAAAAGCTTTTTCTCTCTCCACAGACAAAACGAGACACTTTTTAGAGTATAAAAAGCGTGTTTCGCTCTCTAAAATGACATTAACCGGTGGTGAAAGCTGGTGTTTTCTCTACCCCTCTAATGTGTGACACAACTCAGTCCGGACTTCTCAACTCCCCGCTCCTCTGTGGAAAAATATACATCTTGAAACCTCATATACGATCCTTGCAGGCTCGCGGCGAATATCTTTGACGCTTTCTACCGTGAGTCGGGACAATCACACAGCCGCCCAGATGCAGTTTCGTCTGTTCTCATTTGCGCTGATCGTGTTGAACTGTGTGGACTACAGCCACTGTCAGACGCAGCAGTCTCACCGCTGGAGAAGAAACAAAAGAGGTGAGGGGAACCGTGCATGTGGCTTTGATAGATGCTTTATTAATTGTCTGATGAGTTATTTGGCTGGCGCTTCTACACAGAGAGACTTACGGTCCGCGTATGACAGGGACTGTCCATCCTGGTGTTACGCTGCCAAAAATTACCATGGTAACCGTAGTTACGCTTTCAGAATCTTTCTGTGATTCGACTTTAATAACATTATTTTTTGATAGAAGCACAAACATGGTTTCACAGCAGTATGAGTAGCTAGTTGTAAAACTAATAGCCTGGCGAAAACTGACTTTACCATGGTATTTTTTGTAGAATGAGGTTCGCTGTCTCGCTCAAGGGTTCAGTGATGTTCCTCGGGGCACCGCAAGTTCGCAACTTCTCGAAGTTTTAGGCTTTAACGTGCATGCTGCCAAAAATGCTAAAAATGAAATCATGTAATCCTATTAGTATAACTAACGGGATTTTAGGAATGCACATGTTTTGTTTATTTTGGCATGCATAAGTGAATCCAAAAGTGCGCTTTTTCCTTACACCTGAAGATCATTAGGAGGTTTACCTTAATTGAAGATATCAGGGTTTGTTGTACATTTAAGAAAATAGTTTATTAGAAGTGCGTCTCAGCATCAGTTCCCGTCCGAGAATGCGCGTAGTGCCTTCATCCGTGCACAATTTTCATTATAAAGGTACTCAAGAAAAACACTTTCTCGTTTAACTACGTTACGACTTTAATTTGTTATAAATAACGGCGCCTTGAAATAGTCTCCAACTGAGATCGGGATTTAAACAGGATTTAAAACGCATTTTACATTAGGAAAGTATGACTTTTCAGATGTGGAGAGCCGTTTTATATATATAAAAAAAAAATAGTCTGTCACTTACATCCGCAGTCTCAAATACTAGGTGTAATATAGACTAAGTATTTCTATTGTTCAGTTAATTCAAAAGTTTGACAAATTGAGCTAAATACAGGAGTCCCGTTGGTCTGCGGATGTAACCATAGCAACAGTACGCCGCACTAGCGCTTTCAGTTAAATACGTAATCGTCTGCGTAAGATTTGATAACAGTATCGCTTTTTAATATTGTTTTTTCTTTCAAAGTTCTTTTGATACTCAACTTTTGTATAAGTATGCTGAAGACGTTAAAAAGTCGAAAATCCCGAAAGTCATTGAATAATTCGCACACTTTGCTAAAGCCTTGATTTTATAATCTCAAATTGAATTATGGCTCGGAAAAGTTGGTTGGTTTGCGTTTGCATGAGAACATCAGTGACCTACTGTATGAGTAATCTAAAAGAATCTGGAAAATTCATTCTCAAGTAGGCTACCAACTGTTGATCAGATGATCCTCACAGTGTGGCTGTCTGCTGGCCATCTGATGAATAGAGCTTTCCTTTTCCCTTTTCAAATGCACTGACCCTCCTATTGCCCTAAGCCGCTTTTAATTGATCTCTCGGACAGACATTGATTAAGCCCTGAACAACTGGTGCAAGTATAACAATCCACTCTGAAGAGCCGCTGGGATTTAACCCATCAGTAAATATGAGGGTAGCCTTGCTTAGCCAACGCATATGGACACAGAAGGGGGCTGAAAGTCAAACATTTCAAACTTCTCCAAACCCTTGAACATCAGTCATTCACTGCATGTGACAGAACAACCGCCTCCCAGTTGAACTCGAGCCCAAATAAAGACACTTGCTGACACCACGGCTGATATGCGCTCTTAAATCCGCAGAGATGTAAATTGGGAGGCGTTCATAGATTGAATCACATGCATGGCATGCCAGGGGAAACCTCTGCTCCCATCTGCAAATAATCAGCCAGACACTGTAGAGAACTGGCACACACAGGTTTTCAGCCCCACTGTTTTTCTACAAGATTTGTGATTTCAGATACTACGTAATATAATTTTCTTAATAGAATCAAACCTGTTGGCAGAGGCAGGATTTTTAAGCATTTTCAGGGGGATAGGGGGAGTTTAATGGGGAAAATGGTGTCAAAAGTGCATCTGGAGTTGAGTGGGATCCTATAGTGTATGTGTAAATGGTGATTTGTAAAACATGCCTTGGTGGTGCAGTGAACTCGAACTTTTAGTTTGAACCTGCGGACAGAAACGCGTGTGTGTGTGTGTGTGTATGGGGTTGTTGCAGAGAGTGACAATGCCGCCAAGCTTTAGATTTGCTTCATTTCTATATCTATCATACTTATCAAGGGCTGTATCACTGTTCAATTGAGTCTAAAATGCTGAAATGGTTTTCTTGCCCTCAGTGTACTTGAGACAGCTTTATGTGCAGTCTTTTCTGGCATGCTCGTGTGCAATCTACAATCCCACATCACTCCAGCGAGATGGTCAATCCTCCTTAACTGTTTTACAAGACTTCGTCTTAACCGCCTCACAACTGTATTTATTCTCATCAGATACTCCATTAAATCCGAGCAGGAACACAGGAAGGCTTTTTCTTTTGTTTTGATTCATTTATGCTTCCATTTCAGCTGTTTGCATTCGCACAGGCTTCCTCAGATGAATATAACAAAGCCAAAAGTAAGAAACACATTAAATTTACACCTCTGTACCCCCCATCCAGTGCTTTATGGATGCCAGTGAGTTTGCTATGATATCATTGCTTGGCCCTGGGGTAATACTTTTCGTTTTTATTCTCTGGCTAATGATGCCACCTGCTGACTACATAAAAACTGTGGGCTCACGTATACCAGCGGGGACCAGAGAACAAATTCACGCACTTGACTTGCTGGTTTGACAAGCAGGAAGGGGTGTTAATGCCTAGAGCTACTGCTCTAAAAAGTCAAAAACAGCTTTTTAGTATGTAAAAGGAACATAACATTTCTCAGTGCACAAGCCATTTACTTGCACTTTAAGTGAATCTCTGCATTACGGGAGGTTAAGAAGCGGCTAGCTCTGATGAACGGTCCGATTAAGCTCATGGTAATGGAACTAATAGAAGTCTGTTTCCAGAGAAACAGAGTCACTGTAATCCATGAGAAAGTGGAGGAGAGGAAAGGCTTAGCTCCATCACTGAGCTCCTCAGCTTCTCTCTCAAGAGATTAGGGGGAAAGCACCTGTATTTTAACACTATCAAACAGTTATATCTTAATCTGCTGGCAGCGCGCTGTGATTTATCCCATTATGTCTCATAAGTTGTTTTGCATATAATTATTTAATAAAGAAGTATGAAATGCAAGATGATCAGTTTAATGGTTCACAATTAAGTAAGTCCAAACAGTATCTCCATTATTTTACTTACCCTTCTTTTTTTTCATGCTATAAAAGACAATGATGTTTGCATACAGATTTGGGAATGCATACAGGTTTGGAATCTTACTTTTTTTTTTTTTGCTTTTTCTCACATTTCTGACTTTTATTTTCTTATTTAAACTCCTAATCTAAAGATATAGACTGAATTGAGAGGGAAAAAAGAAATAACCGTGAATTGACGTTTCAGTTCTGACCTTTTCTTCAGAATTGCGAGATACAAGCTTATAATATGTGGGATAAAAATGGTGCAATTACCTTTTTTTACTAGTTTTATGTTATTGAAACAGGCTTCAATTGATGATAGAGTTGTCGGTTTTGGGTAAACTGTCTTTGCTGCATGCCTAACAGACTGGCCTGAGTGGAGGATGTAAAAGACCTCTTTGTTTTACAATGATCGGGTCATTAAAATTTGTTCGGGAAGACATAAAAAAGAGTAATGACAAAATCTGTTTAGAGCTATGCTTTGCGCAAGTTTACCCAAGGTCCCAGGTTTATGGGTGTAAGTGTTAATGTTGGCTCTTGCTATGTTCATGCCACTTAATCTTCTGATGAAGTGCGTGACAGGATGGGTGACTCCAGAGTGACTCCAGAGTCCCCTTATTAAAGAAAATAACAATCGCATTCTGCCACTCTTCTTTTGGAAAATGTGACATGCCTTTTCATTCTAATCCATATTTTAAGTGATGTTCTTTGGAATTGACGTTCATTTAGTTGGGTCAAGTACATTCACCCAGCCGTTCATTCTCCTGGCCAGTAGTGACTTTGTTATTCCAGCAGGTCAGGTGGAGTTGGTTGTGCTCACTGTGTCCCTCTCCTGTCGCAATGCAGCCTGCCGTCAGTCATGTGGCATGATTCTCTTTAGTGAATCTCTGCGAAGTGTGTGTGCGTGAGAGAGAACATCATTAGACAAAGAGTTTATCCTGAGGGAGGGATGGATGGCATTTTTGAGGAGATCAGTTAGAGATGGTTGGTGCACCATCACCTGAGACGGATTAAATCTTTTGGTGTTCTGAAGGAACAAATATCTGATGAGACTTCCTCCTCTCTTTCTGTTTTACCCAATTTTACCATTTACCTATGCTGCATACTCCTAAAAATAAGTGTTAAAGTTAATTTGTTTGTTAATAGAATTCATTTTGACAGGTTCGAAGGTTTGCATCTTGTTTCCAATTGCGTTCTTCGTCACCAGGGTGCTGCCTCATGTTCCAAGCAGAGAACTGATGAGCATTGAATGCGTGCAGCTGAGAACACACACTTTCCACGCCTTCATTCATCGCAACAGAGAAATACCCATTGTGCGTTCATAGATTTATTTTTTTATTTTTTTATAGATTATTGCAACATACACAGGGGGATCCTCACCACTGGCCTCAATCGTTGTCATCAGAAGATCCCATATGTTGGCAAAGCTAAATGCCAAACAGATGGTTTCCTTTCCGGGCTACAATTTACCACACTGTAAAAGTTCATTTTCGGAAATGTGACATAAAATAGACTTATTATATGAATCTTATTATAATACGCTCCATGCTTCCCAATGGTGATTGAAAACCGTGGTGCCACAGACAAAAGGTCCAGTGTGCCTTTTAAATTCCAGGGAGATATTTTTTATATGTTCACTTCTGTTATTTCCTCAACAGCCAGCCCCCTGAAGTAATTTTACTTTAATGCATTTCTTATAAAGCTACTAAATATGGTAAGCCTGTTGAGTTTGATTCTCTTGAGATTATTGAGCAGTAAAACTGTTGAATACTGGACTTGTTTTTAAGATGTGAACATAACACAAGTTGTTTTAACATTAAATTTAAAATAGTAACTTAAGTTAGTGGTATTAAAAGGTGTTTGTTTAATAACAATACAAATTCATAAAGGCTGTTCACACTGAATGCATTATTTGATTTAATCTGAGCGTTTTTTTTTATTGCTATTTAGCCTTTCCGTTGTCAAAATTTGTCACCATTTTAAGATAGCATGTCCAGTTAAAAGTAGCTCCCTGCATTCTCTTCTGTTTCACCCTGTCTTTGTTTTTGAATGCAAGAACGCATAATGTACAGTACATTCATTTGCACATCTGTACCATGCGTGTTATTCAAAAGCATTGCTTTTTACATCAAGTGCTGGTTTTACTTGGTATCATCTGGACATTTGATGAAGTGAGACAAACATTGTGCATGTCACGGACATAGTTTTGCCTGTTCTGTGACAGATATTTGCTCGCTTCCAAGCCCTAGTGAGCTTCCTCCATAGCCAGCATTTTAAGACATCAAAAGTGAATTTCCAACATGTCTTTTCTGAAAAATGTGCCTCTTGATTATGCTTCCTTATGAAATGCCTAGTTATTTGCCTATTTTACAGGACGGCATTGCCATCCTTCCATAGAAGCCAGTTGTAGAATGGAAAATTTAAAAACATACCTTTATGCACATTAATCCACTGTGTAGAATATAGAGGTTTTTTACCAAATGGTTGGCTTTTGTAGAACGTTTCAAATCACTGATCATTTGGAGGTTATGTTCCAGTTAGAATACTGTTCTAGAACTACAGTACCTGGTCTCATGGCATTAATGTACCTTTTAAGCAAGGCATGAAATACGTACCAACAAGAACAGTACATATCACTGCCGTTTCCTAACACTAGAGGCAGTAAAACTGCGACAGATTTTATTCCTTTTAACACAAATTTACAATTTTGATTAATAAAGTGTGATTTTGCGCAATTACTTGAAGAATATCATGTGAGTTCTAGGGTGCTAGGGTTTACGTATTGAAAATTTGTTTAAGCGCCACTCAGTGGACATCTCTCTTTAAAACTGTGGTGAATTGTGCTCTAAGGCACATAAAAAAGTGCACAGAGGTACACATTTTTATGAGACCAGGTTTTTCAAGGAAAAAATAAGGAAATTAAACATAAAGGTGCTTTACAGTGCCATGTAAGAACCTTTTTTGACTAAAAGGTTATTTAAAGAACCTTTAAAATCTGAACAACATTTCTGTTTCATGAAATGTTCTTCAGACCATAAGGAACCAAAGAGAACGATTGTTCTTTATAGAATGGAAAAAAATGGTTCTTCTATGGCATCGCTCTGATGCTCCGAGTGTATGCAGTGAGGAAGTTCACCACATTGTTGAAACAGAGTGTTAACATAGAGAAACCATGCTGCTCTTTTGCGCCATGCACTTCCATATGAAAAACCCACCCCTCCCATCCTGATCCAGCTATATGAGAAAGGACGGGAGAGCACAGACAGGGTAATGGAGTGTCAGTTGAGTGTGCTGGACGTTTTGAAGAATTTAATTGGTGGTTCAAAGTGCTTTGGAAGGGTTGGAGAAATCGAACTGCCTTGAGTAGGCTCTCTGTGTTCCCAGGCCTTGCCAGATTCTATTCTGTACCGTATTTATGTTTGTCCTTCGCGAGACCGTCGGTCCGTGTGTGTGCAGGCCTCCTATTGTACCTACTCCCAATCGATCACCAAGAGGCCTTGTTGTAACGTGAGCTCTAGAGGCTTCCTCAGACAGAAACACACATACATACGCAGGCGTGTGAGGTCTGTCTCCGGCTCTGATGGATATTTACTTCCACGCCTACACAAATCGCTGGAACAACAACAAGGGGGAGCAATGGGCTGCCGTTTCCCCCTCCCCTTCCCACTAACACCCGACAGATGGACAGGCCTCCTCTGTTCCCCTGCGCTTGATAGGACCTCTAATTACGCATCCATACCACATCAAACCAGCCATCCACACGCCTTGCTTTCAGTATGGTGCGGAAGTGAGCCGGTCAGGGGCAATAAAGCTACACCACTCGCTTGTAATTTGTCCGTGGATTGAGCTTGGGTCTCGTCCCCTTTGCCCTGTCATTGTGCCCGTCTTCATTGTGGGTCTGGGTCAAGGATGTCTGGGCTTTCTAAGAACTTGGAAGGGAGGTAGACAACCTGCCTGCTGCCTGCCTGCCTGCCTGTGCAACCCAGAAGCCCTGGTGTGGTTTTAATCAAGGCCAGGCATGGTAGTCATTATAGTGCCCTGGCGCTAAGCGTATTGTCTTTCTTTGTCTCTCTCCCGCCCTCCCTCTCTTTCTGTGAGGATTCAACATGCATCTCAGATGTGAAGAGGTCCTCAAGGGTCACTAGCCTTGATGAGAAAGTGAGTGTCAGCGGTTTGTGAGTAGTAGCCAACATGTATCTGTAATCAGCGCATTTGTTTGGAGTCGTGAGTCATAGGCGACCTCGCTTAATGCAACAGAACTAAACAATAAGGTCTTCAAAACATTCTGTTCTCTATTAAAAAAAAGCTGTTTGCCTTTTGCAAATGAGAAATTGGAAATGAATGGGCCATTCTGTGTCAATCTTATGAATTTGTTATGGCTATGAGTATAAAATGCTCAATTAACTTCATTACTATCATGCCGTCACTAACTTGGTTAAATTCACTCTCACAGACTGAGGTATTTGTTCCCTCAAGAGAAAAAAAGAACCTGATATAAGGTACACAGTGATTTATGTCAGGAATATATGTGCTAAGCTTACACTACACCATTAAAAAGTTCGGGTGAGTACATTTTTATTTATTTATTAAAATGTTATATATATTTATAGTGAGAGAGAAATTAAGTTTAATTCTGAAAAATGTATCATAGTTCTACAAAAATATTAAGCAGCACATTTTTTTTCAAACATTGATTATAATAAGAAATGCTCTTAAGCAGCAAATCGAATTAGAATGATTTCTGAAGACACTAATGGCTGCAAAAAAATACTATTTTAAAAATATTTCTATTATTAGTATTATTATATAGTATTTTTGATTAAATATACAAATTTCATAAAACGTTCAAAAAACATAAAACGTCCTTACCTACAACAACTGGACGGGCCTTATATAATTAACTTTTTTTACATTCTAAAATATATTGATGTTAAATACTTGGTTACATTCAATATTGAGTGCAAATCATTGTGTATACAGTTACATAGTCATTAAATATACAGTATATATATATATATATATATATATTTTTTTTTTTTTTTTTAAGAAAAATTCATGCTGAATGACAAATCAGAATCAAGTTTTCCAATGAGCTGTGTGATAACAGGAAGTTTCAGTCTATTATTGCAGCAGTTATTGTTGTCTGTTGTGTGTTGTCTTTGCTGATGCTGGTTCATGTGCGTGCATGTTATGTAGTCTGGCATTGTGGCACCTAAATAGGAAACAACTAAGAGAGAAAAGTCCTGTTTTGTGCTTTGTAATCTGTTACACATAATTTGGGGAAATTCACAAGCTTAAGTTATGGTTTTAATGTGCATGTGGCCTTGAAACGCATTCCTCAGACTCTTCAGTTTCACAAAACAGAGGACTTCAATTGTGGTGAGTTTATGCATTGTGCGACTTCAGTATATCTCTATTTTTGTTCCTTTATTTTCCATTTGTCTTTAACTACCGACCGAGTTGTAGATATTTAGAGGGGGTCAGGCCAGAGGCGGGGGAGAAAGGTTAGGGAGGAGGGGAAAGAGAAAATATCCTTGTACATTTCACAAATTCCTCCTTTTTTCATCCTCTCAGTTAGCCACTTGTATTACATCTTGGCTGACTTCAACTGTGTATTATTTTATCTGAACCAGAGCCAGACCTCAGAAACACACCGTCTTCTCTTGTGTAAACAGCTGTCACGGAGAGGATGGTACGTTGGAGGGATCCGCAGGCAGGGGTCACATGTAGTTTTCGTGTTCATGTGCTAATAATGGCTTTTGTGGCAACACTCCAGTAATAGACACTAGTAATTTGTCATTGTAATTAACATGCACTGCCTTTACATTTTTTGCACATTTATCCGCAATGTTTTTTTTTTCAGATTTAGTCATTATGTCATATTTATTCATTTTAGTCCGTTTTAGTCTTCTAAAGTCTTGTGATTTTAATAATGCTTTAGTAAATGTTGAAATTAGCATCAACTATAAATGCTTAAGTATTGTTCATTCTTAGTATATGTTAACTTGTTGTTAAGTAATTTTAACTAATTACAATTACTTTCTTTTAGAGACTGTTCAGGATTTTTCTTTATGAACAAAGTACTTTACCTAAATGAGGTACACATTCTAACTAGCATGTATAGTTAATTTGTATATTTGCATAATTTTCAGTGTAAATGAGTATTAGATTTTAAAAAGTTTGGGGTCGGGAGTTACATTTTTAAAGTTTAAAGTCTCTTTTCTGTTTACAAGGGATGAGGTTACTAGATCAAAAATGCAGTAAAACAGTAAAATTTTAAAAATTATTATAGTTCAAAACAACTGTTTTCTATTTTAATATATTTTAATTTTGGTAATGTATTCCTGTGATACCAAAGCTGAATTTTCAGCAGCCATTACTCCAGTCTTAACAATTACGAATATTCACACGAATATTCAGAAAACATTTTTATATGCTTATTATTATAACCAATATTTAGGTGGAAACCATGATCCTTTTTTTCTATGATGATGATGAATAGAAAGTTCAAATGAACAAAATGCATGTAACATTATAAAAGTATTTTATAAGTGACAGTGACAGATTTTCGATCAATTTAGTGTCTTCTTTCTTAATAATAATAAAAGTTTCTTCTACTTCTTCGCCTTCAAAAAACAAAAACAATGCATGTTGTAATATATTAATGTTGTGTATATAGTTAATTTATCTTTACAGTGATTACAATGCTGCCTTATCATTTTGTAATGAAACATTTTTAGGATAAAACTTCTTGGTCGAGATCAACACGGCTTTCATGTCTCAAAGGCAAAAGTAGAAAGTTGCATGATGTGGCCAACGTGTTTATGGGAGTACGGGGCCGTACAGGGCCGTGTCTGAGATGTATCTGGCTGCCAGACAGGTCTGTTTTGGTAAGAGCAAGAAGAGGTTGAAGTTGAGTGATTATCACAGAGCTCTTTAGTGTAAGCTCTGCCCTGGGGAGCAGATGAGACGAGCGGCCATTACATAAAACCCTGCCCTGGTGTTCATTTGTATCTGGAAGTGTTCTGGCATGTCCTCGCTTGCCAGGTTTTCACAGGGATTTGACAAATTTGTAACAATACACGCAGATTTTATACTTTGTGCCACCCATGTGTGCAGGAAACCGCAACTGTGAACCTGTTTTTGTTATTTTCAGGCTTATGCTGATCGTATGCATGCCGTTTTTGAAGTCGATGGCATGGGTGTTGCGTGGTATCCTGTTGAATTTTTGCTTAATTAGCTCAGTAGAAGTTTTTTGGAGGGTCTGCTGCAGCTATTTATGGAGTAGAAGACTCAGTCTTGGGCATCAGGCTTTGAAGTCCCCTCTTAGCGGTTGGAACCATATGAGGTTCCTCGGCATGTTTCTGACTACCACCCCCGTGGTGCTCTCCACTTTTGACCTTATGGATCACTTCTGATCTGGCCTGGTAGGGAAGGGTTTTGCCAGGAGGGTGGAGAAGAGGTCTCGTTAAAGGGTTAATGAGGTAATACCTTTCATGTTCCCAGCATAGCACAGAGTCAGGCGTGAAAGCAAACAATACAGTTTTAGAGGGAGGTCTGGGTAGTGTGTCTCTATGTGTGGGTGAGTTTTATGTGGATTTGTAGTTATATACAGATATTCAAACAACCCTTTAACTGTCAGTATTAAGCTTATCAGGTAATTTATCTGTTAAATTAAGAATGTGAATGATTCCTCAAACTGTGTAGCTTGAGAAGAGGTGTGCTATAACATTTCCAAGCGATTCAATAATATTTTTGCTGACATGATAAAATGAAAAAAAAAAAAAAACTACCAGAAAATCACTTAGACCAGTTTATAACCACCAATATCACCCATGTGCAGTAGTTCTTAATCTTTTTTACTCAGAAGCCAACAAAATTTGAAGGAATTTTAGAGAATTTTTAGAAGAACATATATTCTATGGTGAGAAGTTCTATGCAGGAGTTTTATTACAAGTCTGGAAATCACTTTTAGAATAAAGCTTCCTCATAAAGGAACTGTAGTGAATCCTGGTTCTTTAAATAATAAACAACAGTTACTGACAGAGTAAATTCAAGTGGGTTTTTGAAAATTACATGTAGTGTGTAACACAGCTCTAAGTCAATAAAAACATCCTGTAAAGTTTTAAAAGAGAAAGTGTGTATTGTCACATTGTCTTTAAAAAGAAAAAGCCGACTCTGAATCATTAAGGCGAGTCATTTTTAAGACAAATCCCAAGCTGTTTCATGCTGAAGTCAACATGAAAAATTAGCATATTGCCCACTCACTTGTTAGTCTTTTTGCATTGGTTTGAATTAAAATGCAGAGTAGGTGTCTCTTTAGGAGTGGTAAAGATAGCTGTTTCAAATCATAAAATAAAATGCATAAATGCATTTTTTAAGACAATGAAAGTGTTTTTTGAGCTTGCACGCATGCCAACCTGTTGTTGGGGACTCCCAAAACCAAAATATGAACCGCTCGTTACCCATAATAAGGGCACATTAAGAAATATCTTGAGTTGTTGTTGTTTTGGCTTTTCAGTTTTTGTTCTGTTATTTCATTTTCTTAAGGCCCCCTTGAAAGATTTTTAAAGGCCCCCTAGTGGCCTCTGGGCCCTTAAGTTTATTTATTTTTTGAAATATAGTTCTACTTGCTGTGTCAGTGTCGGTAAAATGCATAACAGACAATGCCTTCAATCTTACGCTCATGTTTTTTCCAAACCTATATGAATTTCCCGACTTTATTTTTTTTTGGTCAAATGCCTAAGGACATGTTTTTTAAATGTCTGTGGCTTTACGTTTTTCTCCATTTAAGTCAACCTTATGTAATGGACCCCAGTGTTCTTCAACATATCTTCTGTCTGTGCTTAAGTCATACAGATTTTTAAATGACATGATAGTCAGTAAATGGGTGAAAAATCACTCTCTTTGTATTGGATTGTAGGAATGCAGCGGTTTTATTATGAAGTGGTATGAGATCGGATCACTGGCAGGTGGAAAAGGAGGGTCTTGTTAGGTCCACTAATGCTCAATGGTGTGAAAAAATCCCAGGCACGCTGTTTCTCTGATCTTTGGCCATGACGTTGCTCTTTCTCCATGCAGGGAACTCGCTGCTAGCCCCTTAGCATGTGTGTAGAACAGCATGTGTCTGAATTGCGGGATTCAGAACCCATTGTGCCACAGGTGTGAAAATTAGGTGTGAGGTTTATGTGTGATAAATTACCAACAGGTGTGCTAATTTTAGCCATTCCACTTCCCACCCTCTCCACCACCACCCTCCTGTCTTTGCTTCTGTATACTCTTTCTTTAGACTCCTATCCTTTTAAGGTCTTTTAAAGCATAAATGAAACAGTTTAAATATAAATAAATTCATTTTAATACTTTTAAATATAATCATTTACTAATTAATGATGCCAGTGGAAGAACATTCTCATACATTCAAGATACATTCTCTCCTTTTTTGTATCTTTCTTTTCCTTGATCTTTCTTTATCTCTTCTTCTCTTTCCACACCTCACACCTTCTCTAGAAACCTGAGAACATAACAGAACATCTCACTCTGAGAAGAATTCACGGAGTGGAAAAAGTCGCTGACTTCCAAATTCCATTCCAAAAAAATAGTGAGCTGTGCAGAAACATAAAACATATCTTCTCACACACAGCCAGTCGTGACAGATTGCCTTTTGCACTCTGAACAAGCACCTGCACATCTTTGGGTTACACGTAAAGCAGTCTTTTTTTCATGTTTACGAGATGCATAGCAGGCGAAGTGCTGTTTCACCTCCCATTCAAATCACCCATTGTTCCTTTGTAGGCAGACTTGAAGCATAGAACTATTCAATATATTTTTACATTGTATTTCTTATTAATGGTTTATTTTCCATTAATGTTATAATTCAGAGTGAAACAGGATTTCATTACATTTTTATTTTATTTTATATAATTAACTAATTTATTCATTTATTTATTTTTTTAAAAATATGTTTCTTTAAACTTTTTTTCTCATGTATCATACCTAGCAGGGATAGAACCAACAACCTTTTGGTTATAAAAACCAAACTTGAAAGACTTCAATAAAGTAAATTCATTTTTAAATGTCTTATCAATGAGGAAACACTATAGCTCTGTAATTGGCTACCTTAAATAACCATATTTATTACTACTTGAATGAGTGAAACAAGTCAACAATAATCAGTCCATGTGTGTGAGTGCTCTACAATCTCTCCGTGGACTAAATAGCCATGCCAGGGTATTAGCCCTCAGGTCCTCTGAAACCCTTTTTGTCTTGCGCCAACTGCACACAAACACTAACACCAGTACCAGCTGCCCGAGCTTACAGGGTATGTTTGGATATTAATTCCACCGATTCAATCGCAGTGATCCAATCAACAAACCTATCGGTGCTTGCCATGTCTCCCGGGCCTGTATCACGGGAACACTCTCACTAAGCTAATAAGCCAGTGCAGTGAAACAAATGTGTTTGCTCAGACACATGGTGCAGAATCATTATAAGTAGTGGGATTGCCCTAAATTGTAAACATATGCATACAGTACAATCTGTTAAAGTAAACTTGAGTTGGGGTGGGGGGAGAGACATGGATGCCTGAATCCTGACTATTTCCAGCTGCAAAGTAGTCGGAGGTGAAGTCCAGCATATTTTCTGCTAAATTGGAGGAGAAATGTGCTTGTAGAGCAAATGTACTCTGGCCATATACCACCATTCTGGCTCTGGTGTAGTAATCTTCAGCAAAGTGTGATTTCCATACCCATGACAAATAAAGTCAGATGCAACAAATGCGGGTGGATTGATGCAGTTTTCCATGTACTGTCTTCAACCATGTGGAACAGTGTGGGGACTGGCACACTTTTAGTGGATGATCTGAAAGTTTTATTGCACACTCCCAGTTTCTTTTCCATTATAAGAGGCAAGCATTTCTGATTCTAAATGGATGGTTCACCCCAAAATACTTACCCTTATGTTGTTCCAAAGCCATATGGCTTTCTTCCTTCCACAAGTGGAGATTACAATTGAATATTGAATTGTGAGGCTGTCATTCAGCCTAACATCTTGTTTTGTGTTCCAGTGAAGAAGGTTCATACAGGTTTGGAATGACACATTGAGTAAATAATGACAGATTTTTAAAATGAACCAGGCAATGAAGACTGACTTCATTCCCAGTAATGTGAAGCTTGTTGCTCCATAACAGCTTTGAACTTTGAATGGTCTTAGTATTGGATCATATTTTATTACTTTGTGTTTTGATAGATCAGTGTGGTGGATTTTGATTGGTGGTTTGAAGCACTGTTGTTATTGTTAACTAAAGATTTGTAAAAAATTATAATCAATATTATTATAATGTATAATCCTAAATACTGTTTTACAAATAGTGTACAATTTTTCACATTAAAAAATAAATTAACAAATAAAACAATCTCATGTGAATCACCTCTGAAACTATATGTGTTTTATAACTGATCAGACTGTAAATGATCACCCTTTCACTTAACTTAATAGTAGTCGTCTTGTGCCATGTGAGAAGAAGTACAGAAAATGATGTACTGTTTGTCTTTCAAACAGTTGTGTCTAGTTGGACAAACATCAAATTAGCCTCAATGTTGTAGATGCTATGATTCTTCATGGTTTCCTCTTCCCCTTTCAGAGGAATTTTGTGTTTGGACTTTTTACAGCTTTTGAATCTTGACATATCATATGACGCATGATATCATCAAGATTGTAGTGATGGGGATGATGTCACGGGATGATGTCATAGGCATTTGTTAGTGTGAGAAAGAGAGATCACTAGAAGTTGTTGGCAGTGTTTGTTTGAGGTGGGGGTTTGCCATTTCTTCCCAGCTCTGCTGGCCCAAGGCGATGAACGTCATGGTTGTTTCAGAGTCTTTAAACATACCTTAGACAGTTTTTTTTCTGTTGGATCTCACTCACACTGTAATTACTGTTGATCAGGATTCAAAACAAAGCCAGCCAAAGCTGAATGAAGGCAACACACTCCAACAATGCCGTCATATATTGTGTTATGAGCTTGTGATTCGCATGAATGAAGGACCAAGAATTTTGCGTTTACCTGAATGAACCACAGTCTCCCCACAGAAACTGGGCATGGTGAAACTCACAGATTATTGTTGGACAGATATTTCACTCCTTTCAAGTTACATTTCATTGCACAATTATCTTCAGATGAATATTTGTCAGCAGATGGATGCTTTACCTGTCATTTGTTGTTTCTGAGGGATGATGTCAACAGGGATGTGCAGATTATAGATGAGAGAGAAAAGTAAGTGCCAAGAAAAGTGTGGCGAGAATAAGGGAAATAAATGAAAAAAAAGCTAAGAGCTAAATAAAATCTTCAAAAGAGGAACAACACAAGAATTTCACCTCTAGTCCATTTGTATGGTTGCTTTTGAGTTCCCTCACATAACCTCATGCTCATGACATGAATGGTGGAGACAGTGTGACCGAATTGTTTTTTGGCTCTTTTACACGAAACAATGTCACAGACCGTTTGCTGAAATTGTCTTGTGTTCTGATCAGACTGCAGTCAACTGGAATTGTGGGGTCTTTAGTACAGATGTTCAAAGAGGACAAGGTCTTTGTAAAAACAGTTGTTTAGGTTGTCGATGGGTCGTTTAATGCATGATGAAAGAAGGCACTTTAGGCATATTTTGGTTTCGTGAAACATTTGTCCCGCGCTCTCAGTGTAAACTCTTTCACTTTGTTATGGGAAAGGGCAGTTCAAAGAGTGCCCATGTTGTCAGGTCAAAATGCATTTGCAACCTAATTTATTACTGTATATGGGTGTAAAGCTACATAATTGCATTGATTATGAAATGTAATAATCCATTATAATATATAATGTGTTTCACAGGCCATCTCATATTACTGCACTTGCAACAGAGGCTAACAAATGCTCCATTTAAATAAGGAAAGTTCTTGCTGCAGAGTTTGTATTTCAGCAATATTCACTTATAGGAGTAAGTAGGTTAACTTTTGTCGTTTTTCTTTCCCAGGTTGTGATTTTGATTCTTATTTTAAATATTATGTATGTTTTAATTTGCCTTGACCTACAATGATTATTTGTTAGTTTAATCATTTTGAGGATCAATTGTGTATAGCCTGTAGTTTAGTGAACTGTCTGGCATTGAGGTGGACATCTAATACCAACCTGATCTCACGGCAATTCGTACATATTTTACGAGGGACCTCACTCGTACGAATTCATACGATTTCTTAGAAATCTCACGTATTTTACGAGTTGCCAATTCGAATAAATTTGTGCGAATGACTTACACCTAAGCCCGCCCCTAAACATACCCATCACAGGGTTTTAGACAAATCGTACAAAATGGTACAACCTCACCCGTACAAATTTGGCACCTCGTACGAATACGTACAAATTGGTCGTAAGACTGTATTGCTAATACACATATCAACAGTTTACTTAAAAGAGTAGTTCACCGACAACAAACATTTGTCATTTACCCCCATTGTTAGAAACTTGTATAACTTTTGTTCCACTGTGGAACACAAATAGATATATGCATAGAGTTTGCATACATTAAAAGTCAGTGATTTGTGTGATGCTTAAACACACTTTACATAATACATGCTTTCCAGTATACATGTAAGTTACACTTATATTTACACAGCAGCTTAACAAGACAGACTTATGGTAAAATCTAAAGCTCAAGTTCGTATGGTTCTTGGAACAAAAAGCACTCTTAGCAGCCAAATTAGGCTTATCCACTGTAATTTACACAGAACTCAAATTCTGCCAGACTGACACACTTAGATAATTAGCATTCTAGAGTGACTTAAAAACATAGCCGGAGATAGCCACTCGGATCATTCGGTTTTTCTAGGATGGCTTTTAAAAATTTAAACAACGAGGGCAACTTGCTGCACAAATAAGACGTAATAAGGATTTTGACATTATTTTAATTTCTATTTAGTTCAAGTTTAAGTATAAATAGAGTTGAATGCATAATATGAATAGGGTCCCACTGAGGCCCTATTTCTTGTTTGTTTCCCCTCTTGGGTCCCAGTGTCTCTTTAAAACCCGATTTGATGGTGATATTGGAAAGCCATCATATTTTCTGGCTTAGAGCTTGAATCTGATCCCCTCTATGAATTGATGAAAATACGACATGGAATGGAAGACTCCAGTCATAGCTTCAGGTATAAATCAGCTGGCGGTGAAAAGATTTCCGTAAAATGTGGAAGCACTGGGCCCTCAAGGGTGGCTCTTGGACACCCTTGCCCTAGACACACCAGATCCCAGCCTCCTTTTTGACATGCCTGTGGTCGGAGCTGGGAAAGCCGTCCTCAGACATGCTACTGATCCAAAAATCTCGAATGAGGCAAAAAAAACGTCTTACGTCTCTTACTTTTTCCATTGATAATTGCTAGACCAGTGAGAGCACAATCTCATCAATATAGGTCTAAATGCCATGCAGTATATACCAAACGCAAGGCAACGAGGGAAACGGCATGACCGTGCCAAACAATCGATGCGCTGATTCGATCATTCAAGGTCGATCGAGTTGTTCAAGCTCATGTTGACAGCAGCAGTTAAAGAAATCATTTAACTGCTGCAAGGCTTTGCTGAAACAGCTCTGACAGTGGGATGAAGGAAATAACACCCCTATGATTAAGGAACAGGGGAAACGGTATGTGATATTGCCATACCACCCTCAATTAGGGGAATTCAATAAGGAAAACACTCTGATAGTTCTCGGCTTTTTGAAGTTCCAACCTCACGCCAGTCCTAGTTTCCGCCTGTTCTCTGCACTACGATTGCAATCAGGTCTGAAGTGTGTGGGCTGAGTTGGGGAGATTTTTACCAATTTACGGGTGAATGTCAGGTTTCTATAAACATGTTCAAACTGTATACCATATGTCTTAACGTGTGGTTTGGGAAAAAATGTGTCCAGATCATTTCATCACAAAAACAGGTCACATGGCATGCAACAAGCTACACAATAAAGTTGCCTTTTTTTTGTTACCATGAAAACAGCATGATATTCTACATAAAAACAAAAACAAAACAACAACAAAAAACTAAGTATTTCCTGATGTACAATGCCGGATTGGTGTAGGCATCCTAATCTTACCAGACCAGATAATTGGCTGCATTGCATTGTTAAAGTGTGACTTTGATTGTGTATAGCACAGTACTGCCTGTGTGGAATAAAGATAACATGCATGTTGCCTCATGATTATGAATGTATTTTTAATAATTTGACATGATTTTTTAAAAGAACTACCTCCACTACAACAGATAAAAATGGAACTGCATGTTGTATAAAACAGAATCTGGTTACTATATGTCTGAGATCATGTATTTATGCCTCTGATCTCAAACTGTCAATGTTTTATAAGTAATATAAATATATAAGTAATAATTAAACAGGGAGCTGCCAGTGCTTACTGATTTTAAAGTGGATTCTGGGAATTTCCAACTAAGAAGCAGACTGAGACACAGTGATGAAGTTTAGAAGGTTAAGAATCTTGTTTAATAGCAAACCTTTATTCCTCTTGTAGGGTTTGTCCATCTCTCTCGAAGCTTTCTTTTGTATAATTTTGAAGAAAATGTCTATAAACGGCACTTATTACGTGAAAAAACATTTTTTATAAGCCATGCTGAAATTGCATTCTCAAATATTTATTCAGACTGAAGAAAAAATGATGGGAAAAAGGGAATGGGGAAAGGTCAGCAAAGTGCATGATATTTTATAAAGCATTGTGGTGGGTCGTCCAGTTCGGACTGTTACTCTATCTTGGTTTGTGATATTTAAAACTTGGCTCCAATCAATAGCAATGTCTCTGATTTGCAGCTATTGTGTGCGCCCAAGGACATTTTCCTGTAAAGAGGACACTAAGGAACTTACATTAAGAGACCTTTATTGTGAAATGGTATGGTTGTTACTGGCTCTTTTGTCTTCTACCAGCAACATGATCCTGCTCAGAGTCAATGTGGTTTTGGGCTTTCAGCGGCTGTCTGAACTCTACATACAGGAGTTGAGCATTGAATCAAATCACGGTGCCGCTCACATTGAAAATGGTTTCCTCTGCAAAAACGTCAGGCCTCGCTAGTGTCACAGTAATGACAGTTTCTTTAGTCAGTGAAAGTTTTATGTGTCAATGAAAATGTCTGTGACAGTTCTATAGCGGCACACGTTTAACCGTTCAGCAGAGCACTTTGCAGTTAGCTTGCTCTGTGGTATAGTGGTTTACAACTTAACGTTGCTGGTTCGGTTGCAAGACACAAGTCATGAGCTATCACCATGTTCCCTTGAGTGAGACACTTAACCTCAGTAAGTGTAAGCATACAGTAAGTTGTTTTGGTAAAAATGTGTGCTCATGTGCATTGCTACCTACTGTACTTTCTGCGTATCTTTACTAGGCTAAGATTAGAGTTGCCACTAGTCCTGTATTTAAGCAAAAAAACTTGCATTTAATATTAAGTCCAAACAGGATGCAGTCTTCATATATTTCAGCATCTTCCACCAAACTTTTACAAAGGCTTAAGAATATTGTTTTCTATTTGTATTGGTTTACTATTCAGTGCACATTTGCATGTAAGTGTCAGTGTTTACCTATTGCATATTAGAAAGGAAAACAGATTCCCACTGTCAAGGTACAGAAAAGTATGAAAGACTTCATCTGAACGCACCATCTGCCATCAGTGGTTCAACCGTCCGTTCACGCCAAACATGATAACTATAAAGATAACGATAACTATATTTGCGTCCACACCAGCGAAGGATGTCGTCTGTTTATTCTAATAAGCTCAAGCCATCTGCTGCTTTAAATTCTCAAGCGCGTGATAGCAGGATGGGTTCTGATTGGTTGTCAATGTTTGTATCGTTCATCAGCTGGAAAAAGTCGTCCTGAAAATGATTCCAACGATATCGTTTCTCTTTGCCTTTATCGTTATACTTGTGGTGTGGACACTGCTATTCTTTAACACTGAGAAAGATTTTTAGAACTATATCTTTATCGTTATCGTGCTTGGTGTGAACGGGCCTTAACGCTTTGAAGCTATGAGAATACTTTTTGTATGGAAAGAAAACTAAAACAACGAGTTTATGTAATGATTCAAACCATAGTCTCTTAAAGCCATAAAGTCACCTTGACAGTGGCAACTGTTTGGCAGTCAATGGGACAGTCACCATCCTCCCAGTTTTCATCCAAAATATCTTAAATTGTGTTCTGAGGACATTTCTGAGGGTTTGGAATGACATGGCGATAAGTAATTAATGACAACATTTTAGTTTTTGCTGTAGAGTAACTCTTTAATTGCTTTACACATAAATAGCCGAATGCAGAATTTTATTTTATTTACTTTGTGATCTATTATCACTAATGATTACTAAAGATGTTACTTGGTGTGACTAGCTGGTAAATGTATCTCTTTTGTGTCCTGCTTCATTGCAGCTAGCTATGGAGCTTATCCCATCTGTAAAGGCTGCTCGGTGTGTTCCAAGGACAACGGTTGTATGAACTGCCAACCCAAGCTTTTCCTGTTCCTGAGGAGGGAGAGGATGAGGCAGTATGGCGAGTGTCTCCATGCCTGTCCGTCAGGCTACTATGGCATGCGCGGGACAGAAATCAACATGTGCTCCAGTAAGATCCTGCACTTTCCCTCTCACATACACACACACTGTAGATGCTAATGCACAGACATGCTGGTTTAACATGGAGGCTTAGCTCTGTAAAAATCTATTTATGGTCACGTATTGTGAATACATTAAGCGAATGAATACTGCCATGTATTTGATGTTCGAAATGCTTGTAGCTTGCAAATTAGTTTTGAGTGAACTGACAAATCTGTTAATTTGGAAAGTTATGACTTTGCATATTGACCTTTCCCCCAGCATTTTCCATGTGCTATTAGTGGTTTAAAGGCTCTCTGACATGATCATGTAGGTCCCTTAATTAAAGCAGTACCTTTTCGCAAACCTACGCTGCATTGTAAATGCAACAAGCCGTTTTACCCGATCCTGATCAGACACACAAAGAGAACATGGTGCCATATAACGATTAAATATACAACAACATCCAGCATTTCTATCATCTATGTTGTAATATTGTGTTGATGTGTAGTCTATATGTATGTGATTTCTCTAAATAAACACAGGAGCATGTTTATTTCATTGACTAGTTAGCTGTTGGATGTCACACGTGCTTAGAAACAATGGAAAAACAGAAAAACTAAATTCCTATATGTGTCTCCAAAAAGCAATGTAATGATATATAGCAATATAATATGCCCTGTATTTTATAACCTTATTTTAACACTTGCGCCAGGCCTGAGACACTCAGGACCTTTGAGGCTAAGTGAAAAGCCTGAGGTGTTGGCTTTGCATTTCATATGAAAACAAAAATCTAACTCTTTGGATTGTTAAGCCAAGCTCCTGACAGACAGAGTTAAAACCTCAGAGGAGTGTGTCAGGACCTACAATACTAATAAACCCAGAGGCTGTACAGACACCCTTGTATAAAAATGAATCCGTTCTCACTCAACAAACTTGATACAGATTTATCCGCCAATTTTATCAAAAGAGGAGGAGGGGAAACATTTAAAAGCCTCATTTACCATAAACTGGGTGTACCGGTTGAGGCTACATAGCATTACAGAGTTTTCCCATTCTCGACTGCTAATCGAATTCATCAACTTACATTTTGTAAGTTCTTCAGCTGTGGAGAAAGGAAAAAGACATGTTGTTTTCTGAGACTGTGTCCTCCAACCATTCGTCTTGGGTGAAATTTGATTTTAAATGATGCTGATATGTGGCCAGTTAATCTGGATTCCTTTCATGGAGAACTTCTCCCAGAACAAAACCTCACATTGTCACGTAGCATCAAATCTCCGCGCAAAGCCTACTTTGATGTGATCGCTGTTTCAGTCATGACTTTGTAATCCAGCTTCGCATTTGACCCTCCTCAAGTTATGCTTTTTCTGTCGTCTTCGCTAAGCTCTTCATGTCTGTCAGTCATAATGGGATGTTCTATCAGGGATAGTGAAAGAACTAATCGTCGGGTCACTGGGAACATTTTAGAACACGCGACAGCCATTCAAAGTCGCTTCGCCTTCTCTCTTGTCCAGGTTTTCAGCGCAACTACGCTTTTCCAAGAGCCTGGAACGGTGGATTACATTGGAGTTGACCACGTAAAAAAAAAAAACAGGCTCTGAAATCACTTAAGCAGCAGCTGCTGATCATTAGACCCTAAGTGTGTGTGTGAGCCTATCTCGTTTAAGAATGCTTTCCAGAATCGTCGGGCCTGAGTGAAAACAAAGGCAAAGAGGAGGCAGGTTTGCACTACATCAGTTCAGACTCTTCCGCTGGAGCCGTGGGGTGGGGTCGCACGCTTTTGAAATCCTCTCACCAGATTGAACGTTCTGACCTACCTTTGGCGAGCATCATGTGCGTGACCCAAGCATCCCGGATGAGAAGAAGAAAGACTGGACTTGTTTTCCTCTTGTTCTGAGCATACTTGGAGACTAAGAGACTAAGCTTATTTTTTTTTGGCAAGAAATGCTGCTTGTAAATTAAATTGTGTCTCGTGTCGCAAGTTCAGTGGCACAATAATGGCCATTTTCTCCGGCTAATCAGTGACCAGCAGAGTTTACACGTCACATTTTGATAACGGTACGGCTTGCTTGGAACCTTGGCTGAGGTGGTACTAAAAAAAGGACCAGGTACTGTTCCCAGTGGAAACCCCCCCAAAAGTGAGCTGTACTGAACCGTGCCGTACCGTACTATGCAGTGGAAAAGCACCATTATTGTGTTCATATCATATTGCAAAACACTTTTGCTGTTATTGAGGTGGGATATGGGTAAGGTTATAGGGACAGGTTTGGTGATATGGGTAGGGTTAAGGGTGGGTGTAATTATAAATGTAATTACAGTAATTTATTATAGATTTAGATGCATTATTTTTTTAAATATAAATGTAATGTAAAAAAATGTATGCACACCAAACGTTTAATTTAAATGTAAGTACATAGTAGTTAAGGCCACTTAATATAAATTCGACCTAATGGTAGTCAGCGGGGTCTTTCATCACAGTATTTGGTTATTTATTTTTGAGTTCCATAGCAGTTTTATTTTTGTTTTTTGTTAACTGAAATTATTAAAACCATTTTGATAAATAAGTTGAAATTAAATAAAAATATAAATATTAAAACAAATTAATGAATTAATGGAAGATACAACAAATAAAAGCACATGTAAATTATTAATAAATACTATAACCGTATATACATAATAATAAAATAAAAATCATGCCGGTTTAGAACAACATGAAAGTAAATTAAAACAGATATTTCAGTTTTTGGTGAACTATTCCTTTAAGAGCAGAATGATAAAATCTAACACATTAGGATATCCAGTAGTTTAACAACATCATATCGAATTTATTAATACACCTACATTTTCAGTAAATGCAATGAAAAAAACAAACTTAACAAACAAGCAAAACACAATAATATAACTTATTAAAAATAACCAAAAGCTGGATTTAGCTTTTATTGCTACATTGAAAACAGCAGGGAGTTCCAGTTTGTTCGAGAATCCATCCAAATTAAGCAGCTTGCTAAAATAAATTGGTCTTCATGGCGTTATTGGAGAAAAACTTACTTGGAGAGCATGTTTAATCATTACCTGATTGTTTGACTGTGTGTGCGATAAAATTTGACATAAATAACTACCACTAAAGCTAACCAGATAAAAAAAGAGAGTGTGGGAAGAAAGGAGGAGAAATAAATTGTAGAAAAGAGACTCTGAATGTAAAGAGAAATGGTGCGATGGTACCATCAGTTTTTCCACAGGTTGTCAAGTGAAAGCTCTCTTCCTCATCCATCTTGAACCCTCCTTTTCTCCTTTTACATTTTAAGTCTTTCAGTGTCACCACAAGGAAACCCCCCACGCCCTCTTTCTCATGGACACATAAGCAGATACATGAAAAGGTTCCAGACTGAGAATTAGGATAAAACTTGCAAGCACAGACTAGTTTCAACCATAACCTTTACAGCAGCCATCAAGGTACTTACCAGCTAACTGATACTTCTCCTCATGGAGGCAGGGCTGTGAGTTGTAATGCTGACTTTATGACTTTATGAAATATCTTGTGATTGATAGCCTATGCTAGTAAGCAGCCTTCCACTGAATAAAAGATATTGGCCCCAGATGACCTCCTGTTTGTCCGCATGTGAAGTTCCCTGTTCTCTCTTTACTCATATGAAAACCCTTTTTAGAGCTTTCTGATTGCCAATATCCTAGATGTGTAGTTCAAGGATCACAGTTCATCCAGGACTAGTATATGTGCCACATGGGAGCCCCCATGTCAAGGATAATTGTTTCATCCAATATTATACTATGTTTTATCGTCCCTGGTGTTGTAAAATCTGTTCCTATTGTTCTATTGTTGTAAGTATTCCCACTTTGTCACTATTTTAAATGGGCATATCAGTAAGTGTGCTCGAAACCTTCCTAAGCCTCTGAGTTTTACGGGTAGTTTCGATAATCCAATGGGACCAAGGTGGACCTCAGCCACACGAAAGGACTTAAGCTGCCTAAATTGGTACCCAAATGTAGTTAAAGAATCAACGTAATTCCACTATGTCCTTCCAATAAGATAATGAGTCCTGTGCTGTCTGGAAAAGAATGGGCTGCAGTTAAAGTGATGTAATTTGGGACCTGCAAAAGAACAGTTGCCATTGGCCTTTCTCTCACACCAGAGAATTCGATTTGCCAGACAGTGTAATTGATGCACCTATCCTTAACCCAAAGAGTTTTATAGGTCAGTTTGGTCATCAAGAATTTAGATGGCTCTTGTAAAGTTGAATTTAACATACTGAACATTTATAGAGACTTTAATAGTTGTCATTTTTGCTATGATTATAGTGGTCTACAAAAAACTTAAAATTAATGAATATGATTGCATTTAAGCACAAAACATCAAACCAAGTGCCATCTGTAAACAATTGATGTTAGGCTTTTAAAACAACTTTCCTACCAATTGAACTTTTAACCACTAATATTTGACAACCACAATATGGTTTACTGTAAATTACTGTTATTTATTTAGACACTTAGTCAGATGGAATGACATTCTAATACAATGACATTTATACATTTTTAAAGGTTCAACATGACATTTTTGAGCTATCAGTGTAAAAATCTGGTTTTAGCGTAATTACAAAAAGCATGTTTTCAGACAACTTTTGCGAACACCCATGTAGCGCGTCAAAACTCAAACATCACAAACACAACTATACCTGTTCCATAAAACAAGTTTACCAAATAAGCCAGGCTTATTTCAGTTAGTCTGCCTTATTTTGTAACAAATCTACTGACAATAAGCCTGACTAACCAAAATAAGCCTGGCTTGTACTCTAATCTTGTTTTATGGAAGAGCCCCCTGGTCTATAGAAGTGAACATTATGCTACATTCAATCAAAGGTCAAATATATTACAAATACTTTTAGCTTGAATTTTAGGTTACCTGTCGAGCAGAATCTTTGTCAGGTCAATTGGATCAACTGAAACCCAAACATTCCGTCAAATTCTTTCATCTTGTAAAAACAGTGCCATTGTTTACCCTTGTTTTACCCCGTTGTCTGTCTTTGTGTATTTTGGTAAGTTTTTGAATTTTGGCTTGCACTTCTGTAATAGAATCTGAATTTCTTTTCCACCAGACTGAATGCAACGATTGCACAAACATTTTATGGATTTACAAATAAGTCACAAAGCTGGTGAAAACTGGTAAACTTACAGTTAAGTAAATATAAATATTTCCTCTCTTGCAGCAAGTTGCAAATAGATGCTCCAAGGTCCTAAAGAAAAAGCCAGAGGGCTTGTTGTACCCACTGGCGCAGCTAAATGACATTTCTGGGTGTGAGAAAGTCAACCGCATGATGTGCTCACCATAAACAAAGCAGGTCAGACGGGGCCGGGCTCTTTCAGCGAAGCACTTTCAGTTCGAGAAATGGAAAAATGTGGCCGTATTTAGCACTCCACAAGCATGGGGCATCCCTTTAGCGCCGCAGATGGCTGCCAAATACTATGCACTGGTTACTGTGACCTCAGGACTGGTTACCAAATTTACCCCTTGTTTATAAGGTGCTGCCATACCAGATTAAAAGTCGATTTTTCGTAGTCACTGTTACATGTTTAATTGCTTAAAAAATGAAGTAAACTTACAACAGCCCCGGCCACCGTGGTTCGCAGCCGCTTAAATATGACACTGGCTCAAACGTCCACAGTATAATTTGCTTTATTGTTTTTTTTGTTTCATCCAGACCACAGCAGAGAGGCATTCCTGCCACAAGTCTTTCAGGATTAGATCACCCCTAAAGCTTGATGATTCAACTCAACATGCACTTGACTTGAAAACCACACTGAAAGCCAAGTGGAAAAAAAGGACAAACATAAATCTCAAGCAACAGTTAGCAGCAGAGTAGGCAATGTCAGCTTCCTTAAATGTTCTGTTTAGGCTAATTTTTGCCCCTCTTGCATTGGGTTTCATCAGATTCCCACTGTCAGTCCTTATTCCCATGTCTGCACGAGAACAAGTCATCTAATTATGTTATATTAGTCTCCCGTTATCATCTAGACCTTCAAAAGTGGCACCAAGGTTAATCCAATGGCAATAGAAGACCGCCTTCATTGCATCTCAGCTCGGTGGAAGAACTCTTTTCTAGCCCAGTGGTCTCAAACTCAGTCTCCAGTTTTAAAATGATTAAACTAATTTCTAATGAGATTTTGTATGGTTTGAGACCCCTGATTTAGACCTTTTCACTGCTACGAATAAGGCTTTTGAACTCAAGCTCACTTATATCATTTCTCATTTCTAACAATGTAGCGATTTTTGGTATTGCAGCATCTGCACATGATCATGAATGACAAATGACGTTTCATGACGAGTCAGTCCAGTCACTGTCTGAGTCGTGTGCCAACAGTTGCTCTTTCGCTTTTTCCCTGTTGAAGTAAGCGATCCAAAAGGTGATGACAGCCTCCCTATGACTGCAATATATCAGGCAGAGGACTTTTCTGTTACAAAGCTCATTTATTAGCTGTTGCTCCCTGTCATAGATTGGACATGTAGGGACATACAGACTCCCCAAGCTCTGATTACTTTGGGAACAAAAGCGAATGGATCCATCTGTGTGGCCTTCTTCTTCTCCTCAGACTCCGCGCCAAGATCTCTACAGCACAGCGTAACTTGACCGGCCAGAGCACGTGTTTATCAAACAAAAGATGCAGTTCTGCCACGGTGTCTTGGCTGATGTAAGGACAAGAGTATTCAAGACAATGACAAGATGGAGATGTACTTTTTGTTTTTTTGTTTGAATGGCATGTTTTACATTCTTGCCCTGCAGCGAAATTACGAGACAACACGGCTCATCTCTTTAATCTGTGTGTATCATCGGTTCAGTCTAAGTGTGTATTACGATTAAGTTTGTTGCACTGACTATGACTTAGCAGTCAGAATGCATGTAAACACAAGCAGTGGTGCTCATAATAAAAATGAAAACTAAAAATACATAAAATAAGTGTTTTGGGTCCAATGAAGATTTTGGCATGGCAGAGCAGAATTAGAACTCGGCTGGCTGAAAAATTCCTGCATAATTTCTCCTTTGATTTCCTGTCTTCTGTCTGCTAATAATTAAGCAAAGAAATATTAAGGTTGGACCTATTGTGCATGTAATTAGGCTTAAGGAGTGTTGCTTGACATGCAGGACGTTCAGGACTAGAAATATTAGTTTTGAAATTTGCGAAAGGTCAAAAAATACAGTATCACAGTCATTGGCCTGGGAGTGATAATGATGGTGATTATGGTTGTTGGACCTCAATATGTGTGCGTGTTATTTTCTCTGCATGAGATTGTTTGGACTGGTTAGAGAAAGCGTGAGAGATCAGGAAATGTGGGCGGAGGCATCAGGGGTTCAAAGGAAGAAGGGGAATGACTCATTTGTTGGGAAGGAATGTAGTTGAGGAGACAGGCTGGTTTGCTGGAGATGGTCTAATTAGGGGGGTGTGATGGTGAGAACCTTCATGAAACCCAGAGAGGGTCAGAGATTAAAGCACAAGTCTTATCTCTTTGTAATGTGCCAGATTTTTGCCTTTAAATGCATGCTAACCTGTAGACCGGTAAAAGTTACCAACTTCCCGCTAAGGATGTGTCTTGATGTACCTGAGTGGAACCTACAACCTGCTTCACAGCTGCAATCTGAGATCCAGTGCCTATCAGTCAATCGGGCCTCTGAAGAAGCTTTTAAAAAGCGCCATAAATTAGACAGCTCTCAGTGGCTCCTTTTAATTATGCAGGCCAGCGCATCGCCCTGTTGGTGTGGCTCATGTAATTTTGCTCTGCTTGACGTGCTATTTGCAGAGTCACAACCTGATGACATGCTGGCAAGTTGCCCATGATATGCTGTGGCAGGGCGGGGCGTGGGAGGATCGGTGCGGCGGTATTGTGACCCCTCTTTCCCTTCCATCCAACTCTGATGCTAACACAGCAGAACTTCATGACGTTCTAGACTAAATCTGTTCACTTAGGCCTAGAGTGTGACCTTTTTAGAGATTGTAATGCCAACTGTGATTATGTGCTGAGGCCTTGCTGAAAATTTGCTCAAGTTTTATCCTAATGGTTATAACATCACAAATATTTTATGCTAAATATGATTTTATGCTTACATTTGTCAAATTCTTACACTGATGTTAAATAATTTTTTTTCATTTTCTGCTAATAATGATATTATGCTATATGTTTGTCAGTAATTTGTCCAGGTTTTGTTATGTTTATGTTATGTTCTTACACAGATTTTATGCCAGTAATACTTTATGCTAAATTCTTGCTAGTCTGGTATAGTCAGACCTTCAGACAGACAGCAGAAGGTCTGGGAACCTTGGCCGTATTGAACGGTCAAAGCTTAGGGGCATGGAAATGTCTCCACAATAACAGACCGGTGTGTAAAACTCTTGGACATATTTTAAAGATTCTATGCCACAAACTTTAAATATTTCACATACTTTTGAGAATCCAGTGTTTAGTTCATCCTGATAAGCGGTCATTGACACAGTTGTTAACATGACAGCTTTCTTCTTAAATGATGGGGTTTGGCATTATGGCATCTTTGTTTCCAGTCGAAGAATGCAACACACAAATCTCCCGGAAATCCTGTATAATATAAGCAATCCGATGACGACTTTGAACATTTTTTGTGCAATATTCTTTAGACTTTGTAACAAATTAGCTGAGACTAATTTATTGCTGAAAATTTGCTAAGATTTTGTCCATAAATAATGATTTCCTTTTGCAGTCTTGATAAAAAAAAATACGCTAATAAAGTATGCTTTAGAACTTTCCTTCTAACTCTGTATTCTTGAATGCTCTGAGATGTTCTGCTTTCCTTTCTTTCTGTGAAGGGGTCATGATGAGGTAATTCCTCATTCCGGATGTCATCACATCTTTAAAGTTCTATGCAAGTCTAAAAACTCTCACACCCCACACTCCCTGGCTCAACATGCATGTCAGAGGAAGTTGCACTGGAATATCTCACTCCCCTATAAAGAGAAAAGCTTCACAAGGCATCAAAATGCCTTTTTCCCAAACCCTAATCCCTTTCTCGTGCCGATCCCCTCCCCCACCTTTCAGTCTGCTCCAGATGAGGAGTTTTGTCCCAACTGACGTCTATCTCTCTTGTTTCTTCACAGGGTGTAGGATAGATAACTGTGAGGCCTGCTTCAGCAAAGACTTCTGCACAAAGTGCAAGCCTGGTTTTTACTTGCACAAGGGCCGGTGCTTCGAAAAGTGTCCAGAGGGCTTTGCTCCTCTGGAGGACAGCATGGAGTGTGGAGGTAAAGTAAACCTTGTTATACAAGCCTACTGGAGAATCCAGATGAAGCTGCTAGCTCTTCTGGAACATGATAACTGGTTTGTAATCTACCCAAAGCGGTCATTATTGTTAGATAGATCTTCAGCAACCAGTTGGCCAACCAATCTAATGAGGGTAAGGTAGCTTTTGGAACATAGTGGCCGATCAATCAGTGAATGACCAGCTTGAAAGAGTAAATAACATTTTCAGACCAGTCACAACCAGTTACCAAGTTCACAAACACAGCTACCTGTTTAAAATAGATTTTAGACATTCTCTGTCTCTAACATTCGGTTCACAAACCACATTCAAAATCTCTGATTAAAGATATTGTTGATTAGCGCTAATATTACTGTATTGTACCTCATCATATCCAAACTTTCATAACCTTTAGCAATTGTTTTTATCATCTAATTGTCTAAATTATAGTTCGTTTTTTACCCAATAGAGGGTTGTGAGGTGGGCCATTGGAGTGAGTGGGGGACCTGCACCAGAAGAAACAAAACCTGTGGTTTCAAGTGGGGTCTGGAAACCCGAACGCGGCATATTGTGAAGAAGCCACCAAAGGACACGATACCATGTCCGACCATTGCCGAGTCCAGGAGATGCAAAATGGCAATGCGACATTGCAGAAAAGGTGAGCATGTGTTTTTGAACCAGCATATGTGCTCATGCCTTCATTACAAGCCCTTATTTAAGAGACAAATCATCCATTGCATCTGCAAATCATCAATTTCATGAGATTTCCAAATCTTTGCTCAAAGAAGGAAATATCACTGTGGCCTTTCCATCTGCATCTCACCTGTTTAATCTTGAGCACTGTTTTTTTGGACTGAAAAGTCAGCCGCCCAACCTCAACCCCTCGATTTCAGTTTTCAGTGTCGACTGGCATTTTCATTCATGATTTATTAGTATTTTTCCATGCTCACTTTAGCCAGCTCGTCTTAGGTTTTTTTCTCTCTCTTTTTTTGAGAGCGTATGTGTTCTCTCACTTATTCTCCTCTCCTCCCAATGGAATTTGCTTAAAGTATGAAGTGCAGGTTTCCTCAATGGTACTCTGTTTCCTTTCTCTATAAGAGAGTTATTTGCGGTAGGTGGTGCATGTATTTTACCACTAAAACGAGAAGTCAAATCGGAGGGAAAATATTTTTTGAGTAAATAGAGCCAAGGAAACATATTTTATGAAGTGTTTAGTTTGAGAAGAGATGGGCCAAGTTTACTCGTGGAAATAATTACCGTATTCAGGAGGGCTTATCAGAGAAAACTCACGATGATAATTAATCGAGACGTTTCCTCACAGCTTTTTTCGTTCTGCTCACCTGAACAAACTTAAATCTTTTGCGGTCAATGACTTATGATACTGTCACACTGAGTACACATGTAATATCAATTTCGGAGGTCAGTAAAGGACAGCACAGTCGCATTGAGAACGTTTTTTTGACTGATTATGGAAAGGTTAATTGTCAACCCAGAGACCTGAGGCAATACAAAGTTGAACTTACTCAGTTTCCACTGTTTATTTAGGTACCTCACTCTTGTACTATATCTAAATTTCCAAAAAGTCCACTTTAGTATCAGGTCACAGCCACTGAATTTTGCTTTATGAGTTATTACCAGTTTAGAAAAGTGCATCGTTATAACGGAATCCATTCACCTTCCCTTAAATCATTTGTAAGACTTAAAAAATGGCCTACATTTATACATAGACACACTGACAGTTGCTTTAGAGAGGTGCTGATAGAGCGAATATGTTTTAGACGTGTCACATGGCTCTTTTCCTCATCCAGTGGTTGTAAGGTGGGGAAGGAAGGTTGGAAATAGTGATTCTCTGGCACCTCTTCCTTCTGTACCCTACGTTGGCTCTCTCCACAGGAATTTTTCCCTCCCTAATTTAGCTCCTCTTGACCTTTTCCAAGAGTATTTTATAGTCATCTTTAATTAAAAACTGGCATTGTGATTCATGGTTACTGGTCTCAATTATCTCATCTGAGGTTATAGTGAGCCATTGTTAAAGTCTTAAATGAACACAGAGTAAAGCTGTTCCTTTGTTACCTTTAGAAATCACTTTACAAGTAAGCTAATAGAAGTTCTACTTGGTAATAGGGTCAGTATGAGTTTACCTCCTTAAGGAAATACTTACAGTAGCACATGTTATTTGAATAATAATACTTATACATAACACTTTCAATTTATATATCACTAAATATAAAAGTAACTTGCACTTCAGAAAGTGAGTGATTTGTCAGACTGATTCGAATGTGTTAAGGCGGTGCACTAGAACTGGTGTTAAGAGACTACTGGTGAACATACTAGAACATTTCCATAGATATTCTATGATATTCTATAACACATAACGTTGTTATAATCATTGTCTTACATCCCAGTGTAGGTAATATGTCGGAGAATTTATAGTGCAAGAGTGACCAGGAAGTCGCCAAAGCCTCAAAATAAGGATAAGGGTGCTTGGTCTAGAGTCTTCATTAAATGAAAGGCCAGGATAACGTAGCCCCCAACTGACCTCTTACATTACACTGGATTCCAAATACTTTGCGAATAAGTCCCTGAATGCTACCTAATACGATAGCTTTGCTCTGCAGTATAACAGATTACTTCGTAAGACATAAACAGGATTACAACCAGACTATAAACATGTACGCATGAGTAAGTTTATGTATGACCCGCTGCCGGGCAAATTGCTCTACATAAGAAGAAAAATGAGGCAAAAGGTGACTGTAGGGGAGTGTGCAAGAATACGACCCCATTAACATAATGCACATCAGATACTAGACACCCGCCTGTGGAAATAGGTATAAGATTACGTAACAGCAGACATAGGCAGGGGATACGAGAAGGTAAATAACATCAGAGGAATTTTACATGTGTATTTCTGCCATTGTTTATCTGATCATCCAGCTTCCATTTCTATGAGCTTAAATGTCACTGGACATCATTTACATACCTTTAAACCTAGCTTGAACTTGCAGATGCAACTTAAGAAAAGATGAAAACATCTGGACAGCAGTTGTTTAAATTACTCACATGCACCAGTGCAACATTAAGTAGCACGCCCGTTTTTCTGTAGATATTTAGATACTTTAGGGTTAGTATTACTGCAGAGCTTCAAGTATTACTAAGGCTTGGAGAATTTTATTAATTGTGATTCTTTACTTAATGACAGTTGAAAACTGTGTTAATGTTGGTTTAATGTTGTTAAACCATTTAATTGTGGAATAAAACATTATTTTACAACATTTATTAATATTATTTAATTTTAATTTTACATATACTAACACATTTGTAACATTTCAGGATAGTAAAAGTTACTTTAACTCAGCTAAATGCCACAGACATTTAGCTTTAAATAAATAAAAAATAACAAATAAATAATATATAGTAAATGCTACCTGAAGAAAAAAAACAAAAAGACTCAACCAAACTTACTTTATTGGTTTGAATGAATCAGCTAAAATTAGTTTTGAGTGAATTTCTTTCAGTCATGTTCAACTCAAGAAATGTTTTTTTGACTTGAGGATAGTGAAACTTAAAGGTACAGTAGTAGGCAGTTTCAAAGAGTCCAGCTGTAGCAAGGTAGCTTTGAAAGCACCCTCAATGCAAATCACTCTTCAAAACCACGCCTTCAACAAAGCACACAGTGACAAGGTGAGAGATGGCGTTGGTGGAGGTTTTGAATGCAGAACTGACAGATTACCTCCTATAAGAAAACCATACAAAGCTATACCAATATTAATATAATGCCTTCCATTCTTGCTCGATCTGCAACAGGTTGCGCAGAGGTATGCAAATGCATATATTGACAGGCGTTAGGGGCAGCCTATTATAGCCCTTGGACCAAAGGATTAGATTGGACAAACATTTAATGGTCCTACGCCTTCCATAGACAATATAAACAGCCTAAATAGCAATATAAATAGCCTAAAAAATAAGTGATTGTTATTCCAATGTTTTTGAACAAAATCACCTATGCTTCCTATTAATCATTATTAATGTCGTTAACTATTCTTGAACATCACTATTGTTCATGTATCTACTAAGGATCCGAGAGTCGGTTTCTGGGCCGACGCTCTCTCCCAGCAGGTTAGGCAGCCTCTTTCTGGCAGCGTATTGGGACTCCTCAGGGTGGTGTATAGAGTGGGCAGTAAACACAATTTATTAATAGTTGCCCGGTTGTTTGTGAAAATGAAATGGCTGCTGAGCTCCAGCTTGCACCTAACCTAGCCCCTGTCATCAGATCAACTGACTGACCAGCCACGCTAGAGAGAGAGAGAGAGAACAATGCTCTTCTGCCATGAAAGTGCTCTGTAGTGTGATATTCCAGCAGGGAGCGTCTGTCAGTAGTATTGCTGTTTGAAGATGGATTTTTCTTCCTTCCTTGCGCAAAGGCTTTCCAAAAAGCTTTTCTGCAACCAACTAGAAGCAGGTTACTTAGTGTCAATTGTATTAAATATTGTGTAAACAACTCAGACTGTTATTGCCTCCAATCATCTCCTTAATCCTAGTAGTAATTTCCTAACATTGGATTTAGTGTGACTGAGGTTCAGACACAAACACGACATTGAGACTTATTGGATAATTTTGCTGTTTGTGGCAAAGCAGCTTTTAGATTCTCAGACAGCTAGAAATGGTGTATTGAATGGCATATTGGTGCATTCATAACCACGTCTGCGCCACTTACAAGTCGCTCTATCGGGAAAAATTTTACTTCAGGAACAAGTAAGACTGCTTAGCACAGTGATATGCATGCTTGACTTCTCGTAACGATTTTCTGTGGTTTCTAAATTCTAGCTCCGGGCCAAAGAGCCTTGCATGGTGTAATTGATTTCCCATTTCTGAAACAGGAGAAACATATAGTTTTTCCTATATGCCCTGATATCTGTGACAGCTCCATGTCCTTCTTAGGTAACTGGTGATCCATTGTCACTTTTTAAATGTAACATCCTGCCACTTTGGCTTCTTGCAAGAGGGGAATTGAAATGATAATGCCTTTTTTTAAATTGAGGTAGCAAACAGGTGGCAAACAGTTTTGCAATTTGAACTTAAAATTAGATGTGCTGTGAACCTGTGTGGTCCGAACCTTTATGATTTTCTTTTCCAGGTATTTAAAAAAAAAAATGTCTGTTTTTGTTCTCACAATGGGGTCATTGGGGTCCAATATTGCTTTGGTCTAGAGGTCTGCATTCCCACCGGAATCCCAGAGGCGAACGAATTGCTGAGTGTGGGGGGAAGATACCGATGTGTGCGCAGGAAGTGGGAAAGAAGGGACTTTTAGGACTCCCACAAAATATAAAGTTACTGAAATTTATTTTATGGGTCCTGCAAAACCATCTTATTCCTGCTGTGACAAATGCAACAAGATGAGGTCAGATGTGTTGGTGTGTGTGGGTATTGTAAAAAAAATAAAATAAAAATAGCCTATGGACAGTGGTTTTGATTTTGTTTTTATACTGAAACGAAACCAAAAATCTGAGTGGGAGTGGAAAGAAATCAAACTTATTTTTAGCAGGAGGGGCATAGAATCTTTCTAGAGCAGGACTGAAAAAATGATGCAGACCTCGATTTTGGACCCCATTTGCTTTCAATGTATAAACAAAAACATCTTTGTGTTTGTGTTTGTTAGCCTATATATGAAGAACCCAAGTGATTAAGTAATAATTACTTAAACAAATACAGATAATTTACAAAATTAAAGTTCATTGAAAGTATTTTTTTAGGATAGTAAAAGTATAGGTTATAGCAATTATAGGGGGTGGAGAATTTATGGGGGGGAGGGGTAGTTCATCAAATTCGTTGAAATTATCCATCCTCAATCACTTTTTTCAGCTTTGACTTTCAAAGTGAAAGTACCCCTGTCACCTGACCTAAATACAGTGTGCTGATTCGCTAAAATAGACTTATCGTCTTCTTTTCCAAAAACAGTTTTCTGCTGTAAAACATGAACTCGCAATGCCTCAAAAGTGGACAATACTAGGCTTTGGCTTTTTTTTTAAATTGGTGTTGATTCGTTTTGCAAATAAACTCTTCATATGTTATCTTGGTATATGCACTTGCACCACGGGATCTTAAAGGAACAATATTTCACTCACTTTGTATATGTGTTTACAGTATGGCTTGCCCTCTTGTATCGTGAATCTAATATTCCCTTTAGAAGTTGTGGAGAGATCCGTTGCTGCGGAGGCGCTGTTTGTCTTCCCTCCTTCAGATGAGGATGTATAGATATCCAGCCACCAGTAGCACTGTGAAAGAGCTCCACCCACCCCCCCAAAATCCTCTGCTTGTCAGTCCGGGCCAGTCTGGGAGCCAGATGGAGACTATGGTAAAGTGATGCCCACAGAGGAGTAATTGCCTTTAATCTGTTATTGAGGGAAGCAGGATGAGACCCGCAGCAAGGCATGCCCCTCTGTGCCACAGAGAAAACACTGGCGGAGTATCTTTTTAATGTGTGCGCGGTTTTGCGCGGGACTGGTGTGTTTATGGTTAGTTAGCGGACTGAATTTGGGGGCTTGGCAGGATAACCTTGTCCTCCTAGCATTTTAATTATGCGCCATGATCTGACTCGGGGCCTGTGTTTAGTTTGGAAAACCAAAATCCAAATCTATACTTGAACGTCTTTTGAGTGTCAAACATTCCTGCTACAGATGCGAGCTTCCACAGACAACTAATTCACTTCTTATGTGAGTCTCTTACGCTCGTCCTGTGCTGAGTGTCTCTCCAAAACAAATAGCGGACGCCTTTCGCCACCGCTGCTGAGTGCGAGAGTATGTGTTTGCACTTATTTATTTAATAACTGTCAGGCTGCCTCGTGCTTCCCACTAAAACTTGGGCCTCTCGCAGGAGAAAGTGATCCGCAGATGACGACTCCCAATGAGATCCTGACTCGGTGTTGATATTCAGGAATGATAAATGGTGAATTACGCCTGGGTAATATTGCGGGATATCATTGGATTGAGCAGGAGCGCAGTGTGTGCTGCTTTCCCAGGGCAAGTGGAGCTCACTAATTGGCTGGCGTGTTGGGTGATTATCCGTGCCTTGCGCCCAGGTCTGTTGTGACTGGTGTGCCAATGGACTAATCTTTCTTTAATTAGCTGACTCTGCAGGACTGACACAGGAGCAGGAGGCCACTGTTTAGCAGCCAACAAGCTTTTCTGCATTCACACAGCAGCTCCCATATATCCTCCCTCTACATCCATTTGTACCCTTTTGGTCTTTTTTTTTAAACTTTGCGTTGCGCCAATGCTAATGTTATTGGCTCTGTATAATTAATTGCTCACTTCTTTCAGACTGTTTGTCATTTGTAGGTCACTTTGGATAGAAGTAAATAAATGTCCGGCTGAAGATGAAGTGTCTGAGAATGAGCATCTGGTGTGAGGTCAACAGCAAAATGCTGTTTGTCAATAGTTATTGATCCTTAATGATTTGTATTGAATTATGCATAACAAGTTGAGATATTGATCTTCCAGTCCACTGATTGCAAGCTTTCATTAATTTGATTTGGCTTTTCTAATGGTGCCTGATTGCAAGAAATAATTTTTGGCGCTTTTATCATTTAAAATCAATCCTCTGTCTATATTACCTCACCCAAAGTGGCCTTAGCTATAATTTCATATTGATTAAGTGATAACATATAACTTTTGCATGGAAGCCAAAAATGAAATATTACAGTGTTTTGACTTCTATAATAATAATTATACTATTATAATTTCGACATCTACAAGGTTTTAAGACTTTGGAGGATAAAAAGTAATCAAAGCAATCTGCCTAGCTTATAAGTAGTCTCAATCTCACTTTAAAATCTGCTGGATGTTTAGCACTGTGTATACATCAAGAGGTACCCTGTAACTTGAAAGTTACTTTGATTGCCCCCGAGAAAAGCAGAAATTGCAGCTTTTAGAATGACAAGTTAATGTTCCCTATTGGAGAGGCCAGGTCATAGAAGACATCTAAAAACTACGTAAAAGTAATAGCTGTCAATCAGGGAGCGAATCAATGCAAACAACTTCTCACCTGCCTTACAGTTTGTGTCGCACCATCTGCCTACATTCTTGTGGCATCTGAGGAGTTCTGCCAGTGGTAAATCTTCCACAGGGAGCGAAAGTCATTACTAGTCCCTGGCCTTCTTTTTTACTTTTTTATTTCTTCACAGTTACATTCCTTGTAGGGGGAGAGGGGAGTCTCTGATCAACTCCCCACAAAGTGCCCTGCTCCCTGACCAAAATAAATACGGCCCCTGTCATTCTGTCAGCAACTGTCTTCAGAGAGCAATATTTGAAACACCCCATGATCCCGCTGACTTTTTTATGGAGAATCCGTCGTCATACCACAGGCATGAATCTTAAATGTGGAGTCCTGTAGAAGAGGGATTTGTATCTGTCTGTCCGTCTATTGTATGTCTGTCTGTCTGTGTGTATTCAAAGATATTATATATTTGGTGTAATTATTGAAATATCACATCTCATATATTACAGCTTCATTCTGATAATAGTTACAGATAACCTTGTTTATTTCATAATATCCATTCTAGCGACCATGACTTTCAGCCGTTATTCTGTCTCATGGTAGTGTCATACGTTTATCATCACTGTAATTAGTCTGCAATCATTCAGTGTTTGCCGTTTGAATGCGGCCCTTCTGTCCTCCAGGCCTGTGCGTAGCCCACTGCATGCCCTTCCGCAAGGCCCCACACATGCTTTCATCTCCACAGACACACACACAATAGGCGTACACACATCACACATGACAGGCAAGACACTTCCTCCACACAGCCTTCAATAAACATGCATTCATACATTCCCACACATAAGCGCTTATGTATAAGCTCCACTTTTGATAGTGTGTATGCTGAGGTTCCGTTTCATGTGCCCGCAATATCAGTGGGACACTAGTAAGGGGTAGCTGGGAGCGGGGTTTGACTTTCAACATCTGGTGCACAGTTGCACCAACCGAACCGCTAAAATCTTCTGTCCTCTCTCTCCCTCTCTCTCGGGCGTTTTTATTGAGACATCACAGCTTGTAATCAGAGCCTTGCGATACTGAGGGCTGTGGCTTCTGACCTGTTCATATCCAGAGGCTTTGACCAGCGAAACAGACACCCAGACAAAACAAAGTGTCGCTTGCTGCTAGATTCCTGTGTTTTTAGGTGTTTGGACATCCAAGCTTGCATAGACACAACAGGGAATGGCTAAAAGAGACTGTTGATTTACAATTGTATAAATGCGCCAAAATAAACGCAAGGGTTATAAATGGGATGTGCACTATTCATAACTAAATAGAAAATCCAGAATTTAAATGAACGTAACAAGATGGATGGAGAATTTGGATTTGAAATGTAATGAAGTAAAAGTAATAACAAGCCCCTCCTCAAATAAATGACTAAAATTACCCCTTTTTTAGCTGGTTTGTTTGCCTCTCAATGTTTATCCCAAGACTCCATGTCCCAGTGTTTCTACTTAATACCTGGATGTAGAACAAATCCCTGCTACCTTCTAGTTACATTTAGATAGTTTCCCTGACATGTTCCTGTTTTTCTTACCATTGCTGTGGTGCGAAACCCCTGACCTTGTTGGGCATTGAAAGAGCTTAGCAGAAGTACTTTAGCAGAACTGAGGGGAATTACTGGCACCGGGGAGTTTAAGTTGAGGGTGGATCCATAGGTAGATGATAAAAGCTGTCAGTTTTACTCAGGTGAGTGGTTTTGGTTTGACAGGAACCTTTGCACCTAGATCCTCAAAATGCATCTCACAGCCCCCCAGAGGCCTACAGATGCAAGTACAGAAGTTTTGTAGTGCTCTTTTTTTTTTAAAGTTAACGTGTCTCGAAAGGATACAAGAACCCCTGTTTAGACAGATGAAAGGTCTTTGAAGGGAATTTTACGAATTAGGGAAAGGCGAGCAGGCGTGATGCCCTTGATTCAAGTAGTTAACAGATGGTCCCTCCTCTCCAAAACACACACGGTCATACACTACTGTCTTCAGTTTAAGTGTATAAGCTTGTCTGATTTGCTACAGCCAGTCTGCCTCATGGGCACTTCCTATTTGTATAAGAAACCTGCTCGGTTCCTCGAGACACGAGGCAGATTTCCTCTTCGTTTCCCATTGGAGACGGAGATTGAAGGCCTTGTTTCTGAAATGAGATATAAAGAACACATCATGCTGCACAATTTCCTCTTACATCCTCCTGAAGTGCCCTTGGGGAGTGAAGGAGCAAACAGATCTAAAACTGTCAGGAGTTCAGCTCAGAAACACATATGGCCCAGACAGGGCTACGACAAGTACGTTCTCGGCTCAAGATGTAGCCTACAGGTTTGCTTTATAGTATGGCTGCGCCTTGGAGGGTATTTATATACAGAACAGATTAGATTGTATGAATTTAACATGGACCTCAGTTTGAAAAGCCCCAGTGGTGATGGCGGCCCCAAATGTTTCCCATAAATTCACAATGAACGTTCGCTCTCCTGCCAGCACAACCGCACATCATGGTGTAAAATAGTATTACCTCTGCATCCATATGTACAGTACATGACAAAATCTGAGGCTTGGCCCCTATATAGGGGGGCTACGATGTTCTCATTTGCAGTGACGCACACACTCACAGGCCGTACTTTCCATCACCCCACAGAACTCGCAGGAAATGCAGCTTCAGGAGTAAAATGGAAAACAAATGTTCCATCAAATAGTTTGTGTAATTGTAGTGTGACGAGGTCACATCCTTGGCAAAGCTGTTTAAATTTTTCTCCTTCCTCTCCATTTTCAGGGCAAACATGAAAATGTGCTTTTAAACATACAGTAATTGAACAGTTAAGCATTGCGCACTGCCGGAGCAAGCGAGAAGTGATGGATTCCAGGGACAAGATATTTTCCAGCTAGTTTGTGAGGCAGTGAAGACAGAAGCCTTAATCATAAGCTAATTCTAGCAACTGCCTTTCCGGTATATAAACAAAAGATGTTCTTAATACTCTAAACATTCCGAGATGTTCACCGTCAAATGCCTGAGCGTGTAATGCAACACATCAGTTTTTTTTGTTCTGACGATAGCTGAATTGATAAGAACCTCCGCTAGTATATCATTTCTCCGTTCTATCAGCACGAAACAGATGTTTACGTAAATCTGACAGATCAAAGCGGCGACTCCAGACTTAAGCGACTCCAGAAAAACTGAATACTTTTACCTCGACTGTAGCCTTATCAGAAACGATGCGTTTGTGAAATTGTAACATATGACACAAATTATGAATATGTGGTATTCCCTTGATGTCTTTTATCGTCCCATTGCCATTTTCTCAGTGCTGGTTGGTAATAGCGTTGGATGCTCGCTAAAATAGCGCAGAGGTTCTCTTTGATAAAGCTGTGGAAGCTTTTTATGTCTCTCGTCAGAAATGTAACATAACATTTAGGCAGTAATTAAATGAACTAAAGCTAATTATGCCTCATTTTCTGAGGGACACAAGACTAAAGCTCTATGTACTTAAGCCCAGATGTGGGGGTGAGTCAGGCAGGGAGATAGGAGACCACAGAAGCTGTTTTGCAGCCTTCTCTATGGGTTTGAGGTGGCAGGCATATTAGCTCCTGTGTGTGGCATAGACGGCAGCTGGCATCACTGTGCGGATCACTGTAACTCATAGCGGACACCACTCACGTCTGCAGGTGATTGACTGATTTATGAATAGACGCATAGCTCCATATATATCATTTACTTTTTTGCTTTAATATTGAACAGTTGTTTAAGATTTAGTACTAAACCATAAAAATCATCCTCATTAAGTGATTAAAGGCAGGCTAGATTAGATGCTTTGTATTTGACAAACATGCGGGCAAAGTTTGATTGGCAGGTGATTTGATCAATCATAATGGCGCAATCTGACGTTCTAATGAATTCTGATGTTCATTCATGTTTATTTCAACTAGTAAAGAGGAAGAGATGATCGGTTTAAATGGTGCTCTTGTGATCTGTCACAACACATTAAAGAGCCACACAACTATATTTATTTATATAATTTGAATTTCTTTAAAAAATGAACAAATTGAACACTTGAGACTTTGTTTCATACCAAAATCAACCTGCTCTGTTTTGTCTGCCAGCACGATTGGGGGTGGGATTTTTTTTAAGGGTCAGCAGAGTACATTTGAAATTTCATCAGTCTTATATAATAACACAGTCTGAGCTTGAAAACTCTGAATGCATTATTTGTATTACATTAAAAGAATGTGTTCAGTCTTTTCCAGTTCAGCTCCAGTACACCTGAACACAGTCCAATTTTAACCACCGGATTAATTACTGCACCAGCCATGCGTGTGTTTGTACTAACAATCATGATCTTTACAGCAATCTTCAAAGAACTGATGTGATACACTCACCTGCTCCTGAATCTCTTTACAATTCTAGCATTGCTCAGAATTAAGACAGTAATGACCCACCTAATCTCAACTTTAGCTTTGAGTTCGGAATGCATGTGTTTTAAATCACTCCTCCTGATAATAAGCAGAGCTTCAGAGGGAGAGAGAGAGGAGGGGAGAGAGGTATGATCCAGAGTAACCTTGTTAGGCTAAGTGACACTGTGCAGAGAAGCTTCTTGTCAGCTGGTTAACAAGATGGACTTCTACCTATAGAAGATCGTCTTCTCAGGGCAGTGTTGGGGAAACTGCTTTAATACTGTAACTTAAGCTACATGCTAATCGTAATTTAAAGTAGTTCAACTACACTTAAGTGTTAAGCCACGCAATGTGCTTCTAATCAAAAGTCACACTGAATTTATCTTTCTAGATGGCAATATTTAAACGTTCGATTATTTTATATTTCAATTATTATTTGTTTTATGAATTGATGAATTTATTAATGCAAATGTGCATGCCTATTGGAAAATAAAAGATTGACAAATAAAAAGAAAATAAAAATGGGCAATTTTATTTTAGATGCTACAATATAGTGCAAATTGGAATTACTATTCTGTAATTAAATCTATCTTTATTTGCTTATAATTTATATAGAAACTAGCTGTCATTAGACCAGTAAAACTGGATCGCAGCGTCGAATAAACAGGATTTGGCGCTGAAATGCTGTTTGTAAAACTGACTCAACGGTTTAGTGAATTCCCCCTCTGTGCTCTGCCAGGTTCACTGGATCTCCTTCCAGACACATTGTCCATGCTGTAAGTCAAGGAAAGCTGGCTGCAGTTACGCATCTCTTCACAGCATTATAAATGTATGTGTTAGGAGGCCCTTAATGGCTGCTAATCCAATTTCTGCCACTGAAATCGAATCTCGCTGGTGCCAGCGGTCCTCTCCTTTACTCACAAATAATGACTTTGCGTTTGGTGTATTTATGAAAATGATGGACCACCAAAACGTCACCTTTATATTCTCTCCTACATCCATAAGAATCCTCGTACCCTGTTTTCCATTTTGCGTCTTTCCTCCTCATTCTCTCTTTATCTCTTGCCGTTTTGAGCGGGCGGTGGGAGGAGTGGATTAGATTAAGGAGCAGCAGAGAAGGCAATTATTAATTGTTGATCCCTTGAAAGATGAGAAGGTTCTGAACAGAAGAAGAGCCTTCGCTGAGAGGCCCATTTACCGCTCGCCTGTAATGCTTTCCTGAGGTCAGAAATCGATTTCCTTAAACCACATGCTGTGCTGATAAGATTAGGCCTTTCGATTCCTGAACTACTTGAGTCATGCAGATGAAGTCACTTTGGGTTGGATTTGAAGGCTGGACGGACGTCTTTTCATTTGGTCACGGCCTCTGTGACAGCAGGTCACTGCCAGGACTGAATAGAAGAGGTGGACTTTTTATGCATTTTGTCACTGTGTTGGTTGGAAATCACTTTTACAATAAAGCAAAGCATAAGAGGAATGTTTTGTTTACTGTTTTAAATCAGTATAACTAGCACTATAAGTAACACTTACATATCCATTTAAATGTCAATATTTATCGGTACATACGCTATAAAAAATGAGCGGGGAAAAACGTAAATTGACATTCCCAGAATTCCCTTCATTGCATTTAAAATTTTGTTTGAATTTGATGTTTTTCTTTAAGATAACTGTTTCTTTTTAGTTTTTCTTATCAGTTATGTTTATTTGGGTTGTATGTTATATCTAATGTTGTTTATTGCATATTTGAATTAAATGAGTCTCACTATAATGGTGTTTAGTGTTTGTGTGAATGACACCTTCTATATATGTTACTATTTAAATTTCTTATCAGCTGGTTGGTTATTAGTACATTTCAATATTACAAAACAGATTTCATTACTTTATTAGGTTGGTATATTAACATTATAGCAGTTAATGTACTTACAGTATTTAATTGTAAATTTAAGTTAAAACTGTAAAACCTAAAATGTTTTACCGTTTTTTTAGTCTCAGCCTCAGACGTCACGCCCAAGGAGCGTTGGCTGAACGTCTGATGCATGTGTCGAAGTCGTCATCTGATTGGTTAAATTTGAACGAATTCCGGGGGGCGCGAGTGTCGCGTTTATTTACGGTCCGCCGGGAAACAAAGCGTACACGTGTAATTGCGAAAAAAACCTACTTGTGTTTACATGAGTGGCAATAAGTGTTTATTAAGATCAGTTAAACGTTGGATTCTCAAAAGTATGCGATCCAATTTTACTAGTTGTGCGTCCCCTCCTATCTATTATGGCAGATCAAGTGAAGTACCTAACTCAGAAGGGGATATCATCCGCGTTTGCTGACAAACATGATACAACAGACACTGACATCCCAGCTGGATGGTTCAGTATTGTGTTCGGTTCTCCAGAATTGCTCGTGGGTGTTAAAAAGTGGAGAGATATGCATCAAACAGATGTTTACCGCAAGCGTCTCATCAGGATTTTCTCTGCTGACTGACTTGTTGCACGCCGCTCTGTAATTGTGGGGACATTTCCACGCCCTGAAACGTGAGGCTGAACGAAATGAACTGTGATTGGTTGTTTGACATGTTGGTCAAACGGCCTTATGGGCGGGCATTGCCAAAGAAAGCGGCTATGAATTCCAGACCTTCAGCCGTCAGTCTGAGGGTCTGGCTACGCGAGACTACCGTTTTTTTTACAATAGAAGACCACAACTGCCAGTTTTTCACTATGAATTTTAAGGATTTTTTTTACAGTGTAGATATTAATTTTATTTGTTTTATTACTATTTATTCGTTAAAATGTATTTCTTTATTTCTTTACGTGCATTCGGTGTAAAGCAATACAAAACATGTTAATTTATATGAAGTCATCCATTTTTAATATGAATATTTAAATATAATGATTGATTGATTAATTGATATGCATTTGCTAATTTGCACTTGAGTTTTTTTTTTTTTTTTTTTTTTACATGTATAGCCTTAATGCAATGTAAGTCATGCTGGATGTATCAAAATACTAAAATGTATCAGTTTCTGCATTTCCTGGGAATCAAACCCATGTTGCTAGCTTGTGATTAGAGATTTTCATTTTGATGAAATCCGCAAAACTAACATTTATTTGATATTGTACATTTATATAACAACACTGATATGTTATCTTGATGCAGTTAGAACCAGGTAGAAACTGAAAGGAGAGAATAATATGTCAAATCATGTGCTGAAGGAATTTGTGGTCAGGAGTGGAACTTCCACCCAAGTGGTTTACCATGGGCTTCATTTCATATCGCCAGGTGTTTCAGCAGATCATATCCATGCGTGTGGCAGAAACCAGAAAAAGAAAGAAAGTTATGTGGAAACCAGGCGGATGTACAGTACAGAGTGTGTTTCAACTTACACCTGTGTTCCCTTTTCTTTGCTTTTCTTTCTTGACACTCATTCACTCAGGGGAAAGCTCTCTCTTTTGTTGCCAAGGAGTGGTAATCAATTTTCCGTGCTGATATCGGAACATTAGAGCGCACACAAGCACACTGTTTCTGATTAGCACTAACTTGTTTATTTGTTTGATGCTGAATTCATGTAAAACTGAGTGTCTTTTGGCAGATGCTTGTTTTATCTACAAAAGGAAAGCAATCAGTGTCGGAAAGATTTCCTTTTTTTAATATTCCACAAAAAAAACGAAAGAAATAAAAATAAACCAATGTTTATAGATAAAAACCATTCTGGCATATGGTTGCTTTCAGCTTTCCCAATCAGAGATGCTAAAAACACATCATTTTTTCCCCTCACGTTTCTCCGCTGTAATTCAAACTGTAGGGTTGTAGCGAAAGGCAGCGCTGTCTTGACCTCACTCTGTGAACTTTGCTAATTGGACTTGGCAATTAATTGTAAATATTAGATCAAAACGGCAAACACGGCCCTAATTCAAACAATCTTATGCCTGACATCAATTCAGGTTGAGACACATTAAATAGTTGCAGACATCTTGATATGATTTTCCGTTTCAGGCGTTGTTTTGACCTGCACAGACGTAAGGCTTTCAGTTAGTTTTGGTTGCCCTCTAGCTGTCAGTTATGAAATGTAATAAAATTTCCATCAACGTTTTCTTAGAATTCACAAAGGAGTGATGATTTGAACTTGAACTTTTATTCCACTCTGCTCAACGAGACAAATTTCTGAAATAAAATCAGAGACATTTCTGAGTTCAGCAGTCAAAGTTTTAATGTTATCATGATTTTTTTTATTAAAGATGGACAACCATATTGTACTATAGTACGTACATGAACTATGGTATACTCTCTAGATTACATTGTCATGCTACTGTAAAAAAAAATCGAGTTCAATAACAATATATAAATTGATAATGAGTTTAATTCTTATGTACATATTAAAAATTAGGACATTCCCAAAGACACGAGAAAAAGCCGGTTACCATCTGGCTCCTGCAATAGTCCTTTAGAAAAACCTGTCCTTTAATCTCTTTTTGACCAATGCCTTTGGAATGATTTGATCAGCAATAGTTTATTTCTCTCCTAGTTAATCACACTGCTCTCCACTACTATAAACAGAACTTAATGAGACAGGATATTGTCCTAATGGTTGGGAGGAAGGCACACATGTTCTCTGGCCTGGAACACAGGTCTTTTTAATGTAGACCTCTGCTCTTTACTGCCATCAAACCGAGCCCTAAATTGATCATATTGCAGACTATGTTTATAAAGCACACGTTTTTGAATCAAAACGGCCTCTAAAAACGGAAAACGAAAAGAAATTGCCTGTGGTCATTATGGACTTGCACGTTGTGCCTGAGCAAATCCGTTATAGCTCACTTGAAGCAATTGGAAGCGACATTTATCGAAGAGGTTCAACAGCTTCGCTGTTGCTGTTGTTTTTATGTGAGCCACATGGAGATTCGGTTCAGTGAAAACTGAGTAAAATGGACCCAGAGGGTTTTTGCGGGGCATTTCTGAAGGCATAATGAGCCATCGCGTAAAGACAACATTTTTGCATTGTGCCAAATTGCAAGACCGCAGGAAATCAGTCCCAAAATAGAACGATTGTATTAATTGCAGGAAATTACTGGTGGAAGATTAAGCGAAATTGTTACATTTTTTTTCTCTCGTGCCACCAAAAGAGAGCGTTTTCTCAGGGTTGTTTCCACTTAAGAAAATCATTTTCTCAGAAGTCACATCACGGGGCTGGGAATGGCAATCGGGCAGCTGCGAGCGAGCCAAACACTGGGACCGCGTTTGAGAGAGAGGCCCACTTGAGATAAAGTCACCACACATTATGCTGCCTTGCCTCATTTTGTGGTGCTAAATGGCCTGAACAAGTGCAATAATAAGACTGTGAGCCAGACCTTGAAACACAACTATAGAAAGATTATTTTCTGCAGCCTGTACGTGAACCGTAGCACAGCTAGCGGAGAATGTGTGCCAGATCGGGATCCAGATACCACCCGGCATCCAAGTCTGACTCGGTTTTTCCCCTGCTGACAAATTTTCTGTGCCTCTCAGTCACACTTTCTCCTTCGAACGTTCACACACTCGCGCACACACACTCAATCATAAGCACCTCGTTATCTTATTTGCCACTGTTGGATTTTGCAAGCCACCCTTCGTTGTGTGCGATATGCCACACAGCCTTTCCCAGAATGCTTTGCCTGCGACACCTGGCTTGCATTAATTCTGGTCTGAGAAGCCTGGCTGAGAAGTGAATGAGTGTTATGCACTTTGCTCCACTGTTTTTTGAGCTGGAGTGTGAGGAGGGGAGAAGGGGTAAGGAAAGGTTCATTTGGTTTGGGGTTCTGCTCGAAGAGCTGCTGTCTTTAAATCATAAAAAAAAATATTTTTCACAGACAGCTAAAGGTCTCGCATGCTGTTTTAACCGTTTAAAGGCCAATTCACACTGCACAGACAAACGCCAACTAGTTGGCTCAAAGTTTGCTGTTGTCTTTAGAATCTTCTGAAAAATAAGAGTCAACTGTCACTGACTGGGAAAAAAATTGATGATGCTATATTCACAATCCAAATGTTACTCTTATTAATGTATCCGTGTGTCATTACTCACATGTAAAGACAGAGAATTAAACAAAAGGGGCTGTGAATTTGCTGTGACGCTCATATATTTAACTCAAGTGTTGTCCATTTCTTCTGATCATCCGTGAGATGGTTCTACACCTTCATTTGAGTCCAGCTGTGTTTAATTATACTGATTGGACTTGATTAGGAAAGCAACACACCTGTTTATAGAGACTTCTTTCAAAAACATTTTGAAAAACTTTGTGTGCATAATATTGTTTTTAATGTAACTATAAGTACAATTTAGTATACTTTTCAAAAATGGTGCTTGCTTGATAAAAAGGATGGGAATTTGATTAACTTGGCTTTATTTTGTTCCTAATCTTGAATATTCTGCAACTAAAGCTGCCCACTGTTCCTTGCTTGTTTTCTGCAATGAATCAGATGAGGCAAACAGAAATAATTTCCTTTTTCTGTCTTTTTTGCTGTAGGGGGTTCGGGGAAGGGCCACCGGACCAAAGACCAGAAGAAGAAGTCCAACAAGCAGAGGCTGCGCTTCCGGGCTCAGAACCAACACAGCGACCATCTCGCCTCTCTTCGAGCCAGCCAGTAAAAAAAAAAATATTAAAAAAGAGAGCGCAAGAGAGACTTTTCGATTGAACAAAGACCACAAAGCTGCTAACCCATGCTACACACACACCTACCCTGATGAAAACACACTCATGCATCCAAACAGGATTATTCACTCATGTGGTCACACTGTGTCTCTGTGCCTCCTGCTGCTTCCCTCACCGGTGACACGCCCCCCCCCCCCGACCCGTGACCCCACTGTGATATCATGGAACACTATAGCAGCTGTTCATATAGCTCATATCTCATCCTATCTGAGGAGGAAGAAGAGAGAGACTGAGCTGGAAGCACAGAAAGCTTGGGCCTGGAGACCTGGAGGACTAGAGCGAGCACAGAGTGGCAAAAGGAGCAGAAGGGATTAGAAACGTGATTGACTGAAAAACAAGAGAGACTTGTCTGTATTTATGTACAATTTACACAATCCCCTTCCCTATGAAATCAAGGCAGCGTGTGTCATGTATTGCCTTTCTTGTCCAATAGGTACTTTGTTTTTCATAGTAATGTTGCAAACCATGCATAGTTGCAAAATTATTATTCTCAGCACAAGATGTTTACGTTCAGACCGCTTTATGCTTTGACTGTATATTGTGGGTAAGAATCTTAGTTGTTCAACTAGCATGGCCACAAACTCATGTGTATATAGTTGGTGAGTTTATCTAATAACGGTAACATTGATGATAAATATATATAAAAAATTGCTGTATTTTCAATATTGACACCTTCAGAGTTTAAATGTGTAAAGGGTTATAATACCAGCTACAGTTAAATGAATTTAAAAAGAACAAAAAGCTAAATAAAAAGCATAGCCTCCACATAGCTATTACATATATGGTATATAATTGATTTATTTATTGATCTTTTTTTTAATTATTATTATTATTATGTTTGGTGAAAATTATGTCTCTGTACCTGATACTCCTCAGTGCTGAAGTATTTTTTCAACCACTTATAACAATACAAAATATCTCCAACAGTGGAACGCAATTGTGTCCGATTTGCCGATAAATGTCCTTCAGAAAATTTTTGTGTAAACCTGGTTTAGCATTTTGTACTTTCTGTTGATCACACATCCTGCAGCAGCTGAAGTATATCCTCAACTGATTGATAATGTGTATATTGTGTGCTAATAAAACGCAGTTCATGTTGCACTTCATGGTGCCTTTGTATATTTTCAGAACTTCGCCCAACCTCCTGTCAAGTCTCAAAGCTCTATTACGTAAGGTTTGTCATTTAACAGCACACCAACAGATATGGCCAATTGGCAGCAGAGAATGGGGCTCTTATTGGAATGTGACATCATTCGGAGCGGCTGTATTTCTTTCTGACAGGTGCAAATGGCATCAATCTGTCTTTCGCTACAAGCACTGAAACCACTTCATAAAACCACTCCGAATGAAAATGAATAAACATTTTCTTCAGGTAGGTTCTGCCAAATGGTTTAACTTGAGTCACGGACAATTAACATAGTGCTATGTTTTGTATAATCATTGCCTCTGAAGAGAGAAAGAGACAGGCCTAAACTTCCAAACAGTCTGCATTTATCATGTATATAAAGTCAGACAGACGCCCATGTAAACCTAGAAATTCTTTCCAGAAGAGAATAAACATTGCTAATAAATAAATATATAAATAAAGTAGGTTAATTTTAGAATGGTTGAATGGATTAAATGAATGAGTACATAAAGAAATTGAACATTTGAACATTTATATACAACAATAACCTATTTACAAATTTTACTGGATGTAAGTGGGTGGGAAAGACACCTGGACAAAACTGTTGAATGAATAAGACAAAAAAGTAACCCATTTTTGAAGTAGAGTTCACAAATGTCCCCCATGTAATTAGTGTGTAAAATTGTAAAACACCCATCTGCTGTGGGTTACAAGCTAATGAAGTGCACACAGATGTCATCTCAGGGGCCACACAATCCCCAAACCAAACTGTAAAATTATTGTCAAAAAAGTGGCACACTTAAGTGATTCATTAAAGAGAAGGCCCCCAGCTGTTATGAAGCGGACGCTACACAGGAGGTAAGAAGAATGTAAATGGCTTATTTCACAACAGAGTTCATAACAATGGATGAAGACAATGATCAGGGTGAGTATCAGAAAAACTGGTTGTTTTTTTAGTGGATAAATGCAGCACGATAACACAGTCTTTCTATTTATAGATCCTTTGGAGCGTTGAAGTCACAAAGAGACAATGAAGGCACGCTGGACTGGGGAGACGAACACACACCACATACACGGAAGAATACTGGAGCTTTGGAGAAACACTAGAATGGAGAACAAGGAGGTAAGTTCAGGGTAAGTAATTTTAATATCGAAGAGCAAGGGAGCAAGGCGTTTTGTCCACTTAGTGAAAATGAGCTCGGACACTGACTGTGGAGTGGTGTGTGGATTTATAGTGCTGTTTGATTGTGGCGGTGATGAGTTGCAGGTGATGGGGATTGGAACTCCGGGGAGAGGGTGCATTGTGATTGGCTGGGTGCAGAGGTTGGCAGATCTGTGACATTACCCCCTCCTCTATGGCCCTCTCCAGAAGGCTGACCTCTCAGACGTCACTGTGGTCTTCCTCTTCCCCTTGGCACAGGTCGATCTGGATGGGTAGTATGGAACTCCTCTAAAAGAACAAGATCTAACAGGTCTTTTGGAACCCAAGATCTTTCCTCAGGTCCATAACCTTTGTAATACACCAAGTACTCTAATATACCACCGCAATGTCGAGAATCCACAATCTCCTGGACTTTGTAGATGGTCCCTTAATCTACGATTAGAGGAGGAGGGGGTTCCTCTGCTGGGCCAGGCTCTGTGGGGAGAGAGACAGAGTCAACATAGGACTTGAGTAAAGACACGTGAAAGGTGGGGTTAATCTTTTACTTTGGTGGGAGCTGTAGTCGGTAAATGATGGGGTTGATCTGTGCCGTGATGACAAAGGGGCCAACAAACTTGGCACTGAGCTTTTTACAGGGCAGGTGCAGGTGGATGTCTCTGGTTGATAGCCAGACCTTTTGACCCGGGTTGATAGGTGGTGATTCAGATCTCTGGTGGTCTGCAGTAGCCTTTTGCCTGCGCACTGCCCATTGCGGAAGGTAATGTGCTTCGTCCCAGACTATTTCACTCTCCCGGAATGTGTAGTCGACTGCAGGAACATCGGAGTACTCTCTGGACCATGGGAATAGAGGGGTCTGGAAACAGAGTATGCATTGGAAGGGAGTGAGACCAGTGGATGCTTGACAGAGGGAGTTCTGAGTGTACTCGGCCCAGCCCAGAAACTAGTTCCAGGAGTCTTGGTGGCCATAGCAGAAGGTACGGAGGAACCGCCCCACATCTTGTTTTTTCCTTAGAGTCTGGCCGTTTGCTTGGGGATGGTATCCAGATGTTAGACTGACGGTCAGACCTGTGAGATAAATTGTGGTCCTCGATCTGAGACTATGTCTTCCGGGTTACCGTAGAAACAAAATACTTGGTTGAAGAGGATCTCAGCAGTTTCCAATGCTGTGGGTAAACATTTGAAAGGTATTAGTCAGCAAAACTTGGAGAATCGATCTACAATGACTAGGATGCAAGTGTTATGTTCAGAGGGAGGCAGGTTGGTGAGGAAGTCAACTCCTAGGTTTGACCAGGGGCGGTTGGGGATGGGAAGCTGGAATAGTTTTCCAGACGGTAACTGTCGGGGACTCTTTAAGACCCCCTCATGTACCTTCACACATACCTTGCCATATCGGGCCACCAGAAACGATCTTGCAGGAGTGAGAGAGTTCTGTTGGCCCAACGGGCCTGACAAGGATTCAACCAATTGGCATCTCAGAGGTATTGCAAGGTTTTATGGTCAGTGAGTACAGTGAATGGACGCACGGACCCCCCCAGCCAATGTTGCCATTCTTCTAGGGCCAGCTTGATGGCTAGAAGTTTGTGGTTGCCAATGTCGTAATCCACCTCCTCCGGGCTGAGGTTCCGGGAGAAGTAAGCACATGGAAGGAGGGTTCCCCTGCTGCTGGGACAGGATGGCTCCAACTCCAGTGGTAGAAGCATCCAGTAAAACTACGAAAAGGAGAGTGAAAGCTTGTTTCAAAGTGTGGCGCTTTGTGGCGCAAAGCGCTTTGGAGGCTGCGGGGGTCCAGGACAGAGACTTGGGCTTGCCTTTTAGGAGTGGACTGGATAGCATACTGTAGTTTTGGATGAACCGGTGGTAGAAATCAGAGAATCCCAGAAACCTTTGAAATTCTTTGACTATGGAGGGAGTGGGCCAGTTGGTGACAGAATCAACCTTCCCCTCGTCCATGCAAACACCAGTTTGGTCTATAATACATATTCTTGGAACTGGACTGAAGGTTGGTGGAATTAACATTTCTCTGCATTAAGATGGAGCTGATATTCTCAAAGGCAGGTGAGAACCTCCTTGATGTGCCTACGATGCTCCTGCATGATCGGGGAATATATGAGGATGCCATTGATATAGATTATGATGAATTTGTGGAGGAAGTCTCTGAATATCTCATGCATTAAGTTTTGAAAGATTGAGGGGGTGTTAACAAGACCATAGGGCATTCGCTCTGGAAGCGAGAGGAGATAGATCTTGCCTTTGGGCACTGATACCTTGATACCTTGGTAGAGCTGTTCTCCCTGCTCCATCAGTACGATAGAAAACCTCTTTGAAATGGGTGATGAATACCTGCAGTCATAACACCGTGGCACCCGCTTGACTTCCCAGCATTTCCTCCCACTGCAGAGCGGCTCCTGATAACAAAGGGATAATATAGGCAATTTTTGACTGATCAGTAGGGTACAGGGTTGGTTGCGTAGCGAACGTGTTCGAGCACTGCAGCAGGAATTCCTTGCACTCCTCCGCTGAGCTGGAGTAGGGCGCCAGTCGAGCCATGGGATTGACAATGGTAGGAGGCGAAGGAGTGATGACAATGGCGGGTGGATCAGGTGCAGGTGCTGATCATGGGTGGCGGGAGAAGAACTCGTCGAAATGGATCGTGAGTGCTTATGCTGTAATGACGGTCGAGGTCCGAGCTTCTGTTATAAAGCGGACGCTACACAGTAGGTAAGCAGAATGTAAATGGTTTAATTCACAGGAGAGTTCGTAACAGTGAATGAAGACAATGATCAGGGTGAGTATCAGAGAACTTGGCTGGGTGCAGAGCCTGGGAGATCTGTGACACCAGCAATACAAAACCTGGCAACAAAATCTTCCCAGAATAGTTCATCCAAATATCAGATTTGTGAGCTGGTCAGATATTTTCAGTATGAATCACTTGGCTAAGAAAAGCAGTTTAAATGATTCATTTGCTGATTGCACAGATCCAGTTGTCAAGTACAACTCAGTGAAATAACTAGACTAAAGCAAATTATTATCATTAGGTAACAACTTGACAACATTGTACCTCACACAAACCACTGGAATTAAACATGGTGCATTTGGACAAATTCTATTATACTGTTATGGAACTTTAACATCTCTTTTTTTAAGGTTTAAAGCGCCCAACTGTAATGAGAGGAAAACATTTTTCCTGTAGTGTTCCACAGAAGAAAGTCCAGTTTGACGTAAGGGTGGGTAAATAATGATATAATACTTTTTTATCCATGACCAGGACACAAAGCACATGCTAAATGTTAGGGTAGATCTATCTAATGTCTGGCCACACATCAGACATTTGTGTTGCCCTTTTCCTCTTGCCATTTTGCAATTCTCTTTTCATCACAAAACCACTTCTGTAAACTATGCGGCAGTGCCTTAAAGGCAGCGTATCATACTGAGGATGTCTGTATTTTCCTGTTGTGTGTCTGTGGTAAGAGGTTCTGGTTTAGTTGAGTATATGGCTGCCTTTTAATCTGACAGAGTGCGTTTTCATTAGCTCCATTTGGTTCTATTATTATGGCACACTTCAAAGACTGAACAAGTGGAACCACAAACAGGAAATGCTGTTTGAAAGGCCTGAGTGCTAGTGGTCCTCATTCTTGTGCAGCGCCATTTCCCTCTCATCACTCCTGTCATGTACAGAGTGTTTGCAGCTTTGTTCCAAAGCAGATGCCGGAGATGGAAGTTATGACATTGCATTGGCAGATTAATAATTTGAAAATAATTTGCTGTTTACAATAACTATGCAATGGTTTATTGGTTGCCCATCAAAGCAAAGGAAATTGGGGATCATTAGCCCTCACAATGAAAATTAAATTTTTGGTAAGACATCCTGCATGGATGTATATGTGTTGCAATGTTACAGGTCAACAGTGTCTGTCGGTGTAAAGTACAACTTTACAAAATATACATAAGAGAGATGAAAGCAGTTACTTCAAAAATCTCAATCTGGCTAAGAGCCTTTTCCAGGAGAGTCATATTCTACTGTTACGAGAGCTCCAAAAGTTTTCTGTTTGAATCTCTTTGATTGCATTCTTACAGAGAGTGTTGTGGAAGAAACCCAAATCTTCAATAATTTTATAACTAATACTTTTTGTGTTAGAGAGTGTAGGAGGGATGAGCGAGTACAGCATTATCTGTATCTGTATCTGTTAACCATATGAATTATCTGTATCTATATCTGTACTCGGACTGGGCGGGGCCTAACCCAAAAGTGGGCGGGGTTTAGCCAGAAAGTGGGTCGGGTTGTCTTTAACCAGTATGCTTTTTTAAGCATGCAACTGATCTGGGTTGATCCAAAATTGTTGTATTTTGTATTAATATTTTTATATGTATTTATTTATTGCTGATTAGAAAACTACTTACATGACAGAATCAGCATTGAGCTTCAGATCAGTGATTTTGATCATGATAACAAATGAACTATATACAGAACAAGTTTTGCAACAATAAATACAACATAGGCGGTTGCAATTTTGTAATATTTTTTTATGAAATACAGCAAGAAAGTGTCAGACACTCAGTGCGTAAAGTAAAAAACGCTGGTTAAAACCAGCTGACGGTTTAAAAAAAAAATTCCGACAGAGAGACGCGAGTCCCGTCCTACCAAGCATGGCGTCTGAACAAACCTGAAGCTAAAGAAACCCTAAACGTTAATGAAAAAAACCCGTGAACCTGAGTGACTGAGGGAGAGAGAGAGAGAGAGAGAGCGCGCTGTTCTCTTCTTAGTGTTCTGAGTGTGAGTGAATAGAGAGAAAGAGAGAGAGAGAGCGCTGTTCTCTTCTCTTCTCAGTGTTCTGTGTGTGAGTGAACAGAGCGGGACACAGGAACACAATAAAGCTGTATGTGTGTAGCAGACAAAGTCAGCTACCCATTGAGAATTTTTATTCAACCCAAGCACAGATATTGACTCGTATTATTCGTATGATACTCGTACTCGGCAAAACTGCTTTTTCCGTACTGGATACTCGTTTCAGCCGAGTATCCGGCTCAACTCTAGAGTGTAGTTGTTTAGACTTTAAACATCTAGTTTGTCAATAGAGAAAATTTAGTTTTGACATTCTCAGAGAGGCAATATAGAGAAGCCTTACCTCGGCCAGTTCTTCTAGAATATCTCTGTAGGGGTTAAACAAAAGATATTATTCATTTCAATGGATCAATCTAGAAGGCAGTCTTTGGTCTCATTAATCTATTATTTGTTCCAGAGCAAATGGATTTTGGCTAAGATCTAAATTTCATGACATTATATTTTATGTAAATTTAATGCTGAATATTAGAGCACTGCCTTTGTACTTTTGACTGAATTGCGAGATTGAAAAAAAGGATGCTTTTTCTATGAAAAACAGGTTTTCATAGATGGTATAGGTGTGATTGGTAGATGTACTTGAGCTCCGAATGCCGTGTAACTATAGTTACAACCATACAGTTCGAATCTGCATAAAAGGAAGTTGAAATGGCACGGTTGCATTAACAAATGCATTTTTTATATGAGTTTTGCATTTGTTAAAGTGCCCCTATTGTGCCATTTTAAAGATGGCTAATATTGTTTTATGAGTGTCTTAAAACAAGTTTATGTGTATGCAAGGTAAAAAAAAAATATTTTTTTTATTTTACCCCATTTCTAAACGTAAACGTAAACGACTCGTGTGAAGCAGTTCAAAGACTCAGTTTCTCTAAACCCCTCCCTCCCGTGATCCCTCACTGTAATTGGTCAGATGGCGCAGTCCTATATGATTGGTCCACAGCTACAGCGCTCCACAGCACAGAGCTTCAACCAAAACTAACATGGACAGTGCTTTTATAAGCGAATCATCACACCTCTACGTAGTGAACTTTAGCATTGCATAAAGCAAAACACTGTCGTTTATTATTACTTAGGCCCAGTGTTGGGGGGTAACGCATTACAAGTAACGCAAGTTACGTAATAATATTACTTTTTCCAAGTAACTAATCTTAGAGTAATATAACTGAGTTATTTTTTCAAAAAAGTAACGCCAGTTACTTTTTCTTATTTATTGACTGACAAGTCTCCTGACTCCTGACATGTTGGGAGAAATAAGAAATACAGAGCATTGTGTGCGGTGTGTGAATACAGTGTACAGTAGTTCTAGACTAAATGTGAACGTGCATTAATTCATCTCACTCTGAAAAAACAGATTTAGTATTCATCAAAATGAATTAAAATATAAACTCAAAGAATATGAAGCAACCTGCAATAATTAAATTACACAAACGTATCTAATCTCATTTTATTAACCAGTGTCTTTGCAGCTGACCTACGATGATCTAGTTCAACCATAAAGCTGAAATGACTTACAAACAAACTATTGTGCTTCATTGTTGTTGTTTTTTTATTGCTGAATAGTAGTTCTCCTGTATTCTACTTTAAGTGAATTTACTTTTTCTTCAGCCTGAGGTTTATTTGTGACACTTTTTGGTGTGCTTTTATATGTGCTATAAATAGAACGTCTTATATAGGCATGTGTTTGGCAAAAGGACATAAAAGCAGGAAAATATACTAAGCCAAGCCAAGTTGTTGAGACAACATGTAAGTGAGTAAGTAATGTCACCATTATCATTTTTGAGTGAACTATCCCTTTAAATGACAAGCGGCGGCATGTTTAGTTGTATCCCTTTAAGAGCTGCACGCGTCTAACATACTGGCACGTTTTCTCTTGATTGTTTTCTTTTACTTCAGACACAAGCAACTGAAAAAAATACGGGGCAAAGTACGTCCCTTTAAAGCTCAATACGGGACGTGTACTTTTGTCTCTAAATACGGGATGATTTCGTATTTCAAGGGACTGTTGGCAACCCTAAATAATACATACCCAGACAATCCGAACTGGCGATGTTCTTGTCACGATACCACTGTAGCGCGAGAGCGACTGAGGTAACTTACACTGCATAGCAGGGAGCTTAATTGACAGGTGATCTGACCAAATCATACTTCGCCATCATTTTTTTTTACAGATCTGCATGATTCACATAGGTCACATTTTCAGGTCGGAAAACCGGAATTCCAGATTAATCCGGAAAAATCACATCCCTGCTTATATTAAAAATAAACACTTAAGCTCTGCCCATATTTAAAAAGTTACGCAAAGGTAATATAACGCATTACTTTCCATAAAAAATAACTAAGTAACGTAATTAGTTACTTTTTTAATGAAGTAACGCAATATTCTAATGTATTACTTTTAAAAGTAACTTTCCCCAACACTGGTAACGAGTACATCATTTGTTAAGGGGACTGTTCCAGGTTCCGGCTGATCTAATTAACGCAGTCTAACAATCCTTTAATGGATTTGATTAATAAATGTGTATCAGTGTGTTATGTGTAAGCCAGAATAAAGAGATGTGTCTTTAATCTAGATTTAAACTGACAGAGTGTGCCCGCCTACTGAACAGTATTTGGTAAATTGTTCCAGAGTTTGGGTAAATAAAGAAAAAATCAGCCACCTGCTGTAGATTTTTATACTCTAGGCATTATCAAATGGCCAGAGTTTTGAGAACGCAGCAGACGTGGAGGACTATAATGTGATAAGAGCTCGCTCAATTACTGAGGAGCTAAGCCACTCAGGGCTTTATAACTAATGAACAAGAGAGAGTAATATGCGTCTGCTTGTGACAAAAAGATTTATTACCTTGACCTTTGACCTCATAAAAAATAATAAATGATATTCATATGTGAC
>JAUMHG010000060.1:15512475-15528545 GCA_032359395.1 Enteromius anoplus | reverse complement strand
AAAAACACTACACATTTTCCAACTTTTCCTAATCAAGCACACCTGAATCAACTCATCAGCTCATTAGTAGAGACTCCACGACTATGAAATATATTGGTCAGATAAGGGAGACATCCAAAATGTGCACTACTAGTGTGCCTCCAGGAACAGGGTTGGGAAACACTGGTTTAAGATATGAGGTTTTGAGTCTGTGTAAAAGTATTATTGATTAATTGTAAGGTTGAATTGACACAAATAGACAGAAAGATACTTTTAAAACAGACTAGATTAGTTGAATTAAATAATAAAAATCAAACAGGAAGACATATTCTTTTAAAACAGTAGCAATATTAACTAGCATATTTATTGATCAGAATTTCAGTAAAACATGAGGATCAATTAAGAAAAAGACTGTTTGGGTGAGCTACTGGTACTGTAATCAACAGTTTCACTTAGTTAAGATGGGAAATCTGTGCACTCTTGGAAGCACTTCTGAACAACCATATTTACAAGGCTCAATTCTGTACTTTTCACAAGCATGTTTAGAAACGAAGTCAGAAAAGGGTATGATGAAGGAGAAATAATAATTTAGCAACTTGTTTTTGTCCTTCACATCTGTGCTTGACTGGATACGGATCGCATTTTTTACATAACACATACTTAATAATATCAGCCAAAGCATTTGCTATCATAACTGACTGGTGTGGTGAATAACTTGATTGAGCGCCAGTCATATTATCAAATCCAGTAAGTGACTAATTGACGATTATAAGTCAAGGTTTATGTAAATCATGAGGACTTCATTTAGCATTTCCCTTAGTGCCAGGTTTCCATTGGAGCATTATGTAAAATGTGGCTTGGTTTGTGTTACAATTTCATAAAAGTATGTCAGACCCAACATGAGTTTAAAAATGAAACACTTTATTTAAGCTTGAAAAAATAAGATCTAGCATGCTAACTGAGTGTTTAAGGTGAACGTCGTTTCTTATGTTGTGGGTCAGTGGTTGTGGCAAAGTAGTTTGTCTTATTTTTTCATATCCAAGCATGCTAAATATTAGAGTCGGATGGCCGAGAGACCCCATTATCACCACCATCAATAACATCCACAAGTTCAGTGTTTGTATAATTTATAATAGCGATATGTCACACAGGTTTGTGAGCTCATTTGTGAGCTTGATAAATGGCCAGACAGGGCTGGTTATGCTCAAGTGCTCCAGGCAATTTCAAGTGACTGAATTTACAGCCGTTGGAGTTAAAACCTTAGAGGTTTGTCTGACAATTATCAGTAGTTTGGTTTTGTTCCTTACCACCTTCCATCAAGAACAGGAAAGAAAAGGAACGTTTGGAAAAATAAATAATTGACATTCTAACTAAACAAATACCCAAATAAATAATAAGTCACTGTGCTATAAAAACATTAGGTACGTTTCAGAATTCAGAACTTTCTTGTTAATCTAAAAACAGCTTATAATGAAGCTTGTGAAATGTGTCATTTCATGATGCCCCGCCCACCAAATCGCACATGTAGTAAGTAATCTCATCTGTGGGTTTTCTAAGTAACCTGTAATCTCATCAGGGGCTTTTCTGGGAAAGTGTAAAGTTTTATTTGATAGAGGCAGTTTAATTTGCTGATATACAAATAATGGGGTTGAGTTTTTCTACAGCAGTGCATAGGGATCATATGTGGACACAATTAACTGCTCAACTTGTTGTTTGCAAGAAAACGCATGAGAAAGTAGTGTTTGTGGTTTCCAGCCACTAGAGAGCGCTATCTTGTATCCTTTTCAGTTTTTGTTTATAACTTGCTTCCTAAATGAATTAGTCATATCTTCTCTTGATGACTGCTGTTTTTGGATTTGAAAACTTAAATGATGATGCTCTTCATAAAGAGACTGCTCAGTTTCCAAAGTGAATCAATTTTCAAATAATAATCTTAAAGAACATTATTACAGCAATAATTCATAAAGTGAAAAAAAATAAATAAATCAGTGACTAGATTATCTGCATGGAATATGTATGTGTGCCGTCTTAACGAAACATAAAATGTAAATAACTTTTCATCAGCTTTATTCCATGTTTAATAAACATTAACACACATTACTTCCATATAGTTAAAAACATTCCAAAAATGAATTTAAGTAAATCCATTTAATAATGTATATTTTTAATAACAGGAAAACATTTTGAGGTAGGTTTTTTTTTTGCTGTTTGTATTTCTATAAGAATGACAACATTTAAAACATCATTTCAAAAATGATCTGAAAGTGTTTTATGCGCCTATACAGACTGAGAACTTTGCTATCATCTCATTTCTTTTGTGGAAAACCTGTAGCCATGCCTGGAAAAAAACAAAACGCTCATTTCCGGGCATATCATCCAATCACAGTCTTTCTGCACCTCCACAATGTTCACCAACAAGCAACCATAATGAAAGCATACGGTTTGGTCTTACTGAAACCTTTGTGCGTGAATTATTTTTTCCATCTTGGCTAACTTATGCCACTTCCTGTGCATCATCCCATGGTCCTCTTCAGCACAAGCTCTGTAGACTCTCCATGTCCAGTGCATTCATTTAACTTCTTTTGAACACCACTCCATGTATCCAGGTTACCATCACACATACACTTCAGGCATTGTCTTGCAAATCAAATGATTGGGGACGATCAAGTTCTTGCCTTTATGTTTTAGTTTCAGCAAAGTGTCTTTCTTGTTGCTTTGATATACATTCCTTAAACAAACCTGTGGTAAAAATAACTCTGGTCAATAACAATACATACACCTTGAGTCAAAGTATTTAACTAATATATTGACTTTTATTATTTTAGTACTTACATAGCTTACGCAGAACATCACAAATGCAATAAAGAGTACTGTGATGGCCAGAACTCCATAAACGGTATCACGTACATTTAATTCGATTTTCTCAAATGTAGCATACTCTAAAAATGAGAAAGAAAGAACACAAAGACACACATGAATATCAGATTGCCTATATTGCAAAGGATACATTGGGCTTAAAATGTGCTAAATTTGGAAGCCACACTTAAAAAGGTATTAATATTAGCCTACTTTTGTTTATTGTGCTAGATGCATTGATTCTCATTCTAAAAGCTCTGAAATGTTTAAAACATTTGTAGACTTTAAGTGCAGCTTAGCATTTGTTGAAAATGCTTTTTGTGGCCATTATAAATCTGTACTCACCATCGACTTTTAGGATGATTTCTCCTTCTTGGTTCTGATGGCCAAGGGGAGCAGACAGAAAGCATTTGTATATCCCACTGTCCTCTGCAGTTACATTAGACAAAAAAAGGCTCTTTGAACTCTCAAGTAGCTCGACCTCTCGTTCGACACCTTTATATTTTTCCACTGTGCCATTGTTTTTAGTTAGTCTCTTCCTTACAAGTCCAGATAACAGCTTAGAAGGCTCTTCAGAAACCTGCAAAACAGAGGTTTAGGTTAACGTTAATTGAAACTCATTGGGAACAATACAATGAATAATTCTTAAAGAAATATAGGTCTATAGGGGCATATTTTAACATCTAGTACAAAACATGAACACGTGAGAGGACAAAACGCAAGCTTCAAGAAAAAAGACGAATTTTTGACTTTACCTTGTACCATGTGACGGAACGGTACTGGACGTCAGGCTTTGATTTTGCCGCACATCTCAAGACAGCGTCCTCACCACTCGAGAAGCGAATCTCCTGCCGCGCTCCCTCCGCCACAGCTGTGAATAAAACACCTCATGTTAACCTGGACCAACAGAATATGCGTGAAAATACTCCTAGGAATATAGGTGCAGTCTTACCCAAAATGATAAGACAAACGACTAATTCCGAGAAGCAATGCATGGTGCTGCCTTTAGCTTGCTGTGGACTCAGTGCCTTTTATAAGTACACAGCGTGAAAATTTTTACCATTCATTTGAGGAAGTAAGGGAATTCCCTAGCACCCGCAAGCAGGGGTGATGCGGCGTCATTACAGTTGTAAACCAGGAACTTGCAGTGATGGAAACTTTCATTTAGGCATTCTGCTCCATCAGGCTAGCGCGATGTGCTGGACAAAAGACGTTTTTGTTTTTTTCATATCACTAGTAGTCTTTGTTGCACCTGGTAAGATATTTCATGTTAATCTCCGATTCGCTCACTTTACATATTAGCTACTGTAGCTGTGAGGCTTGATGCTGTTCAACAGTAATGACGCAACGGCACGTTTATTGTGTCATTACGTCTCTAGCAATCTAGGAAGCACGAGCGCTTGAGGCTATGCTGATTTTTCCGCCTGCACGTTTTGTTGTCTGTGTGTTTTTGTTATTTATTTGGTTGTTTGTGTAAATTTAGCTTTTTGTACATTTTAATTCCGTATCTGTTGTTTACTATTGCAGTCGTTTGCAGCTGTCTCGCAAAGTTTTTAATTCCAACTTTGCATCTTAATGTTGCTAAAAACGTTATATATTCAGTTCATTTCAAAAGTTGTTTGGTAGAGAAAGTGAATGTCTCTTGGCGAAACTCCCTTTGGTATTGGGATTCCCCCATTACGTAATGTTGTTGTTTCATCACGCCTAGTTTTAATCTAATGCACTGTTGCCACTTTACACCACAATTTAGCTGCACTTATTTTATATCAGGTTAATATTTTAACTAGTGAAGACCATTGTCAAATTATTTCACAATGTAATAAATGTGGTCCTTGAAAGCCTATTTTACGCACTTACTGACATGCAAAAACCTTAAAAACAAAAGCGTATGCCTTTTCTTATGTGTTGTGCCTGTATAAGATTCCCTTTCTAAATATATAGTAATGACAATTCTGAATGACACCTCTCTTCCCTCAGTGTTCACTACAGTCACAGAGACGACCCAAAACTACACCTGTGCAGAAGAGTTGCACCATGTACAATCTGAATATGCAATGAAGAGCCCAGACTGTGATCAGTATTGGTCTGCACAGGATCATGTGAGTAGACGGAAAAATTGAAGTTCAGTGATACATTATATCAATGCTGCAGCTCACAGACTTTCATGCTTTTTCATCATTCAGTGTATTGCAACATTTCTGCAATCGACCCCAGAGTGTCATAGTCCATGCAAAGAGGTGTTCGTTGGGAGAATCGTCCTGACTGACTGCGTCAACATCACCCTGGCTGTATTATGCACAAGAGTGAGTCGTTTTCTTCCCAACACAGGTCAAAGTGTTTATGTCTTCATGAGCATTTGAATTGACCATTAACCAGCATTTGTATCTATTTTAAAGGATTATTTGACCGAATACCGTGTACATTTTTACGGTAAGTTCATTTTCTACCATTGATATATTGTTCATTGTTGTGCAGCTAGTTAATTTTCAAACATTTCTTTTGTTTGGTTTTAAGGCGAAAGAGTCCCTCAATCAGTGATCAACCCTATGAACAGAATTCAGACTGGTAATATAAAACAAACACTGTGTGTAAAATATAAGAGAAAAGTTTTTTGGTTCATTTCAGAGGATCTTTCTATTTTATTTTTAGGTGTTTTCCTGCCCATTATCTTGGTGGTCTTAGCCATTGTGGCGTGTCTGCTGTGTGTTGCATGTGCATACTATAAAAACAACAGAAGCAATGTTCAAGTCACTTACAGCTTCACAAGTAAGTGAAGTAGCTTTAATAAAAGAGGTAGAGCAAGGTATTTCCAATATCAGGGCCCTAATTAATCATTTCCAATCAACATAAAATGTTACGAAACTGCCTGCAAGAGGACAATTGTCTATATCAGCCTAATACACGGCCAGGAGTAGAGCTTGAGTGGCCAAATAATCACCAAGGACCACCGTTTGTTTGGAAGGGGTTTCAAGAAAAATTCTCCTAGCTTAGCCAAAAACAAACATCAGCATATTGAGTTATCAGACAGGACTGGAACTTCAAATGGGGCTGGCTTCAATGGTCAGATGAAACCTCAAGGTGGTTTGGAGAACACCAGGATAAAAGTACTTGGCATCATGGATTCTTTCAAATAAATACCAACAGATAAAAAATCAGTAAGTGACTGACCTCATCAGGCTTTACAGGAGAAAATCTAGAGCTGTTTAACTGGCTGATAAAGGTTTCAAAAAGTATTGAATAAAAGTTCTTAAATAAAAGTTCACAATGCAGATAATATTTACCAAGGGTGCCAATATTTTTTGGCCATGATTTTACTACAGGTAGAAATAGTATAGGATAGCATATAAATAGTGTACATGGAGACAAATGAAAACATTGGGTTTGATATAATTTACATTTCTTCATTTAGCAGACCCTTTTATCGAAAGAAATTTACAATTGAGGAATACAGCAAGCAATTCATAATGAAGAGGAAAATATACAAAGGACGTTTCAGGAATTGTTCGGGTCAAAAAGGAGAATTTAGAAAGAAAAAGGCAAATATGTTTAATTAGCATTAGAAGTATTTTAGGATGAGGACAAAAGTTTCACTTTTATGCTCTTTTTCACTTTTAAAGCTTTCACTTTAAAATTCAGCTTTCTAAATAGAGGTCACCAGCCAGGAATGGTGAATGAAAATGTTCTGGAAAGTGGTTTTGTGCCCCTCTGTGATCGTACCATGAGGCATCGCTCGCTTGTAGGTCTCAGACTTGTAGAGGGATGTTTCCCATCATTTGATTTATTTATTTATTTTTTTGCATGGTGCAATTTTATATGATCTCACTGTAAATATTTTAGAATTTTCCATCTACCTCTGATAAATTAAAGTGCCCCTGTTATGGGTAATTAACAAATTAAAAATTTGATTTTGGGAATTCCCCAAAAATGCATTACTTGACATGCATGAATTGTTAAAAAAAAAACACTTAATTAATTTTTTTTCACTTTACTTTGCGCAACGATTCCCAAAAGGACTCGCTCAACGTTTAATTTTTTCAAACCTCTCCTTTGCATGATTAATCTGCAGTAATTGGTCTGATTGGTCTCATTTTCATTTTATCTTGCCTGTGATGTCTGATAAAGCAGTGCTGAAGAGCGCAGCGCTGCTTTGTGTACAGCGTTACCAGGGCAACAGTCTCTTTAGAGAGACAACTTTATACACGGTGCACTTTCATTTCGTACTTTTCATTCAAAACCTGTAATAGGGGCACTTTAATGTTTTAGTGATGTTGTAAGGTATTTTACTGTATGTTTAATGGAAATATATAAAGCATATAAAATCTATCTTTTGTATCTTTTTTTCCATTTTGAAAAGGTTTTGAAATTTGTTTTGATACTGAAATACATTCAAATGCTTTTATTTGTGGCTAAATGTGTTCAAATTGTCTTTAGAGGTCATTAAAAAAGGCCATTTAAGTACCAATAATATGTTAATTTATGTGTTTTTTTGAACTCTACTTTTTCTGAATCAGTGCAGTACTCTTTAAGGATTACTTTTATTAACATTAATGGTTTTGTGGTTACACTATATTCATGCAACACAATCAAACACGGCTTAACATGTTTAAAAAAACATTATCTTTAATTCAGCTTGATGAATCAACACAATAAAACATAATATTTCAGGACACAGTTGATGTATATTTAGATGCTTTACAAAATTATTTACATGCCTGTACTATATTAATAATGAAACTGAAACATTGTTGATGAATGAAACCAAAAGTGCTGGTAGTTTTCATTTTTTTGTAGAGAGAACTGGAATCTGTAGATCTCCAGTTCTTGGCTTTAGTCTGTCTGTCTGTATGTGATGTCTTCAGTCTGATAGCAGTGTTTTCATGGTCTCTGCTGGAGATTATCTCCTGTCGCGGGTCACTCACATTCATCCCTGTTGTCAGGCCTGGCTGAGAGGGCCTTTGACCAATCCCATCTCTTTGCGTAGTACAGGCGCGTGAATGCTGCAGTCTCGTGCCTCACACACGCCGGGTATTCCTGCATCACCAACCATGCCAGGCTGCCCCACAGGCCCAGGAAAACCACGGGGTCCTCGCGACCCATCAATTCCATCTTTTGGTTCTGCTGGATGGCCTGGCAGCCCTGTTTAGAGAAATAAACCAGATTTAACTACATCTCATCCACAGTTCTTGAAATATCAAACGGAAAATTATCCTACCTCTGAGGCCTTGGTGACCATCATGCCCTGGAAGACCTTTTCCAGGATCACCCGTCTGTCCTTTCTGACCTTTAGCACCTTAGAAAAACACAGAGATCTCACTTGTATTTTTTTTCTTTTTTTAAAGTGAAAGTCCAACCAAAAAGGAAAATTCTGTCATTTACTCACACTCATGTCATTTCAAACCTGTAAACACACAAGAAGATATTTAAAGAAAATTTGGTTCTGGGTCCCAAGGACTTCCATAGTATTTGTCGTCCATACTATGGAAGACAAAGGGATCTGAAACTCTTTGGTTACCAACATATTCTTTAAAATATCAAATTAATCATGCAGGTTTAGAATGGCATCGTGGGCAGAAAACGCTAACTCCCGTTTTTCCTCTTTTTTGGGGGGGGTGGTAAGTTTCAGGTCCTATCGGCAAAAATAATATCAAGTCAATGGGACCTGAAAATGTTTGGTTATATTTTTTAATATATAATTTTTAAAAAACAAAATAAATACACACATGTTTGGTTCAACATAAGTGTAAATGATTACCGGTCAAACAATAATGAGAATATACATTTTTAAGTGACCCAATTAACCCCATAGCTTCTTTCCTTGTTTGTCCATACTAGAGAAGTCAAAGGGACCCAAACTCTTTGGTTAACAACATTTTAAAATATCATTCCTTTTTTTGTGTCTGTGTGTTCTGCAGAAGAAAAACCCAAGTCTTTGCAGAGTAGAGAAAATTATGACAGAATTTACATTTTTTGGTGGTTAATCCCTTTAAATTAAAACACTTTTAAGAGTAACGTCAGCCAGTACCTCTGTCCCCTGTAGCTCCTTTCTGGCCCTCTAAACCTTTCATTCCTTGAGGGCCTCTTTCTCCTTTAGCTCCTACCTTTCCTGGTTTACCCTGAATGAAATGCAGTGTGTTACTATTTGTTTTTTAAGTAAGAGTGTTATTATATGCCAATTTTGTGGCAACTTATATATCAGCTCACGGATTTGCCTGAACTTCCAGGGGGTCCTGTGACTCCTGGGGGTCCGATGAGGGTACGGTTGTTGATCGGACAGCCCTGTACGCATTTGGCACGTATAGATGAAGCATACTGGGAGATCTGAGCAGTGACTACACCTTGGCACAGCTGCAGTATCTGCTCATCCGTCAGTCCTGGACCCTGTTGAACCACAGACTCAATATTCATATATTCATATATATATATATATATATATTCATATATATATATATATATATATATATACACACACGCAGTATAAAACAACGTTTTTACTTTGATTTTAACATGATGATACGCACAGGTTCACCTAGTTCTCCTTTAGGCCCACTCTGTCCTTTCACTCCGTGGTCTCCTATAGGGCCTTTGTCACCTCTGGGACCTGGAAGACCTGGGGGTCCAATAGGACCAGGAAGTCCATCAGGACCAAAACGACCCTTCACCCCTTGCTACATCACATAAGAAAAAAATCAATTACTTAAAGTGATGAACAGCAGTTACAGAACTAAAGCAGACTGTAATTTATTTATTCATTTTCATTTTTTTCACCATTGACAATGATAATAAATGTTTCTTGAGTGCCAAATAAGCATGTTACAGAGATGTATTGGATCATGTGACAATGAAACTGGAGTATTACAGTGATTAAGGATGACATGAGGAAGCGGCATAGTCCATGTTCAAACCTGCGTCGTTCTATGTCATGAGCTCGTGGACTACCGCTGTGCCACACTGTGACGTAAAATGTTGTCAAACCTCATGAGTGAGACTAACCTGCCCCTTGTCACCACGTGCTCCAGCGCCTCCCTGTGAAGTGAAATCGTGACGAAACTGTGGTTAAAATACAAACTGGCTAGTGTAATGGAAAGAGGAAGAGAAACTGTGATGGCTAGTTCAGATTCTAACTGCCGTACCTTGTCTCCTTTAAAACCCTTTCCTCCTTTTCGCCCTGTTGCCCCCTGAGAGAGTCATGAAAAAAATAATTCATTTAATCATTTAAAAGGGGCTAATATTAGACTGATATTATGTGCTAATGATATCACCTTTTCACCATCTGGTCCTGTTTCTCCTTTGGCACCCTACAGAACATTGCATCATTGTTTTCTTAGTTATTGTTCTATTCAAGAATCATTTCAATTGTGTCATCATTTAAACAATCAACAAACAGTGCAACTAAGCATTTGATTGATTAATCGATTAATCATTCAGAAACTAAAATCAGTTACATACTGTTGGGCCAGGCAAGCCTTTTGGTCCAGGTTTCCCAGGAACTCCTGCATCCCCACTGTCTCCTTGTGGACCCTATGAAACAAACCAAAAAAAAAAGAGTCAAATAAAACATAAAATCTGTTGCTCTTTTGAATAGGGACAAAATGTCCAAGTGGTTGTTCTTGATACTGGAAAACATACAGTATTAAACAATGTTTACAGTTCTGCTTTTAAAAGGCAAAAAGCAGGCCCATTTCTACAAGAAAATAATTGTATAATAAGGGGTCCCCAGGGTTTGTCTGTGAAGTTTCAGCTCTAAATAACCCACAGATCATTCAGCATATCATTTCGAAAATGCCTATTTTAAATGAAAGCAGAAACACGCTGCTTTCATGCATGTCTCTTTGAATGCAAATGAGCTGCTGTTCCCAGCTCCCTTTTCCAGAATAGGTCTCAAACATCAGTTTGGTTTAGATCATCATGCCTACATCTAGTTTTAAAGGCATATCATTTTAAACATCAGATAGACTGTTTTCTATGGGCACACATACAACACATGCGCACAGAAGAATGCTGTCACATGGCATGTGAGAACAAAACTAAGTTCTCTTTAAAGTCGTATTGCGCATAAAGGGATAGTTCTCAAAAGAGAATACCTTTTGATGGGCATTTTGGAGAGTATCACATATACAAAAACAACGTATTTAAAGTATGTACACGAATACGTTGTTTGTATTAATGACATAATTTTCATTTTTGGGTGAACAATCCCCTTAAACTGTCAAACACACGTTTAAGTTAAAAACACACATACGTTATAATAACACGGTTGTGTCAGTGAAGGTAAACAGCTGGGTAAGAAATAACATGTTTTTATTAGATAACAGTTATCTATAACAGTTGTTCTGGGACACTGCTTATGATTTTTGTGGATTAAAAGGAGCAGTGGATTTTTAGCATTATAGGGTGCTTGTGCGAACAAACTGCCAACACACACACGGTCAAACAACACGTTAAAATTTATTTTGCATTCTAGGTGCCCTTCAAGTATTCAAGTGGTTGTCCCATTTAAATTAATACTCTTATATACCTTTTTTATGGTTTAGACTAAACTACTAGTTTAAATGATGGTTATATGCTATGCATGGTATAGGACAGTAACAATTCCATTAGGAAATGAAATTAGGAAAGGGAAAATCCAAATAATCTAACAAGTAACTACTGTTTCAGGAAACAGCTTGAGTGTAGGAACAGATATAAATAGACGTTGTAGTTTCACTTTCAGTCTTGGCTCTTGCTATAGTCTGGTAATTCCCCCAACATTTAGGTACATTCCCCGCTGGAATAATATAACCAAAACATCTGGTATAAAAACGTCTGGTGACTTCCAACCTAAAAATATGTTTACTTACCATAGATTAATAATATGGCTTTTGTTTTGATCTGAAGTATCACATGTCAAGTCAACAGAGCAACCTTGTTTGGTTTCACATGCTATCACAAGAATGTCATGCGCATTTGAAATAATAGGGAAGTGGAATATCCCCCGAAAGGGCCAAATTCTCAGCTTACCACGGTTCCTACTCTTCCAGGTCTCCCCCTTTCACCACGATCACCTTTCAAACCCTGCAGAAAAGAGGAAAAAGGAAATTTATAAACTTTCTGCAAATTTTGAAGAAGCAATTCCTTTGAAAGCGTTTTCACTTGAAAATTGATAGTAAACACACACATACTGTATATATATATATATATATATATATATATATACAGTTATTTATATATATTTGTGTTTTTTTGTTTGTTTCGATTTCTACCTTAGATCCAAAATTCCCAGGCATCCCCACAACTCCTGGAACACCCAGAGGTCCCTGGAAAATATTTTAAAAACATTTTCCCCAAAACAGTACGTCAGACAGTTGTTTTTCTTTTTCTCTCTCAAATAATGATATTCATCAGCAACAGTTTGTTACTCACATCCTCTCCTGGCTCGCCATCACTTCCTGGCAAGCCACCTGTACCCTTAGAACCCTGGAGATGAAAGCAAAAAGCACTAGAAATTTGCATATGATAAGTCAGTCATCAAGTGCTGATTCAAGGCAAAGCTTTAGTAATTATGTCAAAACATTATGAATAAAGGGGGATCCACTGTTGTAGTTGCTGAGAACCACGATAAGTGATTTTGTGAAAACAGACCTTCGGTCCCGTCACCCCACGGCCCCCTGGAACTCCTGTATAACCCTGATAGCATAAGAGGTGAAAAAGACAGTATTCCAGTAAGACTTCACAGGGATTTCCTGATGGTACACTATGAGTAAGAGAAACTAAAATAGTTATTTCATCACCAAGTAACCCTGCTCTCCGTGGTCTCCTGTGAATCCCGGTGCTCCTGTCTGACCCTAATTATGCAGAAAATGAAGGTTTAGTCAGCAGCAGATTAATAATCAAATTAATAATTAGTAATGCCTGTCATGGTGCCAACCTTCTGTCCCTGTCTTCCTTCAGGACCTTGTTTTCCTGTTTTGCCAATGGAACCCTGTTGAAAGATGTGGAGATTTCATACAAATTATTTATTTATTTATTTTTGTAGTTCAGCTTTAAGACAAGTCTGGACAAATTAAGAAACAACTGGAAATTTATCAGTTACACAATAAGCTGACAAATAAAATAAACCTCACCATTTAAAGGGGTCATATGGTGCGATTTCAAGTTTGCCTTTCTCTTTCTAGTGTTACAAGGTTAAACCCTTAGATAAGATCTCTTAAGTGGCAAAGACTAAAGTCTCAAAACCAACGCCTTGTTCTAAACACGTCCCCATTTTTCTACATCACAGAGTGGGTTTATTTTCACAACACCCCCAAATGCTCGAAGAAGGCGGAGATATTATTCTCTCTGTAGTGTTGCTGTCAGTGCCATGTTCTGGAGACACTGTGTTTTGTTGTGAAAGTGAAACTACTTTGTTTGTGCTCAGGTCTGGCAGGGATTGTAGGTGTGGGGAATTAATATTCAGCACCCTCTTCACCTTCAATACCACAACTGAGGTGAGACCCTTGAGCAACCCCCAACTGCTCCCTGAGGTGCCGCAGCATTGGCTGCCGACTGCTCCGGGTGTGTGTTTCCTGGTATGTGTGTATATACTTTGGATGGAATAAATGCAGAGCACAAATTCCAAGCATGGTTTACTATACCTGGCCACAAGTCACTTCACTTTCACTTAATGTTTACGAGACGCGTATATGGGGCATGGCATCACATTATGGTAAGCTAAAAAACAATGACATTACCTGCTTGAGGTATTTCGCCAATCACAACACACTGGATAGCTGGCCAATTACAAAACATCTTGCTTTTCAGAATGATGAGCATTATAAAAATGTATTTCAGGAAGACGTGGCATAGAGGAGTAACAATAATGTACAGTATGTGTTTTTTTTTTTTACCTTAAACCTCATACGCAAATTGCACTACACCACATACAAAAACTAATATTCTTTTTAGCAACATCATATAACCCCCTTCAATATCAATATTTAGGTTAAATTAATAAATTAAATTAAATTAATTAATAAATAATCTATGTAAGTACTGTGTCTGGTAAGGAATGGGATTTTCTTCAGCATTTTAACAATTTTTAGCTTGTTAACAGTTCACTAAAAGTGATCACCCCAAAATGGAAATTCTTTACACACCCTCCAAACCTATATTAATTTCATTCTTCTACCAAACCATGTCTTCCATAGCTAACCTTTCCATATTATGGAAGCCAAAGGTGACACTAAATGGTTCAGTAACCCACCATCTGCAAAATGTTCTTCAGCACAAGAAACTCACGTAGGTTTGAAACAACTTAAGGGTGAGTAGGCGGCAGAGTTTAATTTTTAGGTCAACTAATCTTTATGTTTTCATTAAATCTCTCAAGTCAATGGAGTTCATTATGCACATGTATAATTAGACTACAAGTCACTGCTGAGTTTATTTGAAAGGTCATATATCAAATGATATTATTAATTACAAGAAATAGAAGAGATAAAACCAGAAAACAAAATGAACAGAAAAACTCCCCCTCACATGCTAATGGGAAATGAAACCCGTGACACTGACATTTAATCGAAATGGGGAAGCGTCTGACATTAAAACTTTATTTATGCTGATAATAGTTATCTATTTTTTTCTTTTCTTGTTAAGGTCTGGCTATTGTCTGCATGTAAATATAGGTGTTTGCTTAGTAGTCCTTAAGCAGAAGCTTATTGAAGGGACAGTCCCCTTGGAGGCAAACACAGAGTTGAGCATCTTGTTCAAGATCACTATGTTGACATCTGTAGACTCTTATTGGTAGCTGAAATCGAGATTGAATTAGCTAGCAAGCTAAATTAGTAAAGTAAGTAAATAAACCTGCTGGCCAGTAACCTTCTTGTGACATTCTGGTCAAGTACAATACATCACAATTGTAAACATTTATAGAGTAAAATGACTCACCTTAATACCTTTAACGCCTGGTTTTCCAGGTTTACCTTTTGCACCAGCAGAACCCTGTAGCATTCAGAAAAATAGTACCTCAGATGAATTTCAATTTGAAATCTTAGATGGATCTACTGTATGTGATCTGAACTGATATGATGGACTGAACAGAGTATGAAAAACATTCGAAAAAAATGTGGAGTGAAAATGCTGGTAGTGATATGTTTTACTGAAGATGCTATGCTCACAGTATTTCCAGGAACACCCACTCCTCCACGCGGACCTTCTAATCCAACATCACCCTGCATGACACAAATAAATTGTAATGAGTTATATACACAAGCTGAATGTAATTCTGGATAATCTTTCATACACATTTAAAATAACTCTGCAACAATAAAGATCAACCCATTTTCACTTGTGATTTTAGTTTTTTGGTACAAGATTAGCACCTTTGATCCAGATTGGCCAGTTTCACCAGGGTCCCCTGGTAACCCGGGAAGGCCCTAAAAGGAAGAGCAAGTAAAAAACATATAAGCTATTACACAAATAATATAGTTAATAGTAAAGTTTTCCAAAATTCTTGGCTCACAATTGCACCAGAGAAACCAGATGCACCATCCTCTCCATCAGGCCCAGAATCACCCTAAACAGAAGGCAAGTGAGGTTAGTAAACTGAACAGGGGAAGTCATAGTTGTCTTATAAGGATGTGGAAGTTTAGCAAGTGTTTCCTGTCTCCTACCTCAGTACCGGTGTCTCCCCCTCTTCCTCTCACCCCTTTGGTTCCTTTGTAACCCTAATAAAGCAACAGTCAGTCAGTCTGATCTAGTAAAAATTCTGCATTGACTGTTTAACAATATGAACATTAAAATCTGATACTTTGCACATACCTCCCTTCCTTGAACCCCAGGAAACCCCTGTTTGCCTTGAAGACCCTTAGAACCCTATTAGCAAACATAAAAATACAATAACCAACTGATGAATGCATTAAACTTCAAAAGAAAGCAAAGGTTACATAATTCCAAGGCATGGTATGGCAATAATCAACCTTAGGTCCTGCAAAGCCTCCAAATCCAGGCTCTCCTGCTTCACAGTCACATTCAGTGGGTCCCTCCTGTCCTAGCTCAGCGTCCCCTCCATAAGGGACCTGTGTTATCATTGTTTTATCCTCTTTGGCGTAATCAAAAGACTCCACAGCTGTGTTGTACCGGTAAGTTTCCTCAGTGATCATGGTGACCACGGTGGCCGCAGGCGCATAAGGGTCAAAGCCGGATGCTGAGTGCTCATCTTCATTACCGCGCTTGGACTCTGCAGGATAATCGACTGAGGATGCAGATAAAAAAAAAAAATCTAA
>JAUMHG010000060.1:15486403-15511790 GCA_032359395.1 Enteromius anoplus | reverse complement strand
ATTTATATATATATATTATATAGTATATTTTTATGTATTTATTTTTCAAAAATCATGTTTTTTTATTATCATGTTTATAATTGTGTTTCTGTATTGTATTTGTTGTGTTATTGTTTTTGTTTTTACCCAATAAAAAACAAATACAGATGCAGTTTGACATTAACTGGAATGCACAATGGAAATAGATAATTTTTGAATTTTCTTTTAACTTATTTATATATAAATGATTGATACATTACAAAAAAATTCATAAATAAATATTTATTTAATTATGTTTTAATTACATTGCATTTATATTGTATTAAAACAATTAAAGATATTTAAAGGAGAGACAATTAAGAAGATTTACAAATGATCTAATTATAAAACATATCTTATTGTTTGTTTATATATTTATATATTTTATTTTAACACCAGCATTTAAGTATTAGTATAAGTAGTAACAGTGACATCAGTTACCACTGTGAGTGTATCCAGATTGTTCATCATATCGATCGACTAACGAGCCTTCATACATGTGTCCTCCTGTGATGGTAAAAGAGGGGGGAAAGGCTAATTAAAATGTTTTATTCGCCATTTCTACATATCTTACAAATGTAAAAATGCTGGACAAAAGATAGTCTCACCTGATGGCAAACCAGAATAATCGTGCTGGGCCTGAGAGGTCAGAACACAAAGCAGGAACACAAAGCTGAGTGACGCAGCCCATACCTGATGACAGCACAAACATCATCAAACACACGCAGAGGAACTTATTACAGTACCGCCATGGTGGAAACTCAACAGAAAAATATAAATGTAAATGGATTAAAGATACTGATCTGTTTACAGTCTTTTTACATGTTATATCACCAGTGCAAGGGGTCTACCCTTTATGAAGCTTTTATTAAAACTGAGTTTTCCCTTGCTACTATCACCTAATTTACAAGTGTTTTTTTTTCTTATTGTTAAAAGTAATTTTAATATAAGCTTGATTTAAATATATATATATATATATATATATATATTACATTACTTCAATAGTTTATTTATTTATTTTTTTGAACTACAGCAACTGAAGCTGATCCGTTTTTTTTTTTAAGCCTCTGTGCTTAAATTAACCCTCTTCCTGTTTCACACATGTGATCAGCTCAAATGTCACTAATGAGGTAATGGAACATGTTCCGTCTTATATAAAATTGATATATAAAGCACTGAATGATGTACAGCAATCGAGACAAATGTATTAAATGTGCCCAGCTAGTTATCAATAGGCTATGAACTTATTTTTTTACTGTGGGAGAAATAATTGAAATTTTTCACACAATGATGTGTATAAATGTCATTAAACCATGTTGTCATTTCAGTAGGAGCTTGTTAATGTAGATCTCCATCTAGTGGTCATTATTATACAGAGCCCTACGTTGCTGGAATGTACAGGAATCCCCAGAAAATGCCCTCACCATACCAGAGAATTACAGACACGAAACTATTTAGAATTGTAGTAAAATTCTAACTGTCAGTAACCTTACTGAAGGGTTCCATATTGTCACTGCTGAAATCTGTAAAACGGCCAGCTGTCGGTAATGAGCATTTATCTGTGGGCATATGTCTTCGTGCAGTTTGTATTAATTTGAATTTGTTTGTTAACACAGGCAATTAAGTTCACATTAATGTGGAATTTCAGTGAGGGCATCTGAATGCTGCACTATATTACAGTTCACAGGCTGCTCTCACATTCCAGACTAGACTGCTGAATGACCGGGTTCGTTTCATCTTCATAGTTTGTAAAATATCCCTTTCTCTGGGAGACAACAGTACTAAATGTTCACACAGTACACTTTACACAGCATGTGACCTTTGACCTTTCCAACAAATAGAAAATGCTAAAGGCAGCTGATTTGTTTTCTTCAGGTCACTTGTTCAGTGTCATTAGATTACAGGCAAAAATGTAAGTTTAGTTCAGTACGTCAATAAGATTCACATTTAATAAACCAAATGTGCTAGCAAATACATCATTTATAGTGTTAAAAAATGAATTTTTGTTAACATTTATTTTTGTTAAATTGAACTCTCTCTTATCAAAATATAGACTTCTTTCAAAAACTTGAATGGTGGTCTTATACAATTCACACAAGCTTACATTAGCCAAGAGAAAGGAATATTTGTACTTTTGAAAATGCGTTTTCTATCTACACGGCAGGGATATTTTAAGTGGAAATATACATGACATGTTAATGGTCAACATAAGTATAACAGTTTAGGCAAAGACCAACGAGACACAAACAAAGCCAAATCTTGACAATGTGTATAGCAGTCTTATTCTTCTAGTTCTCCGAAACCTAAGGAGGGTAGGAGGCAGAACTAACTAACTATCTCCTACGACCAAAAGCATCGGGTCCTAACCAACCCGCAGGTCCCCTGGGACACTGAGGTGCGGCATGAGCAATGCACACATTTCCATAATCTACGCCAGCTTCAAATCTGGAACTAGCCTTTAGAGGCTATCATTGTGCTCAAATCTGGTGCCTAATAAAGTAATTGCATAAACCCAATCAAAAAGTAAGTGTATTTATGTAGCATAATTTATAATGCTCTTATATGCCAAGCAACAAAAATAACAGATCATTAATTGCACACATAAAGGCCCATGAAACATGTTATTACCAGCTACTTTTTCTACTTCTTGGCTTGTAATAACTTTACTATGCATTTGGTACTATTTTGACAGACTTACATAAAATAATAAGCGCACCATACCAAACAACAAAAAATTAAATGTTTAAGATCAGCAAAATTCTCCTCATCAACCTGCAATTTGCTTTTTGGAAGACTGTCGTTGAAACCAACCCATATAATACTGATAACCCTGTACACGTCCAATACAAACCGCCTGAGAAACCACACAAACATAAAGTTGATTTGATTCCTGCTTTGCATATGAAATAAATACAATTTCCTTCTGAATTTCCTTTCAGTTTTAGTTACCCTTCGAGCATCCTACCTTCACCGTGGAGGCTCCCATGGCCAGCAGCCTCCTGCTCAGGTTACCAGGCACTGTTCAGACACACAGCTCTGAGACCTTGTATCCGCACAATCAGGGGGTCTGCGAGAACACAGGCAGCACTGCTTCAGTGAGGGGCTGCAATGGTGCTCAAAGCATTCTTCCTCCTTGCATGCGATGCTGGTCCCCCTGTGCGGAGACAGATGAACAGTCCTACTGGTCCCTCACCAGAATCTCCCAGGCTCCCACCTTTCCTCGACTGGGTGAGAAATACCTGAGCCTTCACCAAACAAACACTCTCCTTCACTCGACTGAGAGTAATGTAGAATAAAGGCACTGTAAAAAATAATATTTCTATCAGATACAAAGTCCTTATTGAAACTTACTTACTCAAAACAATAAACAATTTTTACCAATAAAAATATATAATTAGAATTACTTTTTCTGTAGTATACACGGTTCACTAATTAATACAATTTCAAGCTGTTTGATAATTAATTACCTTTTGACCTTCTTGAAAAAGATGTGCCATTGCTATAACAGATTTCTCAAAATCCATTTTAGGTGGTTCTCTCTCTTAGCAACAGAAGGTAGGGCAGGACATACCTGAATGAACAACTATAAATCAGGTTAAAACTGATCAACTTGAACTAGCATATGATGTACAGGCTATCGTAATATAACGTACATTTACATTAATACATTTACAATGTTTCTAAAGATTTGTATAATACTTAAATTATGTTCTTTTAAGTTTTTCATTAAATCAAAGGATAAAAAAACAAACAAAACTATCATGGTTTTCACAAAATACTAAGCAGTACAAATGTTTTCAAGACTGGAGTAATGCTTGATGAAAATGCAGCTCTGCAATCACAGGAATAAATTGTAAAATATATTAAATATCACCAGTCCAACACTTTTGAACAGGAATGTTCAAAATATAATGCTATAAATAAGGCAATAAAAGCAAATAAATATTTGTAATATTTTATTATAGCAATGTTAATGTAGCATACAACCCAATAAAAACCAAATAAAAAAAACATTGGAGAAAACACTGAAACTCAGAATATCTGAAATCTAAACACATTAAATTCCTTCAACTTCAAGACTTATTTTTCTTCTTCTTTTTCTTATGATGTCTCTCCACATCTGGGGACCGAGAATCTCTGAGGACAAAACAAAACAAAAGGAGAAAACAATATAGCCAGTCTATCACAAATGATCATAAAATTATATAACCACAAAGTATCAATATGATTTTGTATATTATTATAAATTATATATTCGTGGTACGCCGTTATCGATGTTAACGTGCTGCGTTAATGCAAGACTCTTATCACCGTTCATCTATTCACAAAGTTGTGTTGTGAGCTGGGTCTACACTATGCAAGCTCTGATGACGTTCACTTTGATAGTTTAGCGGGGATGTATACCTAGCCGAATTGCACTGTAGCCCCAATCAGACGGGACTAGTCCGAGTGTGAGCTTCGATTCTTATCACCTGTTGTCCGAGATTGTCATGTAACATTTCGGACGGGACTAACATCTCCGTGTTTATGACAGAGGTGAGAGTGTCTGTTTTGTACATCTGGGCGTCACACAGATCACGTATTCTGTATGCGTGCATTGCTATAGTTATTCAGATTGATTACAATTAGTATACAGACATGCAAAGTCATCAGAGGAAAAAATGTTGCAATGTACGGGGGTGGGGAATGAGGGATGGGGGTTAGGGGATCTAGTCAAATGAATGAATCATCTTATAACAGGCATCCAATACTGACTTCCGGAAAAGGGGAATAACCAATGATATTTGAGATTACAACTAATACAGCAAGCCCCGCCCCACGACTGTAAAGTGTTCGCGCGAGCAGCTGACTTTTTATGCAGATGACATGTCGCACGTGCGAGAGTTTGAAATGAGCTCGCGGGCTCCCGTATCCTCGCATGTAGATCTGTCTTCCTCTCGCGGATGAGCTCAGTTGAGATTCAGATCGGCCCAGATTGAATCAAATTTGGAACATATTTTATTTTATTAATTTACACTTCAAATCTTACTTACTTTACACTAACAGTTTAATTAGTGAACATCAAATAATAAACGTCATTATAAACCAATTTACAATGAGAGTTTCATAGCCTTACCTCCTACTTTTGTTTTTCCTCTCCCGACTCCGCTTGCGACTGCGGCTACGGCTGTGTTTGCGGTGCCGTTTGTGCCCATGCTCGTCTCGGGAGCTGACAAGAGACTCGCGTGACTCGACGGATGCAGAGCGGCCTCTCTCAGATGTCCCTCTACAACCAAAACCCAACATAAAATCAATTTCAGTCACTCTGTGCTACTTTTGTCAGGGAGGAAAGAGACTCACTACACTGAAATCAGACATGTGACCTGTGAGATGACTGCTGTGATGCTTTGACCTCTTCATCCTTCACTTCCTCCCAAATCCTGCCTAGTTCTCCAGAGTGGATATCAATCACCTCCCGAATAACCTAGGAAAGAGGAAAATGCATACAATTATGCAGAATTTTCTTTTATCAAACAGCAATAAGAACCGATGTAGTGGCATGAAACATAAAGAGTGTTTTTTTGGTAATTAGATCACCACAAATCACATACCTCAGTGTAAGACTTCTTGGTGATGTGAACATTTTTCGCCCTGTAAGACTGTCTGCGCCTTCTGTAGTCCCTCATCTCAGCCAAGACCTCCAAATGAGACTTTGGTCCACTTTGTTGATCTTCTGTAGAATGCGTTTCAAACAAAACATCATTCTTTACTTACAGCAATCAGGAATTAACGATTTGGCCATTATATGCGAGGTCAAAAAATCTAAAGATGGATCAAATTGATACCAAAGCTCTTGAAAGTAAAGGTATTTATAAGATTTTCCAATTTTAGTGTAACTTGGTGTGTTAGCTGCAGTTGGGCCTTGTGATGCAGCTCCACCTCAGGGCTCAATGGGCCTCATGATGCAGCTCTGCCTCAGAGCTCAGTTCCCCTTATCTTAATCCATTATCAATGAGCAGGGCTAACTTGTTGTCTGTGAGTGTTATTCAAGTACCTTTTTTAAGCTTCGCAACAAGATCTACATAAAGATCCTCATTGTTGGGTTCTCTCTTTGCACTCTGCTGACTGGCTGTTTGTATCACATGATCATAGATGGCCAATCGGTCCGCCACACGGAGGTCACATAATGCCCGCTTATGATTCTGAGGTACGTCAGGGAGACCTGTAGATGTGTAATTAAAAAAATGTAAACAAATTTTATGCAAAATCACAATTATTAGTAAAAATACCCAGAAAAAAATAAAACATATTTGAACTAAAAATGCATTTTCAAAGTGTTTATTTAAAAAATATGTTTCCAAATAACAAAAAAATTAAACACAGTGCAAAATTGGTGAGAAAGATAGACACTCCCAACATGTAATGGGACAAATGGACTCTAATGTTTTTTCTTTGGATTTTTGTGTTACGTCTATTATAAATGTGTGCAAATAATGTGAATGATTAAATATTTGGTCAAACAATATAAAGGACCAAGCCTTTAAAAGGATATAGAACCAAAGGATACAGCAAGTATGTGTGGAAATTTGTCTAGACCAGACTTCCTTTAATACTCACCCCTGTTACTGAGGAAAAAACAACAACAAAGAACACACATAAAATGTTGAAAACGTTTGGGAAACTTACATCAAGACATGGATATCATTGCTACACATATTCTGGCACACAACATTTTAAATGTGCCTTGTTATCCTAATATCAATGTCTAGAGAGAGAATCTTAAAAACTCACTTAGTGTGGGCAGTCCTGTAGATGTCATGTGAGGTGCATTTTCCCGGGTCTGCAGAATCACTTGGTGAAATGTATCTTTGTCTGTAAGTGATGTAAGTTAACTGTCACACAACTGCACCCAGTTTCAAAATTAGGGCCACAGAGACCCTATTACAAAAGACAACTATAAGGACGTTCTCCCACCAAGTCAAAAACTCACCCATGGTAATCGAAGGAATGTTAGCATTCTCATAGCACACCGAAGGATCAAACATTTCAGCCTGAAAACAAATGGATGAAAAAAAATGTAATCTAATTTTCAAATACATCACAACACCTTTTGACGTCACTGCCATTTGTGTGTTTTTTTTACTTACCTGTTCCTCTTTCGAGTATCCCATCTTACTGAGCTGACAGGATGCTTTGTGTTTCTCCATCCTGTCCTGCGGGACTGTGTGGTTTGGATCATATGGACACACTTCCATCTGTCAAATCAGAAGATAATTCAGGGATGGGGTCTTTCAAAGCAAAAGAGAAGAAAGGCAGGCGCCTTTTAATCAATATGAAGTATACAGATTTTTTGTGTAGTTATTGATTATTTAGTGTAATTTTATAAAACAAAAAGAAAAGCAATTTAAATCGGTTCATTTTAGCTATCACCTCATTGAGTATCCTGACCAATGTACAATTATGAATACAAGAAGGTGGTATCAAACAACGGCAAAACAACAACAACAAAACGATAAAGAAAAACAAACAAACAAAAAAAAAACTTTCAAAGTTTCTCCCAATATTTGAATGAGACCTCATATAAGTTCATTATAAATGTACAGTACTATGCTAATTCATTCACAAGCCGTTCTCGTTATAGTTTTATGTGTCTGATTTGATGTTTTTTTTTCTACCTGGACTGCTTTAGAATCTAATTCCTGACTCCATCCCAGCGCCTCAAACAAACCCTTTAGTTCTGCTTGACAACTCTCTGTGAAATCCGTGAGCTCTTGCAAACGCTGCGTGCGCTCCTGGAGACCCAACGAGAAAGATGTTTCACACATTTTACATTAGGAGTCCTCGAAAACAAGCTTCTTGGTCGCGATTGGCTTCGTGTGTGTTCGTTGGCGCTTCGAAATGACGTAGCATGACGTAGCCTGGTTGCCACAACCGTGCAAAACACACAAACACACATGTTCTATGCGAAATTGTTAGAAGAGGTTACTACAATTTTTAGTGCATTTTGACAAGTTTTCTGAAAGGATTTAACTATGTAATACATTTATTTATTTTTCATTTTTCCTCTCTGCATTTATCTTTATGGATGTTAATCGTTAGTAGTTAGATGCAAACCAAAGATATTTACTTGTTTATGTATATGTATGATTGTACATTGTCAAACTATATCAATATTCTTCTTCCCTGTTCCTTTATGTTTTTCTTTTTGCAATAAAAAAAAAAATAAAAATAAAAGGTTACTAGAAAAGAATTGAGTGGTGGATGGGAAACGTCCAAAACTCATCAAATTATAGTTGGTGATACTATGAAAACACAGAATAACCAGAGAAATCAAAACATGAATCCATACGATCAATCATGCTTAGTAAAATTGCCACTATTTCTCACCTAAATACAGAAAATCATTATGTTCTTGTGTGCGTGTGTGTTTGTATGTCTATGATATGCTGAAATTCGAACTTAACCCCTACAATCAACAATAGTAAATGTAATCTTGGAATTGACCACCAGATGGCAGCACATCTTCATTTAGTGAGCAAACATGTTCCACATTGTTGTATAGTAGCTGATTATAAATGGAGACAGACTCCGTTATCAAGGCTATCATACTGCCTACGTTTTTAGTCCAAAATAACTCTCATTGAAATCTTTGGTTTAACAATATGACTCACTTTATAAAGTAAGCAAAAAGCGTGGTATCGATTCAATCTCCATGCTTAAAATATGTGACACCAGTGAATCACTGATGCTTCCTCTATTGACTGGATTAATTTGAAGGACTTCAGAGATTCAGCAGCATATCAACATAATTATGCCAAACTGAATTAATCCATTTTTTGTTAATAACCTTGAGATATACATGTGGCAATTGAGTAACTTCCTTTGAAAGATTTCTTAAAGAGTCTGATGCTTGACGTGTTTTAGGCATTACAACACCTGACTGCATACTGAGTCAAGAATAAGCCGAAAGACCCCTTGAAAAGTTCCTACTTTTTTTCTCCAGAAATAGACTATGGTACGGTAATAATGGTGCGCTCTCATTTCGTGGGCCATCTGTAGACGTTTTTTTTTCTGTTTCCATATTCACTTCCTAACTAGTGTGGGTGTTCTGCCCTGATGCCATGTTAACGCATAATGACGATGGTAGTATAAGCATCTCCCACGCAGAAACAAGTTAGCACTGACGTCTGCTGGCTGAACGCTAACACCTGCATTAAGAATACCTGAGGAGGAAAAGATAATTGGTATCTAGAAAATTCAAATGAGATATCTAAAAATACATTGCAGAGAATTAAGAGCAGTGGCTCTCTGTTGGCGGAAATACGTCTGAAAAATAAGTTTTAAATGTCACATTACAATGTTTCTAATACTGTATGTTCTCCAAATAAAAGCAGGGCATTATTTTTTAGTTTTTGTAACAGATATTTCTCTCTTTTTAAATGTTAAGGCACATTTTCCATCTTGGACTAGGGATATGTTGACATTTAGCTGTGTAGGAAAGTGAATTCTGAAGCACAATATCATTGGCTTTGGTTTCTATGCTTTTGCAAAAATAAAACAACAACCTCCATTGTATTTTGCCACTTTATTAATAGTCACTACAGCACTTGGTTGTTTAAGCCTTTAGTCCCAAAATTCATCCAAGGTTTGTGTATGTTTTTGTTTCTATAGCAACACCTCTGATAGCCTTTTATTGAGAAGCAATCAAGTTTGTCATGAAAAAAGGAAGCAATTTTCTCAACCCAGACATTGTAGACAGACATCACCGGACAGCAGAGGCTGAAGCGGAAAAGATTTGCGGTAATAAAAGCATGTCCCACTCAGAGACCCTTACAGTTCACTCGATTTTCTTTTTCACACAGATGCCTTATTGCTTTTCCCTCTTCTAGTTCTCTGCGTCTCACTCAGCGGACTCTGCCATTGAATGTATTTTAGTCTGAAAGCACAAAAGAATGTCCTTTTCGATTAGCTCCAGCCCTTGAACTACCAAAATTGGACGAAAATGATGACAAAACTGTGTTGGGGTGAAAAAAAAGAGGTGTCTCAGGAGTTCACTCGAATGTTTCAGTATGTTCAGCTCGCTTCTGCAGTATGGAGCTCATAGTCGGCTGGATTAGCGCTGGCCGCTGTTGGAAATAAACGTGTGGCCTGTGGCATACCAAACGTGGCCTATTAGTGTGCAGCCCACGTGGGCAACTACACTCTCAAACGCTCCCTCTGCCTCGCTCTCTGCCCTCACCCCTCCCGTACTGTCTCTCTCTCGCTTGTGTCTCCTCTGGCTCAGTGGTGTGTTTCTAAGAGATAAGACCCTTGCTCATTTCACACATGAACAGAATGGGGGGTGCTGGTGGAGGAAGAGAAAACAGGACTCTGATGGCAGAAGAAATGCCTCACCCGGTAACTCCGCCCCCAACTGCCGCGCTTGATTGGTCTGTCCGGAAGGTGGGTGTGTTTACAAAACGCAAGAACTGCTAGTTGCAGAACTGCGTTTAATGTGTCGGTCGAAGGGGATCTTGTGTAAATAAAACATTTATTGTGAAGTCATACTAGTTCAAAAGATCAGTTTTATCACTACAGGCAAAATGTAAGAAAAAGAACAGGAATATAACACTTCAAGTTACTAAATAGCTAAATAATGTAACTATTAAGACTTAATCATGTACTGAATACACTGTTTTTGTAATCATAACTCTCATTTATCATAATAATATAAATTCTTTAAATAATATTTATTTAGCTATATCTTTCAATTCAATAAACACTTGCAATTCTTCCTTGTTTTCTCAGAATTGTGAGATAAAAACTTGCAATTGTGAGTTATAATGTCAGAATTGTGATTTTCTTTTTAAATTACGAGATCGCAATTGTATTAATCAAAGTTGCAATATATAAACTTAAAAATCTGGTTTGTGGAGATAATTGTAATTGCAAGTAATGAAGTCAAAGTTATAAAGTCAGAACTGTAAGATATAAACTCACAATTGTGAGAAAATGTCAGAATTGTGAGTACTTTCCTCAAAATTGGACTGTTTATATCTTCCAATTCGGACTTTGTAACTTGTAATTGCTAGTTTATATCACAATTCTTAGAAGAAAAAAAAAAGTCAGAAATACGAGTTATAAATTTGTAATTGTAAAAAAAAATGATCAGTTAAAAAAAAAAGCATTTATTCAGAGTCGGAAATAAGCTTCCATAGAAAGGCATTTGTCAGTTCTTATACAATGATTTTAACATGTTTATATCAAGCAGCCATGTCAATTTAAAGGCCATTTCTTGAGGAAACTCCTCCTCTGATATCTCTGAGGCTATATGAAAAGTAACTGTGAGGAATGAACTGCCTAGTCTGTTGGCCTTGTGACAATCAGAAGGGACATGAAAGGAGTTAGTCATGCAAATACAACTTAATGAAGTGTTTTAGTCCCTTAAGAAGGACCTTTTCGGTGTGCCTTTTGTCTCTATTGAACATCCTGTTCGTAACACTGGTTGCAGGCAAGAAAGAAAAACTCAATTTGTGCGGCATTTGTACATTAAAAGCCTTGTACATGAAAAGAGTTGCTGAGCTTTGCTTGCGAATTAAACCACACAAAAAATGCTGTATTTCCACAGCAGAACCAAGACGCTGAATTCATGTTTACTCGAAAAGCTGGAATAAATTTTATCTGACATAGAGCACATTGTGTGTTAGTTATTCCCCGAGTTGAATGAAGCAGAAATATTGATGACATTTGAAGAGCTGGAGTTCTTGAAAACTCGTTCAGTGCACTCCAATTACATCTGAAGCCTGGGTTTTTCTTTAATTAATTGCTCAAAATCATTGATGACTCTATTACAGAGTGTGAACAGCTAGTGTTGACAGGAATCGTCTTCAGTCTGTTGCATGAAGTTTGTTCACGATGTAAATTTGTTCCCGGTTCAACACATCTCCCGTGGTAAATTAACAGAGCCAAGGTCGATACGCCTGGAGCACATCACTGGATACAATGCAAAATTGCATTGCTGCCACTTTCTCAGCAGAGCAACGACAGAACATAGTGATTCGATGAATGAAGGGAACATCAGCTAGTGCATCAGAAATGAACAATCTGTTCAGATGCTAAGTTAAAAGGAATACAGACAAAAAGAATAATCTTTCAGCGCAGACACAAATTGTATAGCTAAAGTTACCATTCAGAGTTTCTGCTCAGTCATAAAAACACAGAGACATATGTATAAAGACAACTGGAGCACTGAGACTGAATTCTGTGAAGGGAATGATCTCAGATATGGCCGACCTGTAGAACTTCTCCTGGTTAACAACTGCAGGTAAAACCATTATCCACTGTACAGATAAATTACACCTGTGTTCAATACCAGCTAAGCTTAGTCTCTACTTGCCTTTTTATTTCTAGTATTTTTATTTTAAGGAACAGTTCACACAATAATGGAATTTTACTTACCCTCATGCCAAAATGTTGCAAACATGATGCATGTGAGTTTAATTCTTCATCAAAACAGATTTAATGTCATTTAACACCACATCAATTGTCGTCAGAACGGGAAAAAGCTGATAAAAACATTACAATAAGGAATAATAATAATAAGGAATTCACATGACTCCACTCTATCAATTCATGTTTTGTGAAGTGTTAAAATTGAAATCCATCAAACTGTTTATATCTTCAAGCCATTGCTTAATTTAAGTCCTCTATCTATAATATAGCTTTCTCCACTGAATTAGGAGATAAATATGTAAAGGTATAGCATAATTTAGAAGTGAAAACTGTCCACTACGATTCTAAACAAATGTGTCTGTAGATTTTGATGGACTTTTTCTACTGCAGAAAGATATATTATGGATTTTGACAAGAAGCAATGGTTGTAAGTACAAAAATTAACTCATCGACATGTCGGATGACAGGAGGTTAATTAAACATTAAGCTATTTTTATTTTTGGTTGAACTATTCATTTAAATCTAAAGAAGAAAAAGAAGAAAAAAAAAAAAGAAAAAATTGTCATTTAAAGACTGACAGCCTATATCTGAATAAGTATGAAACAATGTTTTAAGTTTGTAATTCACAACTTTTAAAATTTGAACAGATTTTTTAATGAAACAAATAAGGATAATGTGCTTTATTGTGCACAGATGGATGACAAATGGAAACAACATGTGCTCTAAAATCAGCTGGAAATATTGGACATTTTATATCCTCTGAATAGAATTGTTCAGAAATCTGTCAACTCTTACCATATCTGAACTCTTAAATATCTACAGATGATATTTGGTAACTATCACTGACTTCTCCAGACTGCAAATCAAAGATAATAAATTCCAGCAAAAAAAATAAAAAAATAAAAATAAAAAATTGAATTTTATAGTTTTGGAAATACAGCATGTTTTGAGAATAATTTTGAATATGCTCATACAAATTTAATGTCATATCGTAATGAAATTAGTAATTTTAAGAAGTCGTAATTGTCCAGCTTTATTTTTAGAAATATTTAATGTCTATTTTCATAACCTGGATTCTATCTCATCATGTTACGACTTTATTAACACAATTCAAAATACATATGCATCAACCTATACATATCCACATACCCACAAACACACAACATGTAGTGTGCGTTTTTTAATGTCAAACTAAACACTATCATATAATTCAGTTAATATTCTGCAAACATCTCTTTTATGCTCCACAGACGCAAGAAAGTCATAAGTGAGTGAATAAAATAATGACACTATTTTCATTTTTAAATGTTCCTGTCTGTCCTGAGCTTAACACACTTGCATTGACTTTTATGTGTGTTTGACAATATAATTAGTCATCACTGGAGTAGTTAAACCTCAGGCTTTGTGAAGCGCACTTTGACACGGGTGAAGAAGACTAGCTGTAAGCTAGACAGACATGTCATTATTGTGGTCTTTGTGTTTGTCCAGGTCCTGAGTACACGGACACCTAGAAAAAAAACTCCTTGACATTAAGCAGAGGCATTGATATTTCTATTTTGAGGCGCATGCTCATAATATGTTCTCATTTGGCACCTTCACCAAGGTTATTTTGGAGAGGTGAATATAACAGGACAAAGAAATACAGATCATTGTGAAATTCGTACAGAATCAGATTTGTTATATAGATCCTTCCCACTTTTTTTATGCTATATATTAATTACTGTCTTTCTTATTCTAATTCTTTGTTTACAAGTGCAAAACATTAGGCAAATATGCAAATTGTGGGTAATAGAAGTGCAGAGGAATTAAATATGAGTGCTGTATTTAATTAGAATCTTTATTTGCATAATATTTGTAGAGAATTTAAGTAGGTGGCAACTATTAAAGTGAACTTTTTTTGGCATAAATGTCTGGTTACTGCACTGTATTTTAATGCAGCCCAACACAAGCAATCAGCTAAAACTGTTTTGTGTCACAATATCTCATTGTAAAAATCATAAATTCACAAATTCATTATTTTCACAGCCACTTGCAATGGAGATATATCAAATGCTGAGATTAAACTGTCAGCATTGATTTTAAATGCTTTAATACACGCTCAACAGTTATTCAGTGCAGCAGCAACTAATTTCTCTGTCAAGCTGCTGCTGGGGGCCGACAGAGACTCGGGGCACAGGATTAGCAGAATGACAGAGCAGTTATTACATCTACAAATCCACTTTCACAATTAAAGGTGCTGGAAAGAGTGTCCCAGTCTATTTGAAGCCGTTTTTTGTCACACCCGTTCCTGCTGTTTGACCCATAAACCCCTGGAACATATGCTAGAGGACATTCTACAATAACGTGGATGATTAGGAGATATATTTATTTAAGGAAATGCGGTAAACAGGAAAGTTTGTCAAGGACATGCAGATGAAGCACTGGGTGCCAAATGAGTCTGGACCACCTTTCTCGTCGAGGGAACACCCTCAGGCGAGAAGCATGCCATTAACATGGCAGCAATAATGAAGGTGGAGAGGAAATAATTAGACTTGTAGAATGTAAATTATGGAGCCATTAATCATTAAACTGGGTCAGAATTAGCACTCACCGAAAGTGGCAAACAAACAATGCTTTAATTATCGGCCAATTAGGTGGTTAATAATGGTTTTCAGTGGAACGATGGGCCTTGCTGCCATCAAATACATATTTTCTTTTTGTTTTTTTACTGTTCACTTGCAGCAGGTAACTGAGATGCCTATTACACCAGGTTAATGTAACTGACTCTTTTATCAACTAATACTAATTTTCACAGTGCTTTTTGTTCTTAATAATAGTTTTTGGTCCTTTTAACGCACACACACACACACACACACACACACACACACACACACACACACACACATACAAAGCAAATAGAAATATGCTGTAATCCCCTGAAATAGTATAAAGTTAATTGTTTGGTTAATTTATAAACTGTGTTTTAAACATTTTAGTATGAACTAATATACTGTTAACGATGCATGCTGTTAGCAACATATATTTATAAAAGCAAATTAAGTATTCTCATTATCACTATTTTAGTTCATTTGCATTTGTTTCACTCTTTGTGCAAACGCTATAATAAAAGCTGTAACAATACTGTAAGTGCACAATAGTTAAATTAGATTTTTATTGCTTTAAAAACACTATTTATATCTTAACAGCTTATCATCACAATGTCTCTTTTGATGCTTGTTAGGTGTATGTATGCACAAAACTGAACCAAACTGAATGCACTTTCATTGTGTTTCACAGGTAAAGGATTTCATTCTCTTCAATTCCTTCAAAACCACTCACACCAGTCCGCAAAGCCAAAGCACATTTATTAATTCATTTTTTAATTGAATTTTCCCCACAATTTCTCTGCTTAGTTAATTCCCATGCTGTCCTGAGGGTGGATGATTGGCGTGTAATTACTAGCTGTTGGCACAGACAAGACCCAGTATGTCCTCTTTTTTTTTTCTCTCCCTCTGCCTTTCTTTTTATTGTGGATCCTTTTTTTAAAACTCTGTCTGCACTTCTTCCCAAAGTCATCTCTCTCTGACTCTTCCTTTTCGCCTCACCCACATATCTTCTCCATCTTCTCGTGCTGTTTAATAGTTTCTATTCTTCCATTAGCCAAACTGCCTCTCTCATTGTGAGGGTCCGTGTGGGTGTTTCCATGTAAAGCCCTCTTTATATGGCATAACAAGAGCTTTCTTCATAATAATTATTTCTTCCTGCAGACCTATCAAACTGGGCATCGGCCCACATGGCGTCGCAGTTAAACTCCATTCTTTGAGGACACGTGTTAATAAAACAAGTGGCAGATAACAGTAATTACCACTCAATGGCTCCGGTTCTCTAGAGGGGGCCACGCAGAGAGAGACTCCGGGGCTGTGTGTTAAGTTCGTTTAAAGGGTTAGCTCACCCAAAAATGTAAATTCTGTCATTATTCCCTTTCTTTCTTTAGTGGAATTTATTAAATGTTCATTTTTGCAGGACATCCTAGCTGCAACTTTAAGTAAAATGAAAGTGAATGAGGAGTTGGGCTGTCAAGTTTTAAAAAGAGCATACAATCACCAAAAAACCATGCTATGATCAATCAGTCTAATTTGTGAACTCTTGAACACTTGTCTACTCACATCACATATGTCCCATAATGGCCCAAGCGCTCAAGTGGGTGTGAAGACTACAAGTGTGTGAAGGACTCTGATTACCCAATGAAATGCACTTAAAACATGTAGAAATGCATGATTTTACGGTTTTATTGACTCATTTTCAACAAAAATGGCCAAAAATGGGTCCCACTTAAGCTCTGTTCACACTAAGAACGATAACTGTGAAGATAACTATAAAGATACTGATTGTGGGATGTTCTGTGAGCAGTTGTATGGTTGGAACTCAGCTAGTTTGATTCTTCAGTTAGAAAGAACTGCAGCTATTGTGAACACATCCAATCTCAAGGTTTATTGATTTGTATGGGTATGCACAAAATGCGGTTTCTGTTGGAGAACTAATGAGGATGGTAAATGTACATGTGATAATATGAGATGACAAAGATACAGAGATGAACTAAATACTCAATAAGAACTCTATATAAAACTATATAATTATCTGAGGTAATAGTGAACACACAGCGACAAGGCGACGCGATCCCACTCATTTAAATGGAGAGCTGGCGATTTCCGGCGACAAGAGCGACAGCGGCCGTGAGTGACCATTGGCGACAGTCATTTGCCTCCAAAACGTTTGTATACAGCGGCAAGAAACCTGATTTTGCTGTCAACAATGACATTACTATAAGTCAAAAGAACACCCAATAGAAGTCACTGCTAGTGTGAACGAGGCATAAGGCAGCTTTATTTAACAGACCGGGGCTGCTGCTGCTGCTCTGTGTCAAATTACACTGTGTGCGCTCGACGCTAACGCTCTTGTGTGCTCCATGTAATGCCGATCAGAGACTTGATCAATATTTACTTCAGCAATGTTACACGACATGCAATACTTTTTAGAAATAAATTATAATCTTTGATTGCAAACAATCGAATGATGCCTAAGCATTAAAGCTATTGCATTTATAATGTTTTTCTGTGCCTTTATCATTACACCTGTGGTGTGGATCTTTTTTAGTTGTCGTCCTTGGTGTGAATGGACCTCAGGCTGGTTTAGTGAACTGAATCAATTGACCAACTAACTTGTTAAAGGGATGCCACCAACCTTTGTGAAAAATTTAGATGAGGTCTACTGAGTAAATATACTAAATGACAAATTGTTATTGTTATGATCATAACAGAATATCACATACTGTAATCAAGATCATTTTTTTTGTTTGAATACATGTGATTTACTAACTGCATGGTTTGTTTTATCCAAGAACTATACATTTTTGCCATATGGACATTACTTTGCTTAGTTTGTGAGGGCAGTGATGTATTATCATTACTGGGGAAACCACTATTTTTAACGCTCCAGAAGTGGCACCTAGTGGCAAAGAATGAATTTGCATTTTCATTCAGACCACCAACAAGTGGGCAGGCAATACGCCAATGTTTCATGCCAACGTCAACATAAGATTTGTTTTAAAAGAAAGCCTTGTTTCAATGATTCAGAGTCGGCTCTTTATTTTAAGAGACAATAACTTTATACACGCTGAACTTTAAGATTTAAAACTATGCTGTGTGCAAAGTTCACACAGCATGAAAGGTAATTTTCAAAAATCCATAATAGGGGCACTTTAAAGAATGGTACACTCATGACTTAAGTCAACTATCAAATATTTGATGATTTTCACATATAGGTTGAAATATTGACTTTTATGGTGCTTTTTTCATTTTGAAGCTTGACAGCCTCAGTCTTCATTCACTTTCATTGTATCCATGTTTGAAAGGACATGAGGTTGATTGAATAATGACAGAATTTTTATTTTTGAGTGATAGCCTACCATTCGCACTCTTTCCATCCACCCATCCATCCATCTGCCACCTCTGTCAGGCTGTCGCTTCTCAATGTCCTCCCTCAATCACTGGAGTATTAGCATAAGTAATTACAAATTCATGTGTGCCTGCATGGGTTTCTAATTTAAAATAAATGTGTTGATCTCTTTGATTTGCTTTTAGTTCAGAGCAGCCCGTCTTGTACAATTAAGATAACAGGGGTTTGTGATGGGCGTCGGCAGAAGGGGGTAAATGGAATTCCCTCCCTCTTTAAGTTGTTATCTCTTTTTTGTTTTAAAGTCTTCCAAGCTTTTTTAAGGCTCCAGCGGCGACTCGCTCATGCTGCATATTGAAGTCTGTGTGGCTATCGCGAGGATCCACAATGAATGGTGTTTGGAGCTCGGTGCTCATGTAATTCTATTGATTTTACTTCAAAGCAAATGTGTGTGAAACACAGGGATCCATATCCACTTTAACCGCAGAATAACGCTTCACCCTGAATAAGAGCGGGATGTAAATACACAATTTAAATTGCTCTAAAACAGCCGTCGCCTCTGACTGAAATCACAGTGAAGTTGATTGTATTCAAATGAGTGTCAGAGCTGCACTTGACTTGCATGCGTTCACAAAAGAGCTCTCAAGCTTACGATATAGTATGCTTTGTCAGGAAAAAACGACTTCACAGGAGCCTGGTGCTGCAGCAAAAAAAGGAAAGAAAACAAGCAGGGAAACAGCATCTTCACTTCAACAACAGTTTCAGTAATATTAGGGGTGGGAGAAAAAAAAGGATTGCAACACTATTCTCTTTTCAACGAATATTAAAAGAGCAGAAAAAAACAACTAACAAACAGATCGATGCATTAGCGCGAAATAGACTTGCTGATGTCATGATGTTATCTGTAATAATCGAACAGCAATTACACAGAAAAAAAAACTTCTTCACTGCCTTTAACTGGAAATCTTTATATACTTAAAGCCCTCTCAGATAACAAAATCACTTATCGCTTGTAGTGCGCTTATTTCTTCCCTTTATTATTTTGTATAATATTTTTCAATTTAATAATAGTTTAATACATTTTAAAATACTTAACAATATTAACATTGAAAAACTAAATTCTTAATAGAATTCATTAAATTGAATATAATAACATTGAGCACATACATTTGTACAAGAATTGTTTTAAAACTATATTGTGATTCCCAAAGTTGGAATTGGTTTAGAAAAAAATAATGGTATTTAATCACAGTACTTAAAATAGGCCTATAAATGAATACATAAAATATGTATTAATAGTTAAGACTGTCCAGCAAATTTGAAAACTCACACAAAGGAGTGGAACTATAGCATAATGCAGTGATGGAAAGATTATTATTCACGTGCTAGGTGATTTTTGTGATCTTTTTTGTGTCTATTGAACACACAATGTAAATATTAAGAGTGCATGGTGGGGGAAAAGTATGTGAACCCCTTGCTATTCATTTTTCAAAGGCTAACTGAAGTAATGAGCAAGTCACTGAGATGATTATAGAGAAAGAGCCGCCCTTACATTTACAGTATAAGTACAATATTGAGTATTCAATATGTCATTTCCACCATTATTATTATTCAGTATGTTGAATGACTGATTTATGTCTCTCTTTATATGAAGCAGTGGGATTGCCACTCAACACCCAGCAGACTGCAAGTTTCCTTCAGCTGTGACAAGTCAAATAAAGTTTTAGGATTACAAGAGGGAACATTTTCAAGGGCTAAGAAACAATGTGGGTAAAATGGAGAAAAGTTAAAGTTAGAAAGAGCAAACTAGAGAGAAAAAGACAGAGAGAGTGGGGTAGAACATTTCAGAGGAGCCCAGGGCTAGCTGTTGTTCAACACCTTGTAAGAAGATAGTCCCATGCCCGTGGCTTTACCCGTAGCTCCCTATTTTCCATGAATTAGGTTGTCAAGGCCTGGAAAAGGCAATCCGATTCTGTTCATCATTCTGAGATTATTTCCAGTTGTCTCTGAAAGCCACAGGCAGAAGCGTTTGAAAGAGTTGCTTATTAAACCTGCACCAAAAGGGAGGAGCTGAAAGGCAGGAGCAGACACTTTTTTGAATGGCTCTTCTGACAACGTAATTTGCATTCTGTAATTAACTGTCTCTCCTGCCCCCCCCACCGCTTTCTTCTCCACCGTTCTTGCACCCCTCCTCTGAACCAGAGGTTAGAGCATGACAGTTCCAAGTCTGTGAATTAGGTCTGTGTTGCCCCGGTAACAGGTCTTTATCAAAGACCAACACACTGAAGTAGGAGGAAAGCTGATGTCTAAACGAAGAGTTTTTTTTTTCTCCCGCTTACTATTTGCTTCTTCGCTCTTTTTGTGTGTTTTCCGTATGCATGCAGCACTGCTTCGAGAAGCGCAGATATAAGCAACACAAAATGTTGTTGAAAGTAGAAAATGTTGTGACTGTGGACAAAATGAAGGATTATTAAAACTTAAAATATTAAAGTGTTTTGTGTGTGTGTATTTATATATGTGTGTATGTATATATATCTTTATGTCAAATGATTAATCACATCCAAAATAAATGTTTTTGTTTTTATGTAATATATGAGTGTGTATGGTGTATAATTATTATGTATATATAATTATGAACACATACATGAATATATTTAAGAAATATATGTATAATAAAATAACATAACAAAATATAATAATATAAATATATACATTTATACAAATGTAAATACTTTCAAAATATATATTGAATGTGTGTATTTATATATACACATAATAAATAAACACAATACACATGCATATATAATGCAAGCAAAAACTTTTGAGAAGAAGATATAAGAATAAACTGATCTTAAAGGAACACTTCACTTCTTAAAAAAAAAAAGGCTCATTCTCCAACTCCCCAAGAGTTAAAAGTTGAGTTTTACCAATTTTGAATCCAATATAACATCACTACATCTGAATAATTTTGATTTAGCAAGATATTTTTAAATAGCACTTATGGACTTATTCAAAATAAACACCAATTTATGTTTTTTTTTTTTTAATTAATTTTTCGTATTTCAAGGGCCCCTTTAACTCCAAAAATATATGTGATAGATTCAGATATTCTTTTCACCTATATAAATCTCCAGGGTTTTTAAAATACATTAAATGTTAGATTAAACAACCCTAAATTCAATCTTCTGTCACTGTGCACAACAACCTCAGGGATCAGGAAAATTTCATGCTGTACTCTGATGCTGTTTGTTGCCATTTAGTTTTTGGAAAGAAAATAAAATCAAACCCTCCGGGGCCTTAAGCTGTGAAAACAGCAAGCGAAGCTAATATTTAGACAGGGGAGCGTATAATCGTTAACATTCAGCCTTCGTTCACCACATAACTGCTTGTTCCCCGTCTGCACTTGTGGCTTCCCGAGGTAGTCAATCTGCTCACCACCACTGAAATCGATAGGCGTGAGAGTAGATAAGTATGAACGGAGTGGCAAGATCTGCAGCTATTGTCCTCTTTAACCTCTTCCCTTTACTGTGAGAACTACAAGGGGCCATTATAAAATGTTCAGAGTAATAGATATTGAACTAGCATTCCAAATGGGCCGAGCGAAAGGTAATCAAAGCATTCAGTAATTACAGAGTCTTCTCTAGTCCTCCCCAAAAAGACTCCATTATGTTCTTGTTCTCCTGATAATAATGAAACAGGTGTTCGCCTATGTGTGTCTGTGTGAATTCTTTTAAGTCAAAGGACACAATTACATAGGAATTGCTAGCGTGGCCTATTTGCTTTCAATTTGAGAGCCAGATAATGGTAAAAGTTTTTCAGTGTTTTCTTAGAAGAAACAAAGCAAGTTTAAAAAAGCGGTTCCTTATTAATTATAGTAGAGGAAACTGATATCATGATATGAACAAATTATTTTGCATCAAAAATGAAAGGTTCGTAAAGATGCAAAGCAATTGAATATTTGTGGTTTCAGATGGACAGATTTAGATTTGGCTGGTTACCATTTCACGTGCAGTATGTCTTCCAACTAGATTTGTTTATTTTATTACTTGAAGCTAATCCTAATAAATTAATAAAGCTCTGCTGGTTTCAACCTCTATTATAATGTTTGTTTAAAGGCAAATGTTATGTCGTTGCTAAATTGGTCCATTGTATGTCTGAGGGCTGAATATTATTTCTTTATATCTCAGGGGAGCTGCTTTTGTGGCACGTAAGTGTCGCATTGGAATTCTGCTCAGGACCAGACCAGTGTCTGACTGTCATCCCTAATATGGATGGTGCCAATTAGACCACAGCTACAGAGCCTCACACTCTATCACATAGTCTCTTATATACAATCCACTTTAAACATTTAGCCCACTACACACTCATTAATCCACACCCAGTTTTGTGTGACAGAATTTATTCCTATGTTTTTCGTCACAAGCCACAGATCATCTCAAAAACAATTCTTTATGTAGTATGTTAATATGTGTCTGGGTATGGTATTGTAACACCTTATGTCTTTGTGTAGGCTGTCTCTGTGTAGTTTTGCTTTTGTTTTCATGTATCCAATTTTGCCCTTATTTGGTTGTTCCTGTCTGTTGATTAGTTATTTGTGTTAATACTGCCAGCCATGTTCCCCATGTGTTCTGAGTTTTCCCTAATGTTGTAATGTTTATAAGCCAGAGGAGTTTTGTCCTGTTGGTCGGTTATTAAGGTTATGTTGTGTGTAGTTAATGTCGATTGTCTGCCTTTTATTTTATTAAAGTTAATGTTCACCAGCTGCTTTCGTCTTCGCCTGAGAGCAAAATATACCTTTAAGTTGTTGATTTCTCATTTTCTGGGCAGGATGTTTGTTCAAAAGTCTTTGAGCTCATGCACAGTTTTTTTTTCCATCCACCATTCCTCTTGTTGAGACTTTTGCTGGCAGCTATTAGAAGTCTGGGTGAGAAAGGTATGGCTTCTTTCAAGCTCTGTAGGGGAAAAAAACAAAACAGTATTTAGAGTCAAACACATGCAGTGCACCTATCTTCAAACATGCACACTGACCATTTCAGACATGTTTTTTTTTTTTAGTTCAAACATTTGAGAAAAATTAAAGGGAAATAAATGACAGTATTAAGATGTAAAATGCATGGTGCTTTCTCTCTTTTCTTCTAATAGCTTAATTAGTATAAGCCCTGGTTAGAATAATTGTGGAGAAGCCAAAACAAAAGAAAATTATCCTGTCTGATACTCTCCAAATTATAAACACAACAAGTTTCACTTAAAATTGCCTCCTGATACATCACCACTAACCACGAGTCGATTTATAACAAACCTTTCATTCTACCACTAGTTTATTTTTTCCTTTTAAACTGGAAGTTAAAGTGCTGCCGCAATTTGTAATTGTCATGACTCCAGACCATCAATTAACATCATGTGATGTGAAAAAGGTTACACTTCATTTTAATGTGTCCTTGTTACAGTGTAATTATACATACAGTGGTTACCCTTTAGTTTGATAGTCCACTTTGACAGTCTAGTACCTATAAGTATCTCTGTAACTACATGTCAACTTATTCTCATTAATTTGCAACTCAAATCAGAGTGGACATTTAGGTTTAGGGTTATCAGAGTAAGTTTCTCATATATAGGCAGCATGTTGTGGACCCAACAAAATAAATAGTTTGAAGATATTAAGCAGACAATCTATTAATAGTCTATAATATATAAAGTTACTTACAGTTAATACAATGTCTAAAGTGTTACTGTTCTGATGAAGAAACAAACTCAACTCAACTTTTTTTTGGATGGACGGATATTAAATTATTAGCAAACTTTAATTTTTGGATGAACTATTCCTTTAATAAACAACAATGCTTGAAAAGAATACAAAAAAACTGACTGGTATAAAGCATATTCCTCTCACCCAGCATAAAAAGTATCTCTTCTCCGGAAGTAACCACAAACAAGTATTCTGGTATCATCCATACAACACAACGTGCACATAACTCTACCCTCGTCCCTCCTCATCTTCTTACATTCTCTCCATCAAAGCTATCCTCCGAGCAGTTGAGGTGGGTACAAAGAGAACTTCAAACTTGAAAATCCAACAACAACATCAACAAAAAAAGCAATTTCCCAATTTGTTTTATTTATGTGACACGCGCTTTCCAGCAGAGAACTTATCTGCAGTCGTCAGGAGGCCTGCGAGTGGAGGAGCACCTAATCCCAAACAGAAAGCCTCTGCTAATCTTAAATGGGATGGAAATCCTGGAGATCCTGAATAACTCAACACGGGCCACTCATGTAACTATGGACGAAGCGGGAAACAATCATTTGACAAATGTGATAACACTAACAATAGCGATTTGGCAGCTGAAACTGCAAAATTTGCCTATTGCAGAGTCACAAAACTGAATCTAATTTTTAAGTTCCAATCCAATAAGCTTGGATCTAATTAAATGTGGATTTATAATGCCACTTTAATTAGTCTATATTATATTTTGAACAATGCCATCTTTAATTTTGCAAACTGCTATCAGACTTGGATAGGTTTTTAGATTTTCCGTGATTATCTTATAATGAGTTCTGCATTGATGTCTTCATATGGTCTGATGACATTTCCTCTTTGGTTTAAAGCCACTATGTGATGTCCATCCGACAATAATTTGTCTTAAAACCAAATCTATTAGCATTACACCAACCTACAGGGGTAGAATACCAAGTAGAAATCAATGTAGAGAAATCGTTTTATATTTTTTTCCTACTTCATTTCTATATATACTTATAAAGATTTGTTTTATTTTTGGATTTTTAATACATTTTAAAAGATTTTGAATATAATTATTTATAATAGATATATGCTGTTCAAGCATTTGGAAGAAAACTAATTATATATATATATATATATATATACACACATAAATATATATATATATATACACATAAATATATAAATGTATATATATATATATATATATACACACATATATTTACATTTACATTTACATTTATTCATTTAGCAGACGCTTTTATCCAAAGCGACTTACAGGTGGGGAAAATA
>JAUMHG010000060.1:15457695-15475717 GCA_032359395.1 Enteromius anoplus | reverse complement strand
TCACGATTTGAAATGGCTCAAATCTACTTTTTATTAAGTTTTAATTCATCAATAAATACCATCCAAGGCTGACTTTTTTCAAAACACTTCTTTATTCGCTTCTAAGAAGAAACCCCAGAAGTTATGTGAAGTCTAGCTCCATTGTTGTTCAAAGTAAAAGAAAAGGGGGGAAAAAACAAGGTCATATTATGTTAGTTTTAATAAAGAAAAATGTGAGAATTTTTTTTTTTATTGTATTTTTGCCGTATTGAAAACATACCGAACCGTGACACTACTGTATCGTATTGAACGAACCGTGATTTTTGTGAACCGTTACACCCCTAATTTATATATATATATATATATTTATTAGGGCTATAGTCATGATTCGATTCTCACTCACATGCTTGCGATTTCTTGCGATATCGATTATTTTGGACTTGTATTGGGTACAGTAGAAGCAAAAATATGAAAAAAAAATGAAATCCCTGGGGATAGACCTAAAGGCCTGACATACCAACTATTCAGTTACAAGAGCCCTCTCTCTCACTCATCAGACGATGTGCGGAAAGCAACTAATAAAACTTTAAATTTATCTGATCTATTTATCTGAAATAATACTAAATAAAACTTTTTTTTGACTGGTAAGGGAAGGATTCAGGACAAAATAACCTTAGATTGCAGTTTTCTGCAGACATGAGGAGAGATCCATAATCACACATTTTTAAGATGCTGACAGCTTAATGGCATTTTAGACAGTACGGAAGACAGGTGGGCGTGACTGTAGCACAGCCTATGGTGTGTAGGCACACGTACACGTGTAAACAATAAATATTTGGGGCCCTACATAAAGCACCCTCTGAGGTGGCAATATTTTACAATGCAGCAGAGAAAACCGAGCACAGATATCTATAAATCACTTCTAGCATGAGCTATTCTGGTTCAAAAGAGTACCGTGAAGCCAGCAAAAGCCTTGTCGTGAATGAATGATGGAAATAATTATCTATATCTGAACAAAAATTATCATTCAGTGATCCGGACTTCACTTTGTAGCTCTGGACATGACAGGATTCTTATTGGTTCTGAAGTTCTTATTCAGGAACCGTAGCTCAACCATGGCTGCATATTCTCTCTCTCTTTCACTGCTCAGTGCACTGCGGGGTGTTTGTATGGTCTTGAAGATTAGAGGTGACAGCGGTTCCCATGTGGCCTCTCTGGGAACGCTGTCAGACAGCCGCACTGTACACACATGCAAAACGACACACACACATAATAAAATGAGTAAAATGGTCTATAACTCTGTTCCAACTGTTGCTTTTTAGTGTTAGATCAAAAACACTGGCATTTGACAAAGTCTTACAACCTTTTAAAACCTCTCTTTGAGTCACTGCATGTCAACACACATATATTGTGTTTTACTAATTCATCTCCTTGCTGTTTAATGGTCTTTTCTACACTTGCTTTTGGTTGTGCTTTTATGACATTTTAATGGTAGTTTCTTTCCCTTTCCATCTGTCACTGATACAGTCTCATGTCTGATCTGACAGTGGATTGAGAGGTTTGGTTTAGTATGATTGACAACTCTATTCTCCAACAGAAAGCATCCTTTAGTAAATCACAGGGATAAACTCAAATGACATTCATAGATGCTCCAGCAATTCATTTGTGTTTGCCCAAGACACTCAGTGTTCACATAGAAACAACATGAATAGACCAGGAATGCCAATCTGATCTCACAGCAGTTCATACATATTTTACGAGGTGGATAAATTGTACAAATTTGTACGACCTCACAAATTCATCCGATTTTTACTAATGTCTTTTTTCCAGTGAAATTTTATATATATATGATTTTATTTTTTATATTTTCATTTTCATTTTCAGTAATTTTATAGTGTCTGTGTATTTTAAATATTACTATTTATTTTTAAATGTTTCATTTATTATTTATTTTCATATAGTAATATTATTGCTTTAACTTTACAATAAATTATTTCTAAAAGTTTGTTTATTTTTAGTTTTTTATTTGATATTTCTATTTTATTTGTGATTTATTTAAATGAACAAACATTTATTTTATTTAATGATAATAGATGTTGCTTTGATTAAATGTTTTATGGTTTTGTATTAGTGGTTAGGGCTGTTAATTGGAGAAGGTCTCTAAGAAGCAAGCCATGCATCAATGTTGTTGTGCCCTTGAGCAGTGCACTTAACTCAGGTTACTTCAGGGCAAATGTCCCTTTAAAAAGCTTGTGGCGCTGCTCTGTGGCAAGACTGGCTGCATTTTCTAGCTAATGCTTAATTTTTTGATTTTCCCTTAATTATTGCTATTATTTATTTACTAACTTAATCCTTGTTCTGAAAAAGCAGTTTATTTAATTAAATGTGTAAAATAAGTCACCCTAGTACACTAATCAGCAGTAAACAAACAAATGGATGCAACTTTAGTGAAACAGTGGCGGATGTCATCAAATTGCATGTTGATAAGTGCGCAATTATGACAAATAAATAAACATTTTATTAATTCTGGCCTGTCTATGCTCATACTGTGACATTGTAAAAACAACAACAAAACACATACCAGAATTGGATTTGTTATACAAAAAGGATTTTCAAACTGGGTTTCTGCAAAAAAAAAACCCTGAGAAAATTGTATGTGTAAAATAGAATTAGTTAGAATAAAAGTTAAAAACTTAAACTTAAAATATGTTAACAAATACATAAAATTAGTTTATATAATTATCATTTAAATTATATATTTCAATTTGATTTTTGTTTTTTTATCTCTTAAAGGTAGGTAGAAAAGTTTTTATATACAGTATATATTTTAAATATAATGTATGTGTGTTACTAAAACAGATGTGTCGCATAAAAAATAGTCACAGATTTGTACTGTGGTGTGAACGTACAGTTGCCAAAGACTCTTGTATTGTGAATTGTATTTAAAATACTGCAGTCCCTCTCCCTTTCCAGAAGCTCTTCTCCAGTGGGGCTGGAAGGGCCACTCATTCAAACGCCACATGTTGTTTTATGTGGTATATGACAGTTGTCGGGGGAGTGCTGTGTGCTGGATTTAGAATATATCTTATACCCAGGGTTGTGGATAATAGCTTACAAGGGAGGCGTATGATTGGTAACGGGCGTTAATGAATTCCTGTGTAACATCTGCCGAGATGCACTCCACATGCTGGCTATTAAAGGGAGGTGATGGAAAGCATCTCTTTCGGCAGACATTAATTGCTGCCTCCACCAGATGCCAATTCTCCCTGCCGGTAGGTAGTGATTTGATAGACAGAGCGGACTGCTCTTGTCTGATATAAAAAGAGAAAGACTGAAAGATGATGCAAGTGCCCAACCCTGTCTGTTTTGGCCTTTGTCGTGTGCGCTAGATTTTTTCATAAACCCGGAATGTTCGGAAAAAGGCTCCGCCCCTCCGTTCAGTTTCCCGGGATTCCCTGGTGTTCTGTAATTAGTCTATTTAACATTGTTTGTCTAAACAAAGTGCTACATTGATAATTTTCACAGCGTTGCACTGGTGTTTGTTTGAACCTGACAGAAGAGGAGAATGGCGGGCTGTGGGGGTGTTTATGAGTCATGCTGCTGGTGAAACTGCAAAACAGTGATGGGCGAAGCTCATTAGTGACCTTGAATACAGCAGAATCTGAATCACAGTGCAGAACACCCTCGTTCCTTTCACATATTGATTGTGTCCCAGTCGCCCTTGATAAGGGTCCTCAAGTCCTTGGACTTAATTCCTTTCACTCTCATTCTAAAGGAGTCTTGAAGAAAAACTTCTCTTGGTTGCATCGTGGAATGAATTATCGACTTAACCTGCTGGAACAATGATATGAATTAGTTTGCTGTACCATTCACTTTAAGGATCAAACCACATGCACTTAGCATGTGTTTTACAGCTTCACCAATCATTTTGAGCCATTTCTACATTAGCTAATGCACAAAGTACAGGCATATTATGATGAAGAGCCTATGCATTACTGCTTCTTGATTTTGACATAAGAGTCTATCATAGGGTGCATATTAAAAGGGGGATTTGAGGGGGAGGGGTCTGGCACCCTCATTTAACACTTTGAAACCTTCGGAAGGAGTCAAAGCACAGGAATGTGTTTTAATTTTGTGAATATTAGGGATGTTTATTATTGTTCAAATTAAAAATGTAAGTATCTTCATAAGGTATTTATACCTTATGAATTAGATTTTGATTGAATATTAGATTTTGCAATGTAATTTATTTCTAAAGCTGTTTTTCAGCCATTACTCAGTCTTCACTGTCCTTTAAAAAATCCTTTTAGTATGCTGATTTGGAGCAAAATTATTATTTTTAAATAACTATTTTTGATGCTGATATATTACCAGTTTAACACTTTAACAACAATGTAATAATTTAAATATCTTTACTTCTGAGTAATTTAAGGCATCTTTGATTAGTAAAAAAAAACAAACAAATACCAAAACCTTAATTGTAAAATGAACTGATTTTAAACTGATTTTAACAATGACAATGTTCTTCATTTCATTCACTTTTAGTTTATATTAAAAAAGCTTCACATATACAGTGTGTAATGCAAAAAAAAACCCCCATCTTTAAAATGTTATCAAAATATTAAAAAGCTTCAAATATTTGTAATGAAAAATACAGAAAAGAAGAAGAAAAAAAAGCAACTTGGGTAGCGCAAGTCAAAACTTAAAGTGTGCCCCAAAAAATGCTAAAAATTTCTTCAAAAAACCTTGGAATTCTTTGTATAATTCATGCACTGCTTTCAACACTTGTTGGAATGCCATGTTTCTACCTCCCTGAGATCTCCTGGCATCCCCAGCATGTCATTGCTTTGACAACTACCCTTCTGCAGCCAATTTACACACCTGCTGCGTGAATGACAGTAAATCAATACAGGCAGTGTCACATTTTGGCTGCAAGATTACTGTCCAGTCATGAAACTGGGCATGTGTGAAAATCCCCAAGCATGCTGTGAATTTGGATGGGTTTCAGTCGTACAGTTGGCGATTTCAGCATGTGTGCGCTATGTGTGTTACGCTGCTTAAATAAGTGTGAGGTTAAGACCAGCGCAAGAGAGAAAAGCATTATTTTCTGATGTGTATTTGTAAAATTTTTTTTAATGAATTTTATTTATTTTCTAAATAAAATGTTTGTTGTAAAATGTAAAAATAAAATAAAATAAAATGATTCACTGCCGTGGATCTATTAGTGAGCAAGTGATGTTTCAATAAAGAAACTACCTCATTTACATCTTGGATGAAATTTACTTTATGGGGGTGAATTTTTTTCTTTAACGCTATGTTCTTGTGACAAATTCTTAATGACATGCAACTGCATTGTGTGCCGTTAATGTGTTCTTCCATCATGATCGAGTGATTTTGGGTAGAAAGCAAACACTCCTAAAAAACAAAACGCTCCTCGCCTCAGGCAAAATCATGCAGCTCTGTCTAATTTCGCCTCTACCCACAACCCCTCCTCCAGTATAATCTCCCGAGCACCATAAGAGTGCAATCTGTGATGACCACGCTCTGCTCCGGCCCCCTCATGCGGCACTAACACACATAGGAGAGCCCATAAATGCTCCTCCATTCCACTCTCAAAGCGCCAGCATAGACGTCAAGGGACAATATGATTAACCCCCCATGCCACGGTTCACCAATACCCGCCGGGCAGAGCTGAGAGCTCTGCTAAAGAAGGGACATCCCTGGAGAAAAACTCAGAAACTTCCTCTCCTGTCCCCACTGCATACATACCCACACACTATATAGGATCAGCTGCCAGTCACTGCACATTCTGCAGCAGTCAGCATAATGCTTTCCAGAGATAAAGAGTTGATAGTTTGGCCGGTTCTAAACTGAACAATCAAACTGTGAAAAATCCTGTCAGTAGGGACGGTCAAATGTAACATTTAGTTTGCATCACCATCACTTGTGTTCTGAAATGATTACATCATATAATAATATAAATAAAATACCTCAGGCAGCCATATCTAAGCTGTAAAAATGGTAATTCAGAAACATGGTATGGATGTCAACCACATATTCTGGAAACCATAGAAATAATCTGTTGATGCATCCCTTCAAGCAACTGTAACAGCATTATGAAAAAAAAAAAAAAAAAAAAAAAAAGACTTTGTTTATTTACTTTATTTATTTATTGAGATCTATATGCCTAAAAATATTTGTGAGAAATCATACAACTCTAAAAACCTAGTAATGGCCTCTAAAAATTTAGCTATACCATCACCAGGAAATGTTTTATTTAAAATTTGTCAAACTAGAAAACAATTATTTTAACTTGTAATAATGTTTGAAAATATTTGTAAAAATTTCACAAAGTTTAATATATATATCTAGTATATATACTTATATATCTAATAATAGCAATAATAAATAGGCTACATAATAATCATAAAGGAATGTAATATATTATTTTATTATTATATTTATAATATATTACATTGTTTTTCTGTAATATCATTAGACAACACAAATGTAAATACCAATGTACTGTGTTTTCACATTTATTAAAAAAATAGCATTTTGAAATTCTTTTGAAAAAACAGGATCATGCAGGTAACAACACAATACTAAATAAACCATCATACATATTTTGTATGATCCTTCTTATTGTGGTAAAATCTTTCAGGTTTTGAAAGGGGATGTAAACCCTTTTTTGTTTTTGTTTTTTAAAGAAGCCTCTTTTCCTCAACAAGCCTTAATTTAATTGATCACAGTAATATTGTGAAATAGTTATTCTATTTAAAATAACTGCTTTCTATTTTAATACATTTTTAAACGTAATGTATTCCTGTGATCAAGGTGAATTTTCAGCATCATTACTCAAGTCTTCAGTGTCACATATTAATTTGCTGATTTATCTGCTTGAGAAACATTTTTATTATTCTTGTTGTTAATATTTAATACAGAGTTAATTATTGTAGTTGTTCTTTCCCCAAAAAGACCCTAATATCATAATTTAACTTAAAAAGCTTTTGTAAAATTATTTTATTCAAAAGCTTGGAGTCAGTATACATTTTTCTGATGGAAATTAATACTTTTATGTATCAAGGATGATAAAGACATTACAATGATTTACAATGACAAAATATGAAAAAAAAAAAAAAAAAAAAATACTCCATTTAGTGTTTATCACAGGGGCTTGAGAGTAAGCGTGTGTTAGAAAAGAAAATGTTTAATATATTTAAACTTTAAAGTTGTCAGCCTGGGTGTCAAGCTGCCTTTCCTTGTCCATCTGCAGCAGCAACAATCGCACATACCTAGAATGAAATTTCAGATTAAGAAAAAGTTTGTCAAACAGGTAGTTTTTGCATGCTATGGTTTTATGGTTAAAAACACTGCTTTGATGTTTTAATTATGATACAATGCAATATATACTGACCGGATGGCATAAGCAACCGACTGTAGCTAACCGTAGCCATCTCATTCTCAACACTTTAGTCAGAAGTGACACTGCTATAAAAATAAATCAGAGTGTCTTCCCATTTAAGTTGTATACCGGTAACCTAACATTAGTTTATAAAGCATTAAAATCACACACATTCACAAAATAGAAGGAAAAGTAAAGGACCTCGTACACCACGAGAGATAAGTCTATGTAATTATTTAAAATAACCCAACCCAGTGGTTCAGTGGTGAAAATTCATTTGACCCAGCATGAACAACTTTGTGTTTACATTACCTCAAATAACCCAGAATTTTCAGCCAGCACAATTAACCAAGAAATGTGTTTACAAAAATAACCCAACCCTATGTAGTGTACAGTATATAGACAGCAACAGCACACATTCAGTGTGCGTGTGCAGGTGTCTGTAAAATGTGTGACATGGGCACATGGCACTTCTATGTGTGAATAAACGAGTCCGCAATCTGAGGTGGGAAAGCAATCGCATTGTTTAGCAAGACGAGAGGCGTCTGGGGTCAGACCGCATCTGCAGAGCGGTAATAGATTAGAAGCATATCAGGTGTGGATCCTGTAGACAAGTGGCCCCAGCGTGTGCGCTCCACTCACATCTTTAATTTCACTCACAGCAGGACATTACTGCAGTGGCTTCAGAGCAAAACAAAGATACAGTTTTAAAGAATAGTTCTGGAAACCTTAGTATGGTATTCACAGGTAATACTGTACTGTACACATGTGAGAGGTATTTATTGGCTTACAGGGAAATCTGTTACGTTGTGTTAGGAGAACTGCTGTGCTTGATGGTGTCTAATCAAATGAGGTAAGAAGAACATTGTGATTGGTCTCCTTCTGAGAAACACCTCCTGTGGATTTCGGGTCAATAACAAGCACTATTCAACTACTATTCAAGTATTGGACAGATTAAATAATATCTCCAATTATTTGAATTAAACAAATAGCTCTTACCTGTCTTAGGGGAAGAAAAAATGTCTTTGTGTCAGTATTTCTGGGATAGTACAAGACTTATAATAAATGTTTTTTTTGTTTTGTTTTTTTTTAAAGCAAAACATGCAACAAAATGCTAATTATATTTGGTAAGAAAGTGTTATGTGCTAAAGCAAGACTGTTTTTGCAATCAGCATCTCAAATTAAGTTTTGCATTTCATTCAACAAATACGATGCATCTTCTATGGTTCTGCTGCCCTCTTACCAAATAATGAGCAGCTTGCATGACTTGAAAGACAGGTAAAAAGATCCCCTTGATCCAAAAACCTGAAATTGAGTACATCTTTCCACCCAAAACACCCTGCCATACATTGCAACAACACCCTAGCAACATTTCAGCAACCACAAATGAAATACTATTCAAACCTACTTTTGAATGGAAATACAGCACTCTTATCTGAGATAATGCTACCACTAACTTAAAATAAATATTGCAAATCACAAATCATCCGTAATCCCAAATTCTGCATTGTACATTGAGTCCCATGTTAGCGAGGCTGACACGCAAACTTCCCACCAGTCCCTCCTAGAGCATTTGGCTCCACTAATACTGTCATTTGTCCTTCATCCCGCCGACCGTCAACTGCAGAGTAATTACATTCTAAACGATTCTGCACACAACTGCTGAGGCATTACGTTTTTAATTCGCACAAATCACACAGAGAACAAAAATCTAATAGGAGAAGGGGGATAAGAAACGTTCATTCCGTGTTCCATTCCCTGATAAATGCACACAAGTTATCCGCGCCTCTGGTGTCCATTTATAACATTTCAAATATTTATTTATTTTGGCAACTCTACATAATCATTTTGGCTATAGCTAATATCAGGAAAAAGTCAGAGTTCCGCTGAATGCATTATTCATAAAGGAATGCAGAGGGAACAGGATTTACAAGATAGAACTGAAATTTACCAGAGTCATCTCTCTCTTTATCATGCACAAAAGCCTCTCGGACAAGGAGAAAAAAGGCTACTAGATAGAACTGAATGTGTGTAATGAGCAAAATTATGGGAGGATGAAGTAATGGAGATTAATAACTCGCTATAGACTATTCATTTGCCTCTAAAGCCAAGTCATGCACCTTGTACTTAAAAATAACCTTCCACCGTCTGCCTCTTGGGCCAGATTTACTTGCAGGGACTTAAACTTAGTCGACTAGCAACCCCTTTATAGCCTCACACGTAGAGCAATTATTTTAATACCATTTAATCAGGGTATAATTGTATAGGACCCTAAGAAGAGGAAAAGGCCAATCATTCTGAAGTGACGTTTTCTGCTGTGAATTATTTTCTCGTTTTTTATCCTGCACTCTTGACCACTGTGTCTCACTCACATGGGCTCATTTGGAGGGTAGGGTGTAGAGCTGTAGATCAGAGATAAATGACTTCATTAAAGCGTGGCTCACACTGCGCCGGAATGATTCCCGTATAAGAGATTATGAACTTCATAAGTTAATATGTTTCGATAATAGGATAATGCTTGCCCGTGCGCCACCTAAAAGATGGGGTTCAGATGTAAAATGGATGTAGGTGTTTGCACATGTGTGTTAAAGGGTACACCAGATGCAAAATTCAATTTTACATGGTGTTTGCATATAAATGTGTCTTAGCAGTGTGTGGACACAACTACCCTACAATTATAAAAAATAATTTACTCCTCCAATCTCCAAAAAACCCAAAAAGTCAAAATTCTCAAGCATTTAGATTTTTTTTTGCAAAGTATGATGTGACAGTGCTAAGGCCCCGCCCATGACCACTGACAGACCTATTGATATGACGTATTAGCATATTTCTGCCAACAAAAACAGATGTTATATCTAGATGTAAAAGTAAACACAGAAGTCTTTATTTTCTTCTGACATCAGAGTCACAGAGGACTCTGTGAATTTTTTATTTTATTTTTTAATATATGGTAATGCATCACCAAGTACACAAAAAAAAAATAAATAAATAAATAAACAGAGGGGCAGGGTGAGGAGTAGCTCATTAGCATTTAAAGAGATATGCACCAAAATTGCTTGCTGTCAACAGAACTGTAAATAGGTTTTTCATGATTTATAAGTTAAAATATATATAAAATAATCCATTTAGGTTAAAATGTAAAAGCAACAGTATAGTAATTGTATATTTTTATATAAACATAATGTTTATATGTATGTATAATTCTTGTTTCATGTTCTGTATACACACATATACATAAATAAAAGTTATTTTTAATAATATAGAATTATTATTTTATGATATTTGTATTACATGAAAGTGGATATTTTGAATTTTAAGAAGAAGGGGCTTAGTATATGAGTCTTTTGAATGTTTCTGTTAACCCCTTAACTGTCACCCCCATTTTCGGGAAAACACATGAAAAAGTACTATACAAGCTTAAAAAGATGTAATTCAGGACATATATTAAAAAAAAATGTAGGTGTCCCGTATTCGGAACGGTGACAGTTAAGGGGTTAAAGCCATATTTAGTTTCAAGTGCGAAAAAAATGAAAAGAGTTTGTTTTTATTTTCGTTACATCCTAACAAATGATTTTTTTGTTTTGATTTTACACGTCGGATCCTAAGTTCTCTATGGAAATGCTGGAGAATAAAAAGAATATTAATTGCATTACACTTACTCTTTAATTTTTTATTTTTTTTTAAACAAGATGTTTATAGTTTCAACTTTAATTGTTTTACCAGTGAATGTATCATGTCAAATCATCAGATTTTTCATTGACATACTGTGGATGATGTAAGAAAAAGTATTTTTGAAATCTAAAAGTGGTAAATTTTTTATGTTTTTCTTTATTCATAGATGTGATGTATTTTTGGTTACTCAAATTTAAACATTTAGTGGACCATTTGTCACTCAGAGAGACATTTAAAATCTGTGCAAAACAAGATGTTCAAAAGTGACAGCTCATGTAGAGTATTTCCACTACCAGAACTTTTTTCTCCTTCACAGAGAGGTTTCACCTGGGATCTGAACTTCTGAACACCTGTTCAAACACCTCCAACCCTCGGGGCAAGCCTCCAGCGACCCTCTGCTTCACTTTAGCCATAAAGCAGCATGATCGAGCAGAGACTCTGTGGTAATTGTACAGAGCTCCTCTCTCAACCTTCCCTGTCAGTAGCAAAAAGGAGCCCATCGCTCATTGCTGCCATTACTGGCCTGCATGCCGTGAATAATGCAATTTGTATCCTCCATGGAGCGCATCCAAAACAACAGCCACTCCAATAGACAAACAGCCGATTTTAGTGGAAATCCACTTAAAGCAATGGTCAAGCCAAATCTCTGGGTATTACACACATGCCTATGACCTATGAAATCACCCCTGAATCTCATTGCTAACTGTGTGGAATGTCATCAGATGAGTTTGGCCAAATCCCAGTCAAAATTCCAGTCAACAGATTTAAGATGATGATTTAGGTTTGTGTTTGGACACATGAGAGTGAGCTAATAATGACAGAATTTTAATTTTGAGAGAAACTATTCTTGGATGTGCTAAATATCTCTATGGAAGCATATTTCTACCACATATTAAAAATGTAGTGCCAGTATATCTCTCAAATAAATTTTTTTTTTCAGAACTGCAAGTGAGAAAAAAAAAGTTATATGTCTCACAACCTGAGACCCCCCCCACACTCTATGCAAGATAAGTGACTTTTTTAAGTTCATTGTAAGATAAGCTTTAATAAAGAACCATATGTAATTACAGTAACAAGAAAATCAATGAATATCAAAAGACGACTATTAGATGCATATACCAAGAATATTCTCAAAATTCAGAATTCATAAGAAAACAATTAAAACTCAGTAAAGGTCAAAAATATTCATAAATATGACCTCAGAAGATTAACATTTTCTTTTTATTAAAACGTTGTGACTCATATTTATATGGTATGTACTGCTCAGTTAATTAGTGGAATTATTTAAAACTTTTAAATATTTAGAAGATGTATACTCACACAAACACACTCTCCGTCTTTCTTACACACAGACCACACATACACAAGCCTTCAAAAACAACAGTGCTCTTTATGCCCTGCTGGGAGATGTACAGAGAGGTGTTAGATTTGTTGTACCTGGGTTTTAAAGGTCGGCAGTTGACCTTCTCTGAGCGCTAACAGCCACTGGAACTGAAATGAATCTGTTTTGGTGGGGCAGGTAAGAAAAAAAAAAGGCTGGCTTCAGAGGAAGTTGCTCAGTGAATCATCATTAATTTTAGAAACGGCATTAACCGAAAACATATGTCCGAGAATGTGTGCAAAACAGTTTGCATATTGCATGCTAATTTAAATATAGCAGTTCCAAATGTAACAGACAATAATGCTTCAGTTGTTCCACCAATATTTCATTCATTAAGCGGAAAAAAAATCTAAGTAATTCAAATGATATAGTTCCTCTTTTTTTATTCACTTAGAAGGATTTTTAAAACTGTGTCATTATCTGAGTCATCGTCCTTTTTTGAACAGTCCTTCAGATTTCTCTGTGAAGGTGTGAAACCACACAATTGCCAAATCTTCAATGCCACAGCAAAAGAAGTCAACATCCATTTCACTGACATGTTGCTCTCAACTGAGCTGGAATGCACAACATAATCCTTATATTTCCCCAAACATTCTGGAGCTCTCATCCATGATAATTTGCCTACACTGATCCGAGCAGAATCATTCAATGCAACAGGAGGTTGGGCAGAATGAACAGGTTTCATACCCCATGTGACTGAATTATAGCAGAATATTATCTCCACATGTGTAGAAGCTTTTTAGCTCTGCACAACGGCCCTCATTCCCCTTCGGTCTGCCCACCAGGGGCAGAGACTCACACCGCCACGACCGCAGACTGCTGTGAGATATTACTCTTGCTTTATTGGGCTCAACTTGATGGGTTTCTGTGGCACATCAAACAACCCTGCAAGGAGCACCTACATCCTTGTCGTTCCTGTTATTGTTTCTTCTGCTGCTGTTTCTTCTTGTTATTATTTTAAGCACAGCTGGAGACTTCGTACATAGCAAGGACAACGTAGAAAACAAAACCAAAAAGAAAAATCACATTTTTAGAGTGAAGGGGAAACTATTAGCTTCGTGGATTATTACCACAGGTCCCTGTACTATTGTCATCACGAGAAGTGGCACAGGAGAGAAGCAGATGGCATGTTGAGCTTTGAGAGCAGAAAGGAGCCAGAGAAGTAGACAAGGGCTCCAGACAATGCTGGAACAGATTGCGGTTCAGATGAGCTTTCACAAGCTCCAAATGAAAATGAGCTTTTGTTTGAGCGGTCTTTTTTTGTGTGTGATGGGCATGATACTGCTCATTAAATTTCATTATTGAAACACAAGAAATCTGGAGCCAGTAATGTCCCAGGTGGCGCTCTCCTAAGAAGGATATCTTCTGATTCAGCACATCTTACTGGAAGTTTTGTGGTTGAATGTTGGGTTAAACGAGAAACACCTGGAAACATCACTATGGATTTGTGAGTTTTGAGTAACTTAGAGCCTCTTTATTTATTTATTATTTTTTTTAAATTAGCCCTACAGAGATTGAATAGAGAGAACAGGAGATGATGGGAAACTGCTGGCCACAGCTAAAACAGGATGCTAGAAACTCATTCATTTTTTTACATATCACATTTTTCTATACATATTAAAGGAGTAGTTCACCAAAGAAATTACAATTTAGTCACTCAGGCCATCCAAGATGTAGATCGGTTTCTTAATCAGAACATTTAGATTTTTCCAATTACATTATATGCTGATTAACCAAATTAATCAATACATCTTTGCTGTGAAAATGTGTCAAATATTACATTATTGTGGCAGGCGAGTACATCAATAGCATTATAATACAAATATTGCTGTATTCTATTCTCTGTAATAACCTTAAATTATTATAATAAGAAATTCATCATAATAACCGCAGTATTTTTAATTATTGGTCCCACAGAAAAGGTACATCTCATGTCAGCTTTTTTTTTAATTATTATTATTTATTTATTTATTTATTTCTTTTCAAATGAGAATTTCAAGCTTTATTGTTATACCATTCATATGAAAGTGCAAAAATGAAGATGACAATAAAAATACGTAAGTGAAAAAAGGCCTGTGACTGCAGTCTGTGTAAATAGCAAGTTCAAGAAGTTATGTAAACAGTTACTAATACTGTAAGACATAAGCAATATAAGTTAAGTGTTAAATGCACTACATTGCTTTAGATCTTCCAAAAAGGAGCTTTTAATGCCATATGTCATATAATCTCAAAACAAAAACGTGTGTTTTTATACTACAGCTCCTGACCCCAGTATGTTCAAATAGGAATCTTTTTTTTTTTTAAACTAAAACTCCACTGAGAAACATTGCATGGAATGACTCACCTTGCTGCAGACCCCTAAAAGCACACACACATTTACACAGTTTACTGTCCCGCTCAGCTCAACTCAAAGCTTTCGACCTGCCTTATCACGCATCGCACACACCTCCCTCCTGCCATTTCTTTCTCCCTTACATTTTTTTCTGTTTCCATTTACCCCAGCACCAATATGTTTTTATTCCATTCAGTCGTTTGTCAACCTCTGTGTAGTGCCGAGGCGAGCAGAAGGCAGCAGGCAGGCTTCCACCGGTGAATACTGGCTTATTGTACACACAGCCCCTTCTCTGCACATATGTCGCAAGCAGAGATAGCACAGAGATGTGTCTCTGCTTGGTTCTCTCCTATCTCACCCAAACAGGCATATGCAGAGCTTTGAAAAAAAGAAAAATACAAAACAAATCAGAACAGAAAAAAAAGTGTTTACCTTCTTCCAGTAACTATTGGGATGGTAAAAGGTAGAAAACCAAAACCAAAATATTTCTCCACTTTCGAAAGATGAATTTTTTTAGACCTCTTTAATTAAAGTAGAAGCATAAAATAGTGAGGGGAAAGTAAGAAGTTGGAATTTACACGATTGATTTAGCTGCATTGCTAATCACACCCCAAGTCCATCTCACTGATAGACTGAGTCATTACGTAACAAGATTAGGAAATGAGGACTGAAGAGTTCCTTCTGTGGAACTTTCTGGTTACTTTCTGGAACAGGGCTGGATTATTTGCTTACTACATGGCTTTTGATGAGTAAGCAAGCACATTTCCGCTGATAACTATTAAAACGTCTCATAATATGCATTACGTTTTACCTTACTTGCTCAACAACTCCCAAACAATTCCTTCAATGATTTTTTTCCAACCCCTTCTTTTCTTGACGCTAATTTGCAGTGATTGGCCCCATTTTCATCACATTATGCCTGTAATGCCTGATATATCAGTGTTTGTGAGTGCAGTGCTGTTTTATGTACATTGTTACCAGGGATAGAATGGTTGAATCCAGTTGTATAAATGAAATTTACTGTGTAACACGGAGTGTCACGAGATTTGTCAAAGTTTGGATGAATTAATCAAATGTAGGTCAGTACACTTGAATCGACTCATGCTACAGACTGGTATCTGCAAAAACTGTTCAAATATGAATCCTGCATGTTCTTCGTGTCTCTGTAATGTATATGTGCATGACACAGATGCATGCTTTGTTTACTACACACATACTGAACTGCGATGTTTTCAACATACAGTATGTAGTCTCAATAAATGAGGACATAAATTAATCAATACATCCCCAGCACCCCTCTGAGAGTCACTTCATGAGCACTTGATCATTAAATTTGAGTAAAATTATCATCATATATAAATAGATGACACTACACACAGGTCTATATGGCAACTCGTCAAAATAAAAGTTTGGTTTAGAGCTACTACTACGACTACAACAAATACAACTTTTGTTTTAAATAACAATCACACCATATTCTACTTCGTCTGTGTTTTCATTTTAATAGTAAACTCCTTTGTCCTTTGCCTTTATCTTCACTACACTGTAAATTAAAACTATGTGACTAAACTATAATTACTGTCACTCTAGGCCAAAATTAGACTATAGGATTATTGAACAAAGCCTGTCTATAATAGGCTATTAGTGTTATAGTTTCATTAAAATAGTTGCAGTCTTCTTAACTTCTACAAAGGAGCTATGAAGACAAATACATTACTTACACTTATTATATATGTTGTTATATATTATATATGTTATATATTATATATGTTGTTATATATACACTTATTATATATGTTCATCAATTAATGTGCATGAGATGATGAATCTTCTCTTGCAGGTTATGACTCAATCATCAGAAAAATTTTCATTTTAGGGTGAACTGTCCCTTTAGGATTTCTTTGTTTCTTCACAAACCACATGCCTTATATTTAATCTTAAGCGCTTCTTCATGGACACTGTTGGTTATACATATTAAAAAAATTATATATTGTCTTAAAAATAATGGCACAACGGTAGGAAAGTAAAGAAAGTTCATTCATTATGTATGGGACAAGACTTAAAATAAAAATAGAAATATAACATACAAACATTTGGAGAAGGAGCAAAAATAAATGAATGGTAAAAAGGCAAGGTAAAAGTTTTCAAAAGAAAAAAATTAGAAATCTGTTAGTTTTAATAAATGTCAGCCTTAGAAATTGATATGATTTGATATATTACTGACTAATATATGGTAGCAGTAATCGCTTTCATGAGCCTTGCACTAAATCACAAATTATGAATAACTCATGACATTTCTCCTGCAAAATAAACATTATGCAATGATCATTTAAACCATATCCAAAACATTTCAACACTGAACGCTGCAGGGTGGAAGGTCAGTGCAGTGCCCTGTATGACATGAGATTTTATTTTATTTTAGTATTCTATGTATAGACACCACACAGCCTCTAAAGACGTACTGCATGTTTAACATTATGATGTTCCCTTTCATTCGGTCACTCTGAGTCACGTCGGTGAGCGACGAATAGGAATCTCGCTTTGAGATGGCAAATCTACTCTGCGTGTATACAAACACGCCAATGAAATTGGCATATGCTGATTAATATCCAGCTGCACCTAATCGCAGCGTGAGCATAAATAGGTCAGCGGATTAAGAATTCATTAGCTTTTCGCTTCGGAGCCGAGCTAGATGCTTTTGTTCCCAAGCATTTCTACTTCTGCTTACCTGACGGAGAAGGCAGGTGTCACGCCGTTTGGCGATTGGCTGATACTAGCACAATCCAGAGCTCAGTCGTGCGAACACAGGGACTTGTGTAACAACATCTCAGCCTGTTGGGCCTTCGGGTCAACTGGGAGAAGAGCAAACTCTGTCCGGTACAGAGGATCTCTTTTCTCGGTATGGAGTTGGACTCGGTCGCACAAACAGCGCGCCTCACAGAAGAGCGCGCCCAGTCAGTGCTGGACTGCTTGAATTCGTTTTATATGCAGGACGGCGGTTCCACTGAAACACTTTCAGAGGCTCCTGGGGCATATGGCAGCAGCCACAGCGGTCATCCCGCTGGGTCTGCTCCATATGAGACTTCAGCACTGGCTTCACGATTCCTGAGGTGGGCGTGGAAGCGCGGTACGTTCCGGGTTCAGATAACTGCGGCCTGCCGTGCAGCCCTTTCCCTGTGGTCAGACCTGACTTTTCTACGGGCAGGAGTGCCCCTAGAGCAGGTCTCCAGGCACGCTGTGGTTTACACAGACG
>JAUMHG010000060.1:15398383-15411334 GCA_032359395.1 Enteromius anoplus | reverse complement strand
GTCACTGAAAGAAATTAGCTGCCGCCCACTGCGTGCAGAGCAAGAGTTCAGATGATCGAAAAACAAAGCAGGTGAAATCCGCCGCTCACTGCGTGTCGGAATTAAAGGATGTGCAAAAATAGAAGTTAGCAAAAGAACACGTACGAACCGGGCAGACGGGCAGTATAGCACACGAGGTGGACACAGTCACAGACACAATCGGTAGACACATTAATCGTCAGACAAAGAGAGAAAAGGCACACAGGGAGAAATAGAGACGCTGATCAGCGCTGACTAAAAGCAGGTGTGTAGAGAGTCATGCAGAGTGCACTGATTGCAACCAACAGAAGCTGAGAGACCAATGAAGAGACAGAAAAAAAAACACCAGAGAGAAAACCAAATCAAACCCGGTTCATGACATATATTTAATATATTTAAAAATAGGTTTTATTTGTATATAATATAAATCATATAGATCTAAATATACACACGTGAGTACATGCAAATATTTTCAAAATATATACTCTTCTGAGTGTGTATTTAATATATATGTAATAAATATACACAGTACACACGCACATATTATTTAAACAAAAACTTTTATTTTGGATGCAAGTAATTTCATTCATTGTTTTTAACAGCATTAAATTATTTTACAACTAACAGCTATCGGTATGGTTAATATTACATATAATAATTCATAATAATAATAAATATAATTCAATTTGTCATATTATGTTATAATACATTCATACATACACATTAACAGACAGAGAGAGTCTGCCGTGACCATCACACTCATGTAATATATTTTATATTACATAATATTTATCAGTATCAGTTAACATCCTTAAAAGTACCACAGTATCTCCATTATTAAATCAGTGTAACGGTGTACTGTACATTAGCAGCAGCGACTTTGGCAAGTTGGCCAGTTGCCACATTCCAACTCAGGGAGAATAATGCTCCTGTGCTAAACTCTCCACAACATCCCCTCATTCACATACATATTCATTCCACTTCAGCTCCAATATTACAGACAGGCCTATGTGGCAGTCATCACCACCAGCTAAATTCCATTCATCACCATTACCTAAATTACACTGCATGATTGATTTGCATTGCTGTGCCTGATCACAGCATGACACAGCACTGATCAGCTGCTTTCTGCATTCATTAAACAAACCTGACAAACTTCTATCATGAGCTCAGAAATTTGTAAACTACAGAACAGGGCTTTTTTTAAATTCTTGCATCAATTTTAAACAACAAGACAGTAGAAACTGCGCCACTAAATCAATTCTGGAGAAAATACGAGTAATACTTCATCATTAAAAAATGTTATCATGGCATTGCTGTGCGGTTTTTAGAGCGCTCCAAGTAGTTTTTAAAGGAATAGTTCACCCAAATATTTGCTGACAGTTTACTCAAGTCATTGACGAATGAGAGTCCAAACAGCTGATAAAAACATTTCATTAATCCAAGCTGCATGTTTGCACTTAAAAAAATACCTGGTCTCATGACATAAACGTACTTGGGTGCACTTTTAGCCAAACATGAAAAATGTACCAACAAGTACTTATCACTGCAGTTTTAAAAAGGACCAAACACTAGAGGCAGTAAAACTCTGAAACCTTTTATTCCTTTTCACACAAATTAGTTTTGAATGCAGAGTGTCATTTTCGCACAATTGAAGGATATCATGTTATGACTTCAAAACAATATTAACATGCTGGAAGATTTGAAAACTGATGCTTTTGAACGTTAGCATCACACACGTCCAGCTTCATAGCTATGTTTTTTTAATAGACTGTAGGTTTGTTCGGTTGCTCACAGAGCACAGAGACATACTAGAGAGGCGAAGAGCTTCGGTTCAAATCCTGTGTAACAATGGTTTGACAAAGCACTGCAAATCTGTGTAAAAGCAAGTTGACATGTCACGGTTGCATCAACAAATGGGTTTTTATATCCATTTTTCATTTGTTAACACTATCCAAAAGTTTAGGGTTGGATTTGTAGGGCATGTTTCCAACACTTTTAGTGACGGTCCATGGATATTTGATTTCTGAACTGCCACAATATGTACCTGAAGCAGTGTAATAAAAACACAGCAATACATAGGTATATCAACGTAATAAACACATGCCAGGATTCATGTATTGAACCTGTTTTTTTAGCACCACTCGGTGGACAATTCGCTTTAAAACTGCGGCGAAAAGTGCAGTAAGGCTTGTAAAAATCAGTTGAGTTGTAAACAAATACCTATGTAGGGATCTTGTTTGTTGCCAAGCCATTATGGGGTAAACAGGTCTCCAAATATGACTCAGACTTCCTTCACTATATAAGCCAATGACATTTTTTTGCCCATTTTATTGTCTGTAGGTAAAAATCTAATGTCGAAGCACTCAGAAAAGTAACAGCAGTAACTCTTTTCAATAAACTGCATGATTTGAGGTGTCTTCAAGTCTCCAACCCTAAGTATCCACAACAGTACCCCTGATACTAATGATTTATTTATTTATTTTTTGGGCCCCCTTAGATCACACTTTGACTCTCTTATGTTTGTATGTGTGTGCATGTGTGTGGGAGGAAGGGTATGTTGAAGCAGTGAATCTGCACTGGGCACACAAATAAGCCGTCTGGTCTGCATGGATTCAGTGCATTTGGGACAGCATGCGGCTTATGTAGAAGCAGATAGCAAATAATAATCCAACACCCCGCTCACTGTCACACTCTACAGGCCACGAGATCATCCAACTGACATAAATACAGCCTAACACAGCCCACACGCACACACACTCACACAAAGACATTCCACACACCAGATATGAGCAATGTGTAAGCAATAATCTGTGAAAAATACGAATCCATTTGATGCTCAACAGTGTTTATGCTATTGGTTTTACTATGCTCTTTCTAATACACATATGTTTGCCTGTATTTTGGTCTAGGAGTTTCTTTCTTTCTTTCTTTTCATCATGTCTTACTGGGCAGTGAAGCCCAGTCTATTCTTTAAAGCATGATATTTATCATATGTTTCCTTGCACTTCAACATGCACAGAACCTTTATTCTAATTAATAGAATCAAGCTAAATCATGGCATGACTAAAGACTTTCAAATATGTCAAATTAATCAAATAATCCAGAAAAAAAAAAAAAAACATGTATCATGGTATTTAAAAAAAAAAAAAAAATCTAATTTTCGTTTAAAAATCAATAATAATACAAAAAATAATACATTTTTCATTATATTTATTAATATTATTTCTGAAAGACCAGGCAATACTGAAGACTGGAATAATGGCTGCTGTGAATTTAGCTTTGCTACTGCAGAAGTAACTTACATTTTTAAATATATTAAAATATAAATTTGTTATTTTAAATGCTAATAATATTTTACAATACTACAGTTCTAAATCACTGTATCTTAAGAATAAGACTATTGTATTTAAAAATTTATGAATCAAACTTGTTACTATAATTTTTTATTAATATATTCTTTATGTGACTATATGTCTTTATGAGACAGTCATTGATTCATTTGGAGTAATTTGAAGTTGCCCATTCATTCAGTAACAGAACAATCAACAGTATTTGTGTCATTGAACCTTTTGTTCAAATGATTTGTACAACAACAAAGGATTAATCCAGGAACGAAACACCACTGCTACGTGTTCCTCAGAGGCACACAAAGAAAATATTTCAGAAATATTTGCACAACAAATATTGTGTTTAAATTTACTTTAGCAAATAAATTTATAAATGCAGTATTTCTAATCACAGGAAAAGGGACGTAGTAACTTTAAAAGACTGAACACTGTCTTTAGAAATGAATTGAATGAACTTAACTAAGATTCACATAGTTAAGAGTGCCCAGTAAAGCACTTTCTCACATCAAAATGGGCTTGTAATGGAGAGACTGAGAAAATGAGTAATGGTAAATGAAGTCTGGAGTCTGTGCATTATGGTGTGAACTCTCTTCAGTGTCTGTTCATTTGAGTTTAGAGTTTAGAGCGGCAGCATGGTAATGAACAATCATGTTCCATCGTGCTCTGTTGAACTCTGATGGGGCTGATACAACATCATTCTTGTCACTTACAGACCCTCCATGGGTGGAGAGGAACTGCTTTTGGCTTGATGGATTATAGATTCAATTTATTTCCTGCGTTCGGTTTACTGACATTTTGGTCCATGAAAAGAAAATGACTTGCTATTTTTAATTGACTTGTGTGTGTAATGTTCAACAGTGTGGGTTTATGGGAGATGTTAGAAAGGAAACGGGGTAGCGCCCTAAGCCAGGCGCTTCCCTCCTCCCCCCAGGGTGGGCGGCAGCGGGACTGGCGAAGTGCTAAATTGCTCTGCGTGAGTTTGGTCACGGCTGAGCTCTCCTTGAGATAATGAAATGACAATTAATCCAAAAGCTGTTGCTACTCACTCATTTACTCCCTAGCGCTCTTGTAAGTGGAGAAAGGAAGAGGCGAGAAAACTGCGGCCAAGAGAGGAATGCTAAAGTACCCGTTTGGGACATTCATTTGATTTGCCACACACAAACTCAGATGGATAGGAATCGGTAAACGGTGTAGAATTGTTAATCCCAGAGAGGAACTATATAAATGGCCACATCTAAACACCAACTGCTCTAATAAGACAGGAATAAAAAAACAGAAGTCAAAGTATAAGTGTGGTAAAATATTATGTTAATTTTGATATGATGCATAGACAGCAGTGCAACTACAGTAACACGTTTAAGGACCAGACAGGTAGTGAGGACATCATTAAAATAGTCTATGTGAGATCAGAAGTACAACCCTAATGTTATGAAACTACGAGAATACTTTTTATACACAAAGAAAATTAGTATTACTGCACATTTACTGTAATAACAAATGTATCATCCAGATGATATCATGCAACCTGTTTGGCACTTGCAATGTCAAAAACATAAGTTTGAGATAAATGCAAAGATCTGTCATGACACTCTAGGTGGAGCAAGCTGACAGGTTCTGACCCAATCTGATATAATCACATCATCATTCATATAATACAGCTAATTGGTTTAATTTCACATCATCAGCCAATGAGCTTTCACACTCAACATTTAAATACTTGGCTGGTGCTTGCTATAGCATGATGCAGCGTGTTTCAGAAATCCTCCACCTTCCCCAGCTCCACCTGTCTGCTAGAGGGTAATTTCGTGTAAATTATACACAGAGATGATATCATAAGCAGTATGACCAAACACATTAACATTGCCATGTATATTACCATGCTAAACTCTTCAAGGGTTGTCTTGACAGAAATATTTAAAATAAAAGTCATTTTTAATAAAAAAATAGTCCGCTAACCGTGGAATGCATGGCATCAGACTAAAAGGTGTAATACCAACCTGATCTCACAGCAATTCGTACAAATATTCCAAGGTGGATAGTTCATACCTTGTACGAATTCATATGATTTATTCTAAATTGCAAGTATTTTACGAGATGCCAATTCGTATGAATTTGTACGAATGACCTAAACTGAACTGTGAGTGAGGTTGTACGAATTGGCACAAATTTGGCACCTCGAATTGGTCGTAAGAGTGTGTTGGTAATACAGCCATTTTGTTTCTACACGCACAATTCTTAATACACAAACAGAGCTTGGGAACAATCAATGACACATATTTTCATTTTCAAATGGGTTTATGGTCCACCCGTCAGGTAATTGGTGAAGGGTGATTACTGAAGTGAGCAGCTAATGAATGACAGCATGTTGAAAATCTCACTGTGTGATGTCAGCTGAAACTAATAAACAAACCTGCTACAATAATTGTGTTCATAGACTGTTACAGAGAGACTCTTTTTAAATACCAAACTGCTTTTTGTGTACCTTAATGCTGCTATCAAAGCAATAGCTTTCCAAGACGTCAATAATATACCTGATAATGACTGGCTTTTGCAAGCTCCTGATTGGCTGATTCCACGTGTGATGATGTGGTCTGAATGTAGTCTTCAATGCTTTCTGTGAAGAGAGAGAACAAGCTGTTGTTGTTATTTTGTTATGATGTACAAACTGTTACAATGTGTTCAGGATGTTCTGTCAGACATTTTTTAAGATGATTTTCAGTCCATGTAAGTGGAACCTTAAACTTCATGAGATAATGTGTGACTCATTCATACACACTCATAAAAAATATTGTCCAAGCACACAGTGTACCAGAGAACCCTTATAAACATAGCCACTCACTCATTCATGTTCCCTTTCCCAGGGAGAAAGAGATTAGAGAGCAACATAGAGATGCTGCCAAAAAGTGTAGCTGCACTGCATTTTGTGGTTCCCTATACAAAATCATTGCAAAAGACCATGTTAAAAGCAAGAGTTCAGCCAAAAATGAAATTTCTGTTATTATTTACTCACCCTCATTTTGTTCCAAACCTATATGCTAATTTTTTTTCTTTTTCTGTAGCAATAACATGCCACAACATAATTCATTGCTATTAGGGACTGTTAAAGGTAAAATAATAAAATAAAAGTAAAATGATAAAATGAAAATGATAAAATATATTAGATTAATATAAAAATATAAAATACATTTAAAATGATGACGATGATTAACTAAATGATAATGATGATGATGATGATGATACTTAAATACAATCAGTATAATTATAATAACAGTTATGGTGATTACTTTCTTTGGGAAATAGCCAAGGTCGAATTATTATTCACTGAAACCTTGACAATAATAATAATAATAATAATAATAACAATAATAATAATAATAATAAATAAAGAAATACTACTACTACTTATAATAATGACATTATTTACATACTCTCATATTGTTCTAAACTGGCATGCTGTTATTTATTTATTTATTTTCAGCAGAGATAGGACACAATGACATTCATGGACTGTCAAGGGGTGAAAGAAGCTATATAAAATGATAAAAAGCTAAAATAACATATTAATATAATATTTTAGAATTTATTAAATAATTATCCAATAAATATTTATTTGATAAAAATAAGATTTAAAAAGTAGCCATATACTTCAGTGAGGGAAATGGACTTCAAAATTAAAGTCTTTATTAATTTAATTTTATATATATATAAACAATAATAATAATAAAAAAATAATAATGATCATTCAATTACTACAAAAGAACTGAAAATAGAATTAGTTTTTTCTGCCACATGAAGATGAGTAAATAATTTATAGGTGAATTATAATTATATGATTTTCATTAATGAGCCTTTTATAGCAGGATGCACTTGTGCCAGATTAATTAAGACTCAATTCTACATTATTTTGTTAAGCATTTACTGCATTATTGGTCTGTACAATCATTTTTATTAAAGAAAAAAAAAAGTATTTCAATATATTTTATAAGTTGTATTATGACCATTTGTGTATTAAAAAATATCTACAGTAGTATAAAAGCGTAAACAAATGAACCAAAAAGAAGATTAGCTAAAATTCTACTCAGACATTCAACACAAAATGACATTTTCCACAGAGAATTGTGCTTAGAAACACACATACTGTGTGATAATCAGCTAGAAACACACAAAGACTCGGTTATGTCCTTGCTTACTTAATTCGCAGGAAAGTCAGCCAATTATTAACTTTGAATAATCCAAATGAGTTGTCTTGTTCCAATGCACATGTACTTATACTAGCAAGAGAGAGCATTGATTCAAATGCAAAGTCAATTCCCTTCCCAATTAAAAACAAATGTGCGGTTCACCACACAGGAGAGCAGAACGAAAGCAGAAGCAGGAGAGTTACAGCGGGGTTAAAGCAGGGCAGGCTCAGCTGAGGGGAACACTGTAGACCTCACCTCCGCCTAGCTGAAGGAACTAATGAGGTTTTGTTTATCTTTCTCTGATTTGATTTGACGCTGGTCCAATGTCGCCGTGAGATGTGGAAGGGAAGGGTTTGCATGGAAAGAAAGTGGCAACCTGTGTGGGAAAGTGTTTTTGTCTATTTTCTCTATTTTTTGATCCATCATGCTGCTAGATTGGCTTTTAAAGGATTAACAAGAGTTCCAACATGCTATCAACTAATATTTCATCCTACCTTCCTGACTTGGATTCATCTCAACCCCATGTTTCTTTCTATTTCTGGTAACAGCTAAATTGCCCATTTTAAATGAGCTGGGTGGAGCTCCGAGCTGTTGTACCCCATCATCCACTAAAATAATGCTGGGTTATATATGGACAGAATCAACGATTGGGTTATTTTGAACCAGCAGTTGGGTTAAATAATGACAGTGATAACGGTAATGTGAAAATGCTACGGTAAAACCCTGGTAAATAGTTAATGGTAACTTCTTGTACAATTTACTTGAATTTATTTGAAATAACTATGTTTCTTCTTAGTTTTTTCTCAACAGTTATATTTATTAGAGTTGTAACATTGTTAAATTAATGTTCTCTGCATTTTTGAGTCTCACCATGATGATTTTTAGGGTTTGGGTAAATGACACTGAGCACCCTCTATGTCACGACATTCAGCTGGAGTTCCCTAAAGCTCCACCAGAGGGCACTCCAGCCAACACAGGATTACTCCCACGGACTCCATTTCCCATCATGCTTCACTCCTAGACTAATCACACGTACCTGGACTTATCACACACCTGCAACTCGTCACCACACCCACACACTCGTCCCTCACACACTATAAAAGCCAAATTCAGATTATCACTCACCGTGTGAGTGTTTTGACTTGCCCCGGCTGTCTCTCCTGAGCGGTTTCCCTGTGTTTTGTTTTCCGTTATCTCTTTGGACTGTTTATCTGGTTTCCCTAATGTTTGCTGCCCGCCCCGAACTCTGCCTGTGACTCTGACCTCGATTCCTCGAAGTCCCCATTGATTTGTTTACCTGTTATTTGTCCAGCCTGTGTTCTTCTAATAAATGCTGCAAATGGATCCGCATGCCTCCTCCTTTGTAACAATCTATATATTTTCATATTTAAAAGCTGATTGTGATCAGCTTTGGTCAATCATATGACTTTCTAATCACCACCTGTAAAACCAAAAATGCTGTTACCATAATTTTTTTAAACAATTTTTTTATTATTATTTTTTACAGTGGCAACCTTCTGGACAGTAATCCAAACACTAGGTCAAAACAACTCAATCGCTGGTTCTGTCCCATACGTTCCCATTTAGTAATTGTTATCACAAGCCCTTTCTAAAAATGAGGCGCCTGATCAATGAGATTCATTGAGCCACAAAAGGAAAAAACAGCAAGAACATGGTCTCGAATGATGTAGGCGCCAACAAACAAACCTAAGTTTACACAAAGCAATATCTGAAAGTGTGTCTGGGCCTTATGATATTCAGGAAGCGCTCAGTATCTACTCCAGTGACCAATATAACCCTCCCAGTATGAACATTTCTTCTATCTCTATCTGAGATTACTGACCTGTCATCTACTACCAATATAGGCACAGAGAATCTGGGTGGAAATGAGAAATGGCGTATTTAGAAACACTGAAGGGAGATGACACATCATACGGTGACTTATCAATCAATATTTCAATAGCGAAACTGAAAAGAAGGCCCTGTGCTTGATGAATTATCAGCCATGTCTGCTAAACACACCCTGCAGGGCAACCAACCTCTTATTAGTGTCACTTGTGTCAAAAATACATTCTAAATGGATTTTTATCAAAGCTATTGAACAACGCTGTTCCAAAAGTCGCCTCACTGTTTACTGTCTACAAAAGCAGCTATATTCTGCAGCAGCATCCCAACTGTAATGGAACTTCATAGGCGAATGATTTGAAATGCTTTTCATAGCTACTTTGTAAACTGTCACTCATGTACGTGGCACAAATGACTTCTCACATGAAGAGCACAAGAGATTCAGTTGATTTCAATAGAACTCCATGTTGACCACCCATATTTTCAACAGCCTTGGATTTTATTTCCTGCCTTAGAAATGTCAAAATAATAATTTGTGTTCCGAACATGAATAAAGGTCTAATGGATTTGGAACGACTCAAGGGTGAGTAATTAATAAAATAATTTTCATTTTGGGTTGAACTAACCCTGTAAAATGTTCCACTTCCAAATAAAAAGTAGTTGACAATTCCATAGACTTCACAGCTTTTAGTTTTTAGAACATCTACACCTTTCTAAAACCTTCGTGTCACAGTGGGGTTGTCTTATTATCCACAAAGTATATGTTATCTATATTGTTTCTTAACCTCAAGATAAAGCTCAAAAGCATTGCAGAGCTGAGCAGGTTTTGCTAAGTAAGCTAGTTTTTGGAACACAACTTTGGTTTGGTTTCATTTTTATTTCACTAACTAAACAAAATGTCTTAAATAATTGATAAAAGATGTACAATAAGGCATATCTAGCCCAAAATCTCTGGGGTCCAAAAGGCCAGTACTGTTTGTGCTTTAAACTAGCTGAATCACACCAGCTCTTGTTCCTCTTTTAATTTAGCTTTTTACATGCAGAGTCCTGCTCTGTGTAATATAACCTTATCGGCTGCCAAACATGGGCAAACAGCCTATGTAAACATAACAAAACTGTTGCATTTTAATTTCCATCATCCTCAATTCATTTAAGAATTACAGTGACATACTTTATAATGACTCTAAATGAACAGGCTTGATGAGCTCTTATCTAGAGACTCCTCAGCTGGTCACTACTGACTCACGTGCGCACTGTGAATACTCCTGAAAACATTAGGCTGAAAATAATTAAAGAATCAACCAATTAGGGAGGCACAAAGCTGAGCCGTAAAACAAACACCCAATTAGTTTGAAACATAATTTAGCATTCATAGCCACAGAATCACATCACCTCTTTACAGAATTAATAGACACACTATGTACACAGATAACCTTAAGCATCGCTAAAGCAGTAAATAAACAGAATGGCATCAGTGTAAGACAGCTGTGGCACACAATAAAAGCACACTTGAGGAATGACTAATGTAAGAGAAACAAATGACCGCGTAAGATGAACAATTAAACTAATTTATATATTTAAAGTAACATGAATAAACTTAATTTAGCAACTTGGTCTTATAAAAATGTATACCTCTTGCACTTTTTCCAACCCCTGGCATGTTTTTATTATGTTGATATGCTGTACGTGTAGGTAGGTATTGCTGGTAGGTTAACTATCCATGGACTGTCGCTAAAAGTGAATGATCATGTTGTAAATATCAGGGGCATATTTAGTGAATTTGGGGCCTCAAGCAAAAATTGGAATGGGGCCCTACATTTGCACACATTTACTTCAATCAAACTTGAGGTTCCTTTTTTGTTGTCAAAGTTTCTGCTGCACAATGGTGCCCCATAGTAACGTCCAGTGTTTTGACATTTTTCATGTACATATTAAAATGGGATTCTTTCATTAACATTTAAATTGACTCATTTAGCAGACACTTTTATTAGTTCATGTTGTAGACCATGGAATAGCAATTGATTTACAGTTGAGATACAAGAAGTAGTCAGAAGTATACATTGTAATATTACTTATTATATTAACACAAATCTGTTTAGGTTACACATAGCCTAGTGTGTCCACATTCTGTATTCTGATGCAGCTAAATTCTCAATAAATGTTTTTATTGATTTATCTTAGGGTTTCTGTTGTCAAAAAAACAGGATGAATGTGAAATAGTGACAGAACAGTGATCGAATCATCATCTGATCAAATCAAACAGGCTACACATAAGATAATGACAACAGCGGCGCTTGCATGTAAAATTAGGCGCAATTAGAAAAAAAACTTTACCACGCTCCGTTAGAAGCAACATATCTGAGTTTTTCGGATGAACAGAGCAGACGCAGAGAAAGGTGCGCAGAGGGAAAGATCGAGCGACCTCGCGGTTTCTACAAGCAGGATACACACGAAGCACGCAGACGTCCTGGTAATAAACACTATGTTCGCGTGTCTATGCTTAATGAGCATCTCGTGACAAACATTTTGGGGGCCCAAGGCAGTTGCATTCCTTGGAAATATGGGATATATGCCCTACACCAAATCATACCTTAAACTACCTGTTAGGAAATGCAAACTGATATGTTAAAGAAATGACTGATGCAACCATGTCATTTTAACATTTTATGTTAAATGTTTTGTTGAACTGTAGTTACACAGGATTTAAACTTGCCTCTCAAGTATCTCTCTGTACTCTGTTAGCTACTGAACAAACCTATGAAAACTCTAGTGAAGTGAGCACGTAACCTGAGTGGGCAGGGCAAACCTTGTGCTTCATAAGCCACGGTGATGGCATCCAATATTCAGTGGGCCATCCTCTGCTTGGAGACAGCCTTCCCTTTCTGCCGTTCTCAGTAACAGACAAAGAGCTGTTCTGAGGTCCTGAATCTCAGAGTTCTATCCATGTACTGTCGCAATGCATACGGGACAGAAGAATGCTAGGGCTGGGTCTGCCTCCTCCTGGGGCAGTGCTTGCAGGATCACCACCCGATCCCTAAAGGGAGTGGTAGGAACCTTGGGCACATAGCTGGGTCGGGGTCTCAGTGTCGCACTGGAGTCAGCCGGCCCAAACTCAAGGCACGATTCATCGACCGAAAATGCGCGCAGGTCCCCCACTCTCTTGATTGAGGCCAATGCAGTCAGGAGTAGAGTTATGTAAATGTAGTAATAAGTTATATGTAAAATACATGTATTTTATTTAATTTTATATTTGAAGTAAGTTTTTATACTTTTAATTTGACCTAATGATAATGCACCTGCTCATAACAGCCTGAAATTAATCACTCTTCATTTATACCAATATCACTCATTGTGTGATGTGCATTTTACTAATTTCACAATTGTTTCTAAAATAAAAATAGTATTTCCAATGGCACAGTTGGCACGTCAGCCGTCTCTTACATAAACCACCAAGGAGGTCTGCGTTCGCGCCCCTTGTAAAAGTTGGCGCACCAGATCCTGGTGTGGGCCCGGAGAAGATCCCTCTCATTGAGAGCCATCTATATTCCCGGGCACCT
>JAUMHG010000060.1:15366901-15378130 GCA_032359395.1 Enteromius anoplus | reverse complement strand
TATATATATATATTTATATATATATATATATATATATATATATTATTAAAATAGTTATTGTGCAATCTTTTTTTTTACCCTGTTGAGATTGAGAGCTTGTCTTTTTTTTATCACAAAAGCTGTGTAATAATCTTTCAAAACGTTGCCTTTTGTTTTTGACTAAAATAAAACAACAGATGTTTGAAATGACATGAGAATGAAAAAAAAATAATGACAGAATTTTCATTTCTGGGTGAGCTATTGCTCCAAGTAATAAGTCTTATCTTTGTATTGCGCACCTCTTCTTTCTTCATTTAAATGTTCTTCAGTCTCCTTGAGTGGCCTGCGTGGTCCTGAGGGGCATAATTAGACTTACATAAGGCCGCTTTCACCAAGAAAGCAGAATCATAAAGCAATCTCTAGAATGATGTCAAGGGACTGCGCATAAAATGGCTGATTTTTGCAAACAAGAAAATAAAAGAGCATATTGTGTTTAAGATAGCTGTACTGATGCCCGTCATCGCTGCTCTGACAGTGGTGGAGAAGAACGCGCCAGCTAAGCTAGTGCCTGGGGAGATGCTGGCTAATTATGCTCGGTGTGTAGGTTTTGTTTTAGGGAGGGGAGGTGCTCAGTTCTATGCTGTATTTGCTGTGCTAACACAGAAGGCTTTGATCTTTGCCAGTCTAACAGCCTCAGTGCATTTAAATTGGCAGCTTATTTATTGCTTGATTGCTGCAGCTCAAAGGATTCAAGGAACAGGTGGGGCTTGTGCAGTTGGACCACATAAAGTGGTCTTAAATGACAATGCTTCAGCAGAAGGCCCCTAAAAATCCAGCTGTCTTTGAAAACAATTAATGCGAGTCTTAGTTTAAAATGATTTGGGCTTAACGGAAAAACTATCCAGACATGGCTATTCTAGATTTTGTGTTTCAATGTCAGGGTGTTCAGCCTGAAAGTCCAAAAAGATTCTGCAGAGCAGTATATAAAATTCCTATTTTAACTAAATAATCTCTATATATTTCAAAATAAAGTATTTTAAATTTAAAGTAAAAATAATTAACCATTTTGTAATCAATGTTTCGCAGGTGCAAAGTATTTTCATTATTATTGTTGTTTATGTAATATCAAAATAACATGTAGTAATAAAGCTATAGTAAATATTCTACTTCTTACATTTTAGATTAGGGAACACACAACTAGTTCATAGTTAGAATTGGTCCTTAAAGGGGGTCATCCGGTGCCACATGCACTTTTTCACAGCAGCGTGTCACACAGACTGAACTGATGTCTTAACTCAGCCCCGCCCTGAGTGAGCCGTCATTAGATCGAGACGCAGAGACAAGCAAGAGATTGAGGTGTTTTGTTGTTGAATGTATTAAAGAACATAGCAGTAGTCATTTACCCCCGACATCTGAGTGACTGAAGACGCAGAAGATTAACGTTACGTTTGGTTCTGAAGGGAAATGCCCCCTTGATCAACCGAAATGCGTTTATGTTTGCGCAAATCATTAATGATCCAGCATCACCAACAGAAGCAGTGAGAATAATGTCTTTTCATGAATCTTTCCTAATGATGTGCTAGTTAGCAAGTTTCACTATGAATACGGCAAAAAAAAAAATAAAAATCCTCCGAGTGCGCCTCAGAAAAGAGGGGCGGGGTCAGCGGAGCTTGTGAAGATTTATAGGGGAAGTACACAGAACATGATTTCAAAAGAGCTGTTTATGACAGGGGAAAATTAGCGTTTTTTACACTATCTTAAAACAAACTATATTACAAACTTTCCATTAAGACCATAAATAATCATATTATCTAGTGGAAAATTGGCTTTGTATGTGTCACAAGCGGCGCCTCCGTGGCTCTCTCCGGGACACAGCAGCGGGAACCTTCGCCTGAGTTTTAGTTCCACCCGGACCTTTTTACCCATGTACCTGGACTAACTTCCTCTACAGGTGTTTCGTATTATCTGCTCTATTTAAACAGCGATCTCACGCTAGATCGGCGCGAAGTCATAACTACTCCGGTATTATTTCTGAGCGTTTTTTCCTGTTTGATTCTCTGGTTGATTTTGGACTTTGATTCTTGCTGCCTGCCCTGACTATTTCTGCCCGTCTTTGGATTATTGGTTACTGCTGCCTGCCCTGACCATTTCTGCCTGTTTACTGACCACGATTTGCTGTTTGTCTCTGATACTACTGTTTGCCCGTGTACCGACCATTGCCTGTTTGACTACTCTCATTAAGGCTTGCAAATGGATCCTACTGACTCCCGTGATTCATCACAGTATGACTTCTTTAAAAATAAGGTATTACCGTATTATAGCAGTATTAAATAATTTCCCTCGTGATTAATAAAGTTCCTCTTATCTTATCTTATCTTATCTTAACTACTAATAAATAAATGTTACTATAATATTTAATAATATTAAATAATATATTTTACTACTAAAAGATTTTGATATTATTATTATTATTATTTATTTTTAAACCGTTTACATTGAAATATATAGATAATGGATATGCAATGAGTACATAGTAATAATAGTTAATATTAACTTTTATATATTATTAAAAAAATATATAAAATAAATTCAAATAAAAAATATTTATAAAAATGTACCTTTTATATTTATTATTAACCATACATTGCACTAGCAGTAAATATACTAAAACTACTACTATTAAATATTTGTGACAGCAAAAGTGTAGAAAAAAAAACTTGACACACAAATAACATAAAAAAAAAAGATATATTTTCACAATATCACATTTTTTGCTGTTAGACTATAGGACACATTTTGTCTTCTTTACACACACTTACATACACACACACAAATAATGGGTAAAATTTCAACCACTTCCCTACAAATATCCTTGCCTTGAATATCCTGTTTCATATAAAGCCATAGTTAATACGAATTGAAATCTCATTAAATGCAACAGCGACAACAAAAAAGCTTTCAGTGGGGTGTCAAGTTGATTTTGAATGTTTAGTTAATCACTAAAGAATGATAATATTTGATTATTTTACAAAAGGTTTCCGAGAAAATCTATCTTTTCTGCTGGAGGTCAGTGGGTTGAAAGAGAGTGTGGTTGGAGGATCTCTAGGCCTGTAAAGGTTAAAACCCTCTGCAGTACTGAACTGTGGAAGACTTTCTTTTTCACTTCTAATGCTGTCTTCCATCCTCCTCCCTGAATCCCAGCCACCACCCTTCTCCACATCTCTCTTTTTCTCTCTCTCTCTCTATTTCTCTCACTCTCCTAGATAAATGTGTTTAACGCTGATATGAGATTCTCCCCACATCACCCCCCAGCCCCCACACACACCCCCGGCCCAAAGGCAACGGGCAACAGGACGCGGTGTCAGTGCCACCACAGAAAAACTGTTAAGCAGATTTACGCGCACGCTTACAGCCCCCCAAAAATGATGACATTTCTGTGCGGAGCCTGCTGAGGGCTTAAGCGTGAAACGTCTCTTTTTTGCCCTTGCTGAATAAACGGTTTATAATGTAAAATCAAATGTTTCCTTTCCGTCACAGCCTAAGGACCTCAAAATTCAAAGCACACAGTCTTCGGGCACAAAGTATGTGTGTGTGCATCTTATCCACAGAGGGGGGAGTGTTGTGTATGTCGTGTTTTAGATGAGGACTGGAATATGAGTTGCTCAACAGCACTTGCTATTGATTGTGACACAAAAACAACAACAAAAAATAATCTGAGGTGTATCACAGGGATGCGCAATAAAGCCAATGGCAAGCACTAAAGAAAGCAAGGCAGATATTGTGTAAAAAAGGATAGAAATTACATTAAGAAAAACAAATCAATACAGCAAATGTAAAACCAGAAAGACCCTTTTAGTTTGGTCGTAAAAGCCTTTTAGTGTTAAAAAAAAAATCTATCCTTTACATTTACTCTCATTTTGTCATCTCTCATTCATTTTAGTCCATTGGCTTGAACTAAAATGACAATAAAATAACATTTTAGTATAATGTAGAACTATATTGTAGAAAATGAGCATATTTTTTAAACAAAAGTGCTATCGCTTCCCAGATATTACAAATTAAAAATATTGTTTCATAAATTAAAAAGTATCAATGTCAAGAAACCCGAGCTCCTGAAATATCAGCACATTATCAGCATACTCAAGTATTAAATGCTATTTAGAAGTTACTGTGCAGTGAAGAATCCATGCTTTACAGAGGGTTTGTAAATGCCTTTATAGGTTTTAAACTGATTTGGCAATTGGCATTATGTATAGTGTGTTGCTTCGGGAGTCGGATATGACTAAATTACTAGCAATTCAAGAATGAGAGAGAGAGAGAGAGAGAGAGAGAGAGAGCACCCCCACAGAGTCGTTGTTCTCTCAAAGGTCAGGTTGTTTTGTTAAGAATACCAACGTCTTTACCTTGATGCATCAGAGTAGATAAGCATGCAATGTACTCCGACTAGCCACCATCAAAAAAACTTCCATGTACTTCCATGATGAAATCATGTTCATTATACATAGATAAAGTTACATGCCCAGACAAACAGACGCAATGCATTGTGCCCATAAAGAAAATAAATGGTGCTTTTGCCCTTTTTTAAAAAGCCTAATAAAGGACTTTAATAAAGGTTTGGTTACGAATTAATTTGTAATTATGATCACAATCTTATATCAGGAAGATTTTATATCCTAGTAACGGTATAAATACTTTAAGTTGGAAATCATAATATTTAAATACATTTTTGAATTGCATTAGAATCGCATCAGATAAAAACTACTTGACACATGAAGTGACAATTGAGGGGGTTGGCATCTGAAATAACTAAAAATATTAAACTAAAGTAGTATTTAAAACAGCACTGCTTAAAAAAACAAACAAACAAAAAAACAGTAATCGCAACATGTCTACGAGCAGCACAACACTCAAGTTAAAACTAAAGCCTCCACTGTCCCTTTGGGAAGTCATCAGAGAACATCAGAGAAGCAGAAGACTTTGCTCTCAATTCAATCGCATTGCTGTGTGGGAGAAACAACTTAAAAAACCAAAGAAGCAAAAAAGACAAAAAAAGGTTTGGTCTATAGGAAAGTAGACGCTTTTCAATCTAAAGTTAAGAGTTTTACTAGACTAGAGATTCACAAGCACATTACAGCAGTGGTTGTCTGCCATTTACATCATTTACTGTTGCTGCACTAACTTCCATTTCTCACTGAAGGGCAAAAGGGATGCACTGGAAACATTAGCAGGGGATACACGTGTCTGTATTTTTTCTCCTTTATGGGCCAGGTGTTGCATTCAGATTCCCCTTGAAAGTTGTCCTTTGTCATGCCCTATGTTTTCCTTTTTTTTTTTTTTTTTTTTACACGATGCCAAAGTGTCAGCGAGGTACGTCTGGGGTTGATGTCATAAACGGTGGAGGGCGGAGCCTGGCTCCTCCATTCAAATGTGTCCGTCGCTTCACTGTACTATAGGGTGAATCCAAATCTAATTAGTCATCCCAGAGCAACAGTTCATTACCCTTGTGGGTCACTTCATAGAAAATCAAGGAAGAAGTAGAATCCATAACAGCATGTGGAATAACCCCCCACCACTCCACATCCTCTATCAAGCTTGTGTGTGCGTGTCCGTCCCTTTTCGCGGTTCTCCAAAGAAGCACAGGCCGTCAGAGTAAATGTGAACTACTCAGGAGGACAGATCAGCTTTTGGATAGAGAGAGAGAATGGGGGGGGGGGGGGGGGGGGGCGGCTGATTGTACTTTACACGGATAACAGACATTCCATCTTCTCCATTTCCCTCGGGAACCCATCTAACATTGAACGGAAGAGAGAGAGATGGATGAAAGAGAGAGAGTAGGGCTGCAAATGCTGGTGATTCACTTGAGCGGAGTTGCGTGAGGAGGCGTCGCCGGGCAGGCTGGAGGTTTGGGGGGTTGGGAAGGCGGGAAGATGCTAGACAGAAAAAGCACATTGTCAGATATGATCAGCTCGGTTGGGCCCAGGGCCAGAGACATCTCCAGGACCTGCGTAAGAGCTCTCAGAGCACCGACTCATCCTCATCACCCTTCTGATCACCTAAAAAAAACTCCAATTTCTTTGTGACTAAACTAAGCTGTCGGTTTTGTTTGAGCCTTTCAGGTTTTGTCCGTGTGATGAATGGGAATTTATTAAAAGGGCTTCTAGACGTGGGATTGTTTGATGCCTGTCTGTTAACCAGATGCGGTAGTTGCGTTAGCAAGCGAGAGTCTATGAACTTCAGACAGATCTTCGGGAAGGCAAAGCCATATGTCTTCATTTCAAGGCTTTCTCGAGGTTGTCATCGGTCATTAGGACATGCGGCCCCTCTCGTTTCTCAACTCCCTGCTTTTCAAACAAGAAGGAGCCATTTGTTTTGATGCGCCATCTGCGCAATTCGCTTCCTTCTAGCCTTGTCGATAATCACGAAGGGCTGACATTTATTTCATTTTCATATTTGTCTTTGAACACCCTGCATCAAAGACAACCAGCACACGGTGCACGTCCGAAACAAATGGCTTTGAAATTGGCCCAAACGGATGTCAAAGAAGAACAGAATGACCCCCTTCATCACAGGTTCACATCTGTGCACATGCACATCTGTGGAAAAACAGCTGTTTTTCTACAGACGAGACATACTTCAGTGGAGAAATGTGATGCTGTTTTTCAGCGGTGTATGAAAAGCCGTCTGCTTGTGTGATTGTGACTAAACAGCAGAATAAACCGAACTATTGAGTCTCAGGGAAAATTGCCCTCAAAGCTTTGGTAAAGCAGACAGTTGCTAAAGATGATGGCGAGTACAAAAAGAATGCAGACCTGAGGGCTCTGTTTGTATAAAAATGTAAGTGATGCAACGTTGTTCTTTTCAAAGATAATGTTTGTTCTTTTCAAGTGTGTCTAAAAGTGGTCAAGTGGTCAGTGCGGGGCACAGATGACAGTATGGATATATGACAAAAATCGAAATTGTTCCAGGGCTCTAAAAATATCTACTGATCCTGATATAATGTTTTTGTAGCTATTATATATATAAATCAGCATATAAGAATTTCTTAAGGCTCATGTGACACCAAAAATGGGAGTACTGGCAATCCAGAAATTAATTAAATTTTGAAACAGTTATTTTAAATTGTACAAATATTTGTGTTTTGTGAGTTTGTGTTGGCGAGCATAAGAAAGATTTGAAAAAATGAAACCAAGCCCAAACATTTTAATGGTTACGTGCATTAAAATGTCTCCCAATGAGGAAAATGAATGCTCATTAATAATGAAAAGCTGAGAGGGTTGGGCGTGGCTTCTTAATGCAATTAGCTCTTCAGTGGGCATGGCTAATGAGCTCCTACCTCAATCTGCAACAGTGCTTCTTCTCTCTGCCTCAGGATCTCCACATCTTCTTCACTGATCTCTGACAGGAATGCTTGACCATCGCCCTCAATGCTTTCCCCCGCTCCGAACAACGGCCCATCTTCAACCAGTTCACTGAATGGAGTCTGTAGGCTCTGTCCACACAAACACAAATATATACATCTTCAGCCTTATAAGATTACATACAATGCTTATATTCATCAATCAGTATATAAAATAAGCACATATACACTGTTAAGCTGGTTTAATAGCTTTAGAAAAACATAAAAACAGTGTCACTTTCAGTATCAACTTCTACTAATTTCTATACCATAAAGCAGCTCTCCACTGTGTTCATGTTTTTGCTTGCATATATCTGAAATTTCCTCACAGATGGTAGACCAAATGGTTAAAATGTTTACCAGCTGGATCAAACCTTTCTGGAAAGTTTGGCAAACTGTTTCAAACAAACTTCATTTTGGCCTGATTTTGCGATCCGTTTGTAAACATCTTATATAATAGCAAAGCACTGACATTTCACGGCTGTGGAGAATATAATACAATGATAATGACTCGCCACCTCATACTGCAGCAAAAGAATCACAAAGGAAGTGCTTGCCGCCTTTGTTAGTCATTTAGGTTGAACTCTCTGTCAGCCTGAAGGTTGAAGAGGTGGGAGTTGGTCACTTAGAGAGAGCCACATTGATCTGCTAATTTCTTAACTTGCATATGCATGACATCGATAAAGGCCTGAGGCGTGCTATTATTTTTTGCAATGTGTTGGATGACTCATTGTATTCTTCCCTCTCAGAATTAGCACATCCAATACATCTCGGTCCAGCACAATGCCACTCTGAGAACATCATCTTTTTTGCACTGTTGTTGTCATCCCACTCACTGAGGATATCTTTGTCTATTAGGTGATAGAGTGTCTTGTAGTTGAAGTTTTTCCTCAAATACTGACAAGATGTATAACATAAATTATCCTTTAATCTGTATCTGTATCTCAGATGCATAATTTGCCCTGAAATTAAGTCTAAAGTTTCATATATTCTGAATTTGAATGATTTATGCCTCATTAAAAATAAGCCCATTAACATCACGTTCTTTCTCAGGCGTAAATAGACTTATTTAAACCTTATTTTATATTTAAACTTCATACAGTAAACTAATAAAATTAGGTCTGAATTTCCTCACAATATTTGAATGACAAGACGTGTTGAACTCAGTATAGAGGGGTCTCTTATATACTCAAACGGTTCAAGTCAGAGGATGAGCATAACTCATTCAAGATGGGATTTTCCCAGTTTAATGCGTTTATTCAGAAAGGTCGTAGTAATCTGAAATCTCTGGAGGATAAGTGCTATTATATAATGTACCGCTGATTTGAAGACTTGCACTCATATCGCAGTGACTTTAATATATTTTTATTTACGAAGATTGTTCAAATAGAAGTCTTGGAGTGTTTGAAGCCAGTTGAGGGTTTAATTATAGCAAAAAGCAAGTTATTTAAATCAGTGGAGCCATTTTTTTTCCACCAATCAATCCAATGACAAAGAATCCTGAACCCTCTCTTCTCTTGAAACGATAGGTCTGAGGATTTTTCTAGTATTTTTTCTTTTGTCAGGAGAACGAGCAAGAAAGACAATTATATTTCTTCACTAATAACGTATGGTTTGCTGCTGTAGAATAATATGATTTCAGACCTAAATTAGCACAACTAGTATTAAACATTTATTTTTGTATTATTGCCAATATTAAGGAATGCCATGAAATCAGCCTACACTCAAAAAAAAAAAAAAGATAATTCAAAAATAGCTGTTTGCTCAGTTTACTTGAATAAAATAAGCTAAACCAACACAAATCTTTAGTTGTCATTTGCACTCAATTTTACTATGTTAAATGAAATCACATTTGTAAAAAAATATGTTAACTTAAACCATTTGTGTTGGGCCTGCATAAATAATTTATGATTGAAACTGAGCTGTGGATTTCTAGTTCCCAGCATGCTTTGCATATGGATAGATCATAAGAATAAATGTTGAAATTAAACGCTGTTTCATGTGTTTTTAGTAAAAGTAAAGACCTTTTATAGTTTGTTGTTCAGTTATATTTGACATTTAAATGAGATTATGTTAATGTTGATTTTTGAGGTTATGTGTTAACGTGCTAACGCGAGCGGTGAAAACATTTTTGCTTGATCATTACATGTGTGCTGCAGATGTAGTGTTTAGCATGTGATCAAGTTGTATGATGTTTACTACACTCCTCAACGAAACTCTGCACAAAGGCACATTAGGTTTATTATGCATGCCGAAATTAAATGTAGTTAATCTGACCAGAATTTCTCTATTAGGCATGGCAAAACATTATCAAGTAGGAATGACCAAATTTTAGGTTTTTGTTTTGATTAAATACATTTATGTTCATGTAACAAGATTACAACAAATAATTTCAAACTGGTTAGATTTTTTTAGAAAAACGCAATTCAATTGGATGGAAAAGTTTTCCATAATTTAGTTACGTTCATTCAACAACTTTTTTTTTTTTTGAGTGTAAACAATTAAAAAGTTCATAACGATACACTCTCCATTAAACCTGACATATTTATACAGAGCATTTGTAAACTACAGAAATGGATCACTTATAAATAACATATCTTTACATTTGTTTAAACAACTATAGGAGTTATTTCTAATTCTGGATATGCATTATTTAATTTTATTTTTTTTTCTTATGTTAGTGCTATTATTAATCTCTGCTGTGTAATCCTATGTATGTCTGCACTGTATATTTACTATAATAATACAAATATCGTACTTTATATTTGTGCAATTTCTTTTGCAAATTCATCACTGCAAACAATAATAATAATGCACAATAAAATAAACAAACAAACGGTCAAATGACTGGCAGCTACAGCTGCCAAACAACAACAGTAAAATTACAGTAAAATATCTTAAATGAAATCATGTGCAAAAACAAAAAATTTTCACAAATTAAAGGTTTTACAGAAACTTTTTTTTTTTTTTTTTTTTTTTTACCCGTTTCCTTTTAAAAGTTTTTAATCTTTATATGCAACACAGTCTCACTCCAACTCGTCACAGTTTTGCGTCGTCTTTCGATGCTCAAAGTACCCCTTTTTCAGACACATTTCGACGTGAGGGGTCCTCTGTTGTTTTAAATAAAAGCCTTAGCGTCAATATGCCTGCACAAAATATATTTTCTTTTTTTATTTTATCGTCATAATTAAAAGATATATTGGGTAAAAACATTGGCATTATTGCATATATATAGGGGTGTGATTTTTCAATGTAACAGTCAAAACTGTTTTATTAAAATTTAGTGCTATTATTAATCTCTGCTGTGTAATCCTATGTATGTCTGCACTGTATATTTACTATAATAATAAAAATATCGTACTGTATGTTTGTGCAATTTCGTTTGCAAATTCATCACTGCAAATAATAATAATAATAATAATAATAATAACAATGCACAATAAAATAAATAAACAAACGGTCAAATGACTGGCAGCTACAGCTGCCAAACAAAAACAGTAAAATTACACAAAAATATCTTAAATGAAATCATGTGCAAAAACAAAAATTTTACACAAATTAAAGGGTTTTACAGAAAACCTTTTTTTTTCCCGTTTCAATTACAATATTTTACTTTAAAGGGATAGTTCACCCAAAAATGAATATTTGATGTTTATTAGTTTACCCCAAGGGCATCCAAGATGTAGGTGACTTTGTTTACTCAGCAGAACACAAACACAAAAAGATTTTTAACTTTAACCGTGGCAGTCTGGTTGTCATATAATGGAAGTGGATGGAATCCAGACATTGCACCAGACCTTTCAAAGTAAAAAAAAAACATTCACAGACAAATCCAGATTACACCCTGCGGCTCG
>JAUMHG010000060.1:15351108-15363464 GCA_032359395.1 Enteromius anoplus | reverse complement strand
CACATTCAGAGCCGTAACGCTGGAGGCGTTCCCCATAGCGTTCTGCCGGACGCGGCTCGAAGTTCCTGAAGAGGAACACAATTTTATCTTGTGAGGATGGAGGCAATTGTAAACAAAAATAAAGGAGGGGTTCTTGTGGTGGTGACCACAGACCACTTCTCAGTTCCTATGCTTTCTGGCTGATGTTTAGGTCACTTTTGAATGCTGGTGGTGCTTTCACTCTAGTGGTAGCATGAGACGGAGTTTACAACCCACACAAGTGGCTCAGGTCGTGCATCTCATCCAGGATGGCACATCAATGGTGGTAAGAAGGTTTGCTGTGTTTGCTGTACCAGGAGACAGGCCAGTACATCAGGAAAAGTGGAGGAGGCTGTAGTAGGGCAACAACCCAGCAGCAGGACCACTACCTTCACCTTTGTGCAAGGAGGAACAGGAGGAGCACTGCCAGAGCCCTGCAAAATGACCTCCAGCAGGCCACAAATGTTCATGTTTCTGTTCAAATGGCCAGAAACAGACTCCATGAGGGTGGTATGAGGGCCCGACGTCCACAGGTGGGGGTTGTGCTTGCAGCCCAACACCGTGCAGGACGTTTGGCATTTGCCAGAGACCACCAAGATTAGCAAATTCGCCACTGCCACACTGTGCTCATCACAGATGAAAGCAGGTTCACACTGAGCACGTCACAAAGTTTGGAGACGCCCTGGAGAAGGTTCTGCAGCCTGCTTTCATCTGTAAAGAGCACAGGGCGCCAGTGGCAAATTTGCCAATCTTGGTGTTCTCTGGCAAATGCGTCCTGGTAGCGCCTCCATGCTCTGGACACTACACTGACTGACACAGCAAACCTTCTTGCCACAGCTCGCATTGATGTGCCAACCTGGATGAGCTGCAGTACCTGAGCCACTTGTGTGGGTTTTAGACTCCGTCTCATGCTATCACTAGAGTGAAAGCACCAACGGCATCAAGTGACCAAAACATCAGCTAGAAATCATAGGAACTGAGAAGTGGTCTGTGGTCACCACCTTCAAAACCACTCCTTTATTGGGGTTGTCTTGCTAATTGCCTATAATTTCCAACTGTTCCTATTCTTCTATTCCATTTGCACAACAGTAAGCAAAATTAATTGTCAATCAGTGTTGCTTCCAAAGTGGGCAGTTTGATTCCACAGAAGTGCGATTGACTTGCAGTTACATTGTGCTGTTTATGTGTTCCCTTTATGTTTTTGAGCAGTGTGTGTGTGTGTGTTTGTGTGTATATATATATATATATATATATACATATACACATATATAAAATGCTACAGTAGTAACTTTCACACAAATGACCAAAGTATGGGTAATGTAACCCATTCAATTAATCTTCTTATTTTCTTGTAAAATATACTCTAATATTAATAATATTTCAATACAATATAATATTCCAAAAATACTTAGGATAAAATTAAGAAAGTTCCTATTGAGTACTATTAATGTGCATTATTTTAAAAGCTATTTCTCATGTCGATTGACAGTTGTTTCATGTGTACCTTCTGCAGGTCTCCATAACGCTGCACAGACTCTGATAGCTCTGTTTTGAGTCTTGTCAGACGGAGCCTGTCTTGCTGTGAGGAAACAAAATAGCATGATTTTAAAATAAATGTTGCCTCAGTTTAACATCACCATACAGTAACTTTACCATGGCAAAATTATTTTGTCAGTACAAAAGCCAGTGGAAACGCTTTTTGATATAAACCACAATCACTGGCCAAACTTAAATAAGGATGACTGTTCCAGCAAAGAAACAAACTGGGAGATGCAAATAAGATTTATTTTACCCGTGAAGACCCGCTGATGATGTCAGTGAGTTGTTTAACAAGTTGGCTTGTGCTTGTTATGACTTTATTGGTTTGCTGCTGTGTGGAATGTCTGAAAGAGAGGGAGAAGAGCGAGAGGGGTGAAAAAGCATGGGTAATCATGCTTTACAAACCACATAAGACGATTCAAAGCGATTCATCAACTATCCCAAGGTGCAATGCTCTCCAAGTTGGACTAGGTTTACAGCCCTATTGGATGGATTAGGCTCAACCAATTAAGTAAATCAATATTAATGACTGTGCGACAGAGGAAGGCATTGTGCAGTGAGGGACTGTGTGTCATGACTGCAGAGCTCAGATGATGTCAGGAAGGCTTTAGGCTCCAGGCAGGAGTCAATCTGCCGCCCCAGAGGAGAAGCAAAGGATTAGACGTTGTGTACAGAGATGGCAAATCAAATGGAGGAAAGGTAGTGCGATGTGAGGTTTGCTGTACAGCATGCATAAATAGAACAGATGACATCTGGATTGCATAAACTAAGCTTAAATAGGGGAATATTTATGATTGCATAAATATAAGGGAAGACAGAGACCAGTCCACACGCCTGTCTAGCATTTGCAAAAGGCTCCAGACCAATAGGGGGCTCTAAGGGGGTTACAGAAGCAGATCGTACAGTATTTGCTAGATTTTTAGGGTTGTGATTTAGATTTGAATTGGGTCACAATTAAAATCTGAACAGCAAATGGGATGCAGAATTGCAATTCAAATCTGTAAACATAAAATGACCTGAAATTAAAAGTAGTTTAACTAGACAAGCAAAGATTTTAAAATTTTTTGAATGTTGGCTTGACAAAATGTTTTAATGCTTAAAATGTTCTATATATATGGTAGACAGACTTTTCAGAATTCATTACCTTGATTTTTTTACGAATTGATTGAGTTTCTGTGAAAAAAATCCTCTTCCTTTCATTGCAAAAATGTCCAGGTTTATTAATTTATGAATTGAAAGGAAGACAAGTCTTGAATTCGGAAATTTCCCCATCCCTGTTTTGTAACTTATTTTGAAAGGGTTACTTCACTTTGATATGACAATTGTGTCATTAATCACTCACCCCAATGTCGTTCCAAATCAGTAAAAGCTTTGTTTGTCCTCGAATCACAATTTAAGACATCTTGGATGAAAATCGTAAGGCTTGTGACTGTCCCATTGACTGCTAAGTAATGAGCACTGTCAAGGTCTGGTAAAAGTATGAAAGACATCGTCAAAATAGTCCATATGCCATCAGTGGTTCAACCGCAACATTATGAAGCAACAACAATACTTTTTGTATGCAAAGAAAATAAATAAAAAATTACATCACCTCCTCTTTGTCTCTCCACGTCACCGTAGCACCATTTTGGAGAGTTGTAGTGCAGCTGACAAAAAACTGCGTGCGCGTTTTACGCCCAGCGGATACTCTCCAAAATGGCACTATGGTGATGCAGAGAGAAAGAGAAGAGAAGAATTGTTAAATAAATGTAATTATTTAAATTTTCTTTGCGTACAAAAGGTATTCACATCGGTTGATAATATACAGACTATTTTGACAATGTCTTTTATACTTTTCTGGACCTTTGCAGTGTAATTTGCTTGGCAGTCAATGGGACAGTCAAAAGGCCTTTTGTATCCAAAATATCTAAAATTGCTTTCCCAAGACAAAAAACGCTTCTACGAGTTTGGAATGCCATGGGGGTAAATGATTTTCATTTTGGGATGGATTAACCGTTTGAAATATGCCAATATTTTATGCTAAATAACACAATAAAATCAAGTTTGGCGCTTGCAAGTTAAAAACGTGGCACGTTGCAACCTGAATCTATGTCTATTTTAAACGATTGACCAATCAAAGCAATCTAAGGGGTGGGCTAAACGCTGTTTGGAATTTCATGCACCCATAAACGCGCCTTTAGTTCACTTGTATTCCTCCATCTAGCCGTTTTTAACGCTAGAATGCTTCCTATGTGAAGAGCCCCTGAGACATCCGTGCCCAGGGTACGTCAATGTCATAATCCATCTCTGGAATGGGGGTGAAAAAGGAGGAAACATGGCCTGAAAAAGACCGGAAAGGAGGCAAAAGTGAGAGAATTAAAGACATTGAAAACTTGAGCCTGGCTGTGTATTATTGGCAGTTCTGAGCTGGATGGAAGATAGAAGGGGAAAAGGGGCCAATGGGTCAGAGGCTGGTGAACAAATATAATCTCCTGATAGAAATTCCGCTTTCTGCTCATGCGGAGCGAGGGGTTTGGATAAGGCCATTGATTTAGTGTCTGTGCCCTGCTCCGTCTGATCCTTTCCTTTAAAACCCAAACCAAGACCACCGGCCAGAGTGCTTCCTGCTCCCCAGAGATATGTGGCGGCGAACGTGGGGCCTACCTCTCACTCAAATATTGATTTAAAAAGCAAGGAAGGAAACGAAGAGAGAGGCGTCAGGCAGAAACATCTCTCGTGCATTCTTTATGGGTGGGGGCATGTCACTGTCGTTCTCAGTCCACGAGAGAGAAACGATACCAGTCGAGCAGAAAAGCACCTGTAACAATAGCGGCAGCAGCAGTCATGCTGTGTGAACAAAAAAGCCAGAGGTCCACAGTGAACATTCTAATCACACGCCAGAGAATAGGGGAACTCTGCTGAGCAGTTCACCCAGAAAGCTTGACTTTGGGCACTTTTTTTAACGTGATCAGGCCATTTCAAGGCTGAACACGAGCAATGACTCACTCCTCTACAGTTCTGCATGCATGGACGTAATATTGCTGGCTGAGATTTTTGGAGAGAGCATGGTTACTCATGCCTAGAATTGTATTACAATGATGGCTAACATGTATAAAATCAAAATGTTTTCCTCCCCTCCAGTTCTTTAATTTGAAGACCCCTCCTGGCATTGCTAAATAGGTTAGTGGTGGGTTTTAGGGCACGGTTGATAGCGCCTAGTTAGGTCACTCCCAGCAGTAGTGAATTAATAGCTTGTATATGTCGCTGACAGATCATTATTTCTCTATAAACTCAGCAGACAGCCCATGTGAAATTAAAATTTTTATTCACACCTCATATCATTCCAAACCTGCAAAACTTACAAAATAGGAAATTCTGAATACTGCACTTTATTTTCTATGCCATTATAATGAATTGGAAGCGTTAAAGCATACATATGTAATTTTTTATCTGTAACTAAATTGTTAAATTGGATCAGTGCAATTACATGAAAATAACAAAACAAAAAAAACTAAACATGAAAACGGTAATTCAGTTTAAATCTGTAATAACATGGTGAGTCAATAATTACAGATTTTGGTGAACTTCACCTCTAAGAGTAGACGTATCAAGTTTTCTATAGATATATCTCCCGTGTCTGTGACTCAGTTCATTTTATTGACATGTTTCAATCTGAACATCACGGAGATCGAGATGGCAGAGAACGCACCCTGCTCATTTTCTTTATTCAATAAAAGTACAATGTTTTGTTGATATTGTGGATGTATAGAAATAAAAGTAGACCCTTTACAGATTTAAATGCTGTATTATTCTTATATGTACATCAAATATGACAGAGCAGTTTAAGTTCTTTTCACTGACATCTGAAAAAAATGTATGTGTTGCCGCCAGCTGCATAGTCGACCCCAGGCAGTTAAGAAGCCGACAATTTGAAAATCACAAGCATCACATGTACCAACACAACACTGTCTGAGGCATAGACAAGAGGTCAGCATGGCATCATTTGCATATGTGTTATGCCATTGTCAATGTCACATTAGCTGTAGTTAACCTGGTGCCTGAGATAACAGAACATAAATGTCCTCACTGAAATTCAGTTGACTGTAATAACTGAAGGATATTCAACAAAGAAACAGAGTCAGAAGAGACTAGGAGAAAAGACCAGAAGGACAAGGCCAGGCCACAGAAGACTTCCTTTAACTATCGGAGGAGGGATGAATGTCCCATTAGGGCAAAAAACAGAAAATAAACCTGTAGTGGGATACATTTTTGCTGTCTGTAATAAATAAAAATGTAACTTCTATAAATCGTTTTATAACTCAACAATAATGCCTTGGTTTAGTCACTGCAGTTGTACAAATAAAGCCCTTTGAAACGTCCATGACTCAACCTCATTATATTGCACACTATGATCCACTGAACACCTTCAATACGCCCTCAATTACAGCTTCCTGTGTTCCCTCAGCAGTAACATGTGAAACTCAATATGGCCTACACAATCTCAAGGGTCACCACGCAGCGGTGGAAAAGTTCTGTTATTACTCATCCCACATATTCAAAACCCAGCAGTTTATTTCCCCAAACGCTGTTTAGTCATGGTCCGCATTTAGCATGTTTCGTGTCTGTTAAGTCGGCGGAAGAAAATCAGAATCTTCCTCTGCTTTGACTGGCCATCTTCTGTCTGAAGCCCTGGAGGACTGAAGGCATAGATTGAGCCACTTTTACAGCTGAGGTGGAGACCATTGAGTGATAAATGAGAAGATGAGGATGCGAAGACCAAAAAGACCACGAAAGAGATTGTAAAGGCACCACTGGAAGCTATGAAAAGCTTTCAAACGTTTACTTAGCCTCTTAAAAGGGACCAAAAAAAAAAAAAAAAAAAACTTTTTCAAAGCAATGCCAAATAAGAAACATTTTCCAGATTCTCCAAAAATGTTTCAAAATACAGTTCTTAATTTTTTATTTTTTTTTTCTAAATGTGAAAATTAAAAAAAAAAAAAAAACTATATAGAGCCTTTTGTGAAACTTAAAGACTCCATGACTCCATTTTGGCATTGATGCCAATAAAGAACCTTTAAAGGGTTATTTACTGTGTCTTTACTCTGTTAAAGGGTTGTTTCAGGTGTTTGCTGTATACACTTTGGAAGATGTTAAATAAAGCGTGTGGAACCGTAGTAAAACCCCCCATAGTAAACACAGCTTCGGGGGTGAATAAGGCCCCCCTGTATGTGTTTGTTAAGCACACGTATTCAGAACTGCATACAGAACAGCAAACAGCTGTAATAATACCCATAGAAGGGCTTGGAGGGGGCTGGACATTTTTTTAATATAACTTTGTCTGAAAGAAGAAAGTCACATACACTTAAGATGCTTTAAAGGTGAGTAAGAGTGAGGCAATTTTTTATTTTTTGGCAAAGTTCACACAAACACATTTGTGTTTGATTTAGAGATAAACGTAAGGGCAAGTTTTAGGGCACTTTTTTTTAACATTTATTTATTTCATTATAATTAAACAACAAAAACCGTTTGCCAAAATAATCACTTCATGCATTGAATATTTGAAATCTGATGAAAAGCATGTGACAGGGTTTACTTAAAGGTAAGACTAAGGTATTTATGCAAAAAAAAAGAAAAAAAAAAGAAAGGAAAAAGTGTGATAACTGGCCCTAGTTTCCCCCTCTGTGCAGCTCTGCAATACCTCACAGAACATAATAGACAAAACCTTGCAGTTCCACGCTGCCTTGCATAACCTGAAAGACACAAATCTAACTTCAAATTGTTACTGGATACCTGGAGGTCAGAATGTAACACAAAGCTACCTGTGAAAGTGACTCAAAAGCTACTTCTCTCCCTCAGATGTGTGATGTACTGAGGTCATGCTGTGTGAAGTCTAGAGGGTATTTACTTTTGTGAGTTTTTATTTAGTTTTAGACAGCTGTGTAAGGAACACAATGTTTTTATTTCGTAAGGTGTTTCATTGCAATTCTCACATCACTTCCTTCCTGTACTGCTCAACTTGTTTCTTAGCCATACAGTACTGTACAGCCTATTATTTCTAAAAGCTTCTTATTATTTGACAATTCAGGACAGAAATAAAATATTGAACACACACATATAGTTTCAAAGAGAGCGCTGTTGCACATGCACATTACTGCACTTCATTACATTAGGTGCTGGTAGCGCTGCAATGAAAAATTATGAGACCACATTTATGATGACTACTCTGTTAGTAAAAAGGTCGGTCCAGGTCATATAGCCTAAGATCAAGTTAACCAAGAACTTTTTGATTATGCTGTACTTTATATGAATCATATTGCACCATAAAGGCATTCATAATCTAATAAACACTGTTCTATTTTTTGCCTTCTATAAACCCAGCTCACTTTCTGTGATTTTAACAAGTCTGGGGATATAAACATAACACCTATAATCTCTAACAGATGCAATATAACCACAGAGAACAGACCTGTGAATATTGCATTTTTTTCAACTTGCCTCTCGAGGATGGAAAGTTGTCAGCTGGTACTATACGTAAACAAATGCACTGTAATGTCTGTGTTTCCTTATGCACTGCATCACACTTAAACTTTTTTGTTGTCATGACAATCAGCATGCATTTTTTTTTCCATCAGCTGTGCATGAGAATCGACAATCTGTTTTCAAGTGCATGGTACTGTACATAATTTCCAGAGATTGTGATTACTGTGAAAGTATACATTTGTGCTGCCTCTGTGCATTAAAAAGTCTGCGTAAAAGCACTCTGCAAACGCTAAATGTGAGGAAAGACGCAATTTAGACTACATGTTCACAAAAATCATCACAGTCTCCTGGTTAATTACATGCACTGTGAAATACAATCCGAAAAGATTTGAGTTTCACCATTTAAGTGCATGGCAAATAAAACTAAACCAGCTATAAAGTGAAGGTCTCCACTTCAGAAGTGGAGCATTGATGAATATTCTGAGGTACTCATCCTGCACTCTTCATCAAACCAGAGTACTGAGTGTCCACAAGTTGACTTGCCCGTTGAGCCGAGGAAATGTAGGACTAATGAGCAGAAAACAATTATCCTATCGTAACGTGCCATTAAGCAGCGATCCCGACCTGGGGTAATGACGCATACCAGATCAGTCATGTTGACGGACACCATCCTGACATTGTCAGGTGAGGCAAAGTTTGTGCAGCGATGCCACACATAATCAAAACTACAGAGAATACATATCTCACGACGGCTCATGAACGATACTCACTAAAAGGGCTAAAGAAACTCTTGATAAGTTATTTGTGCGTGAGGAGTGAACGTTCACAACAGGTTCATTCAGAACCCGCTTAATTTAGCTAATGGTCTTTATGGTGCATTTTTCATTAGGCATACTTGGCATGTTGGTTTTATGAATAATATATTTCACACTACATTGATTAAGTGGGGGTCTAAATAGAAGTGAAATTAGCTAGATGAGTTTGCAAGTAAATTGCACTTGTTTTGGTTTGAAAGCTTGAGGTGATATAGAAGTCGCTTTTAATATTCTGTTCGTTTTCTGATTGCTCTGATAATGCATAGTTAACTTTGCATTTGCTTAAGAGATCAGACGATTTATAATACACACGCTTGGTCTTCTGCCAAGATAGCATTACTGAATCATAATATTACTGTCATGCCTGATATAGAGTTTGTTTTTCTGCAGAAATACAATATTGTGATATATATGATTGCCTGCATGGTAATTACTAATATGAAATAATGCCTATAATATTTGATTTGCAGCAGTGGTTAACTAGGGTAACTGCTATAACATCCTGGTTGTTATCCTCAGCATCATAAAATGAATACTCAATGCTTTGTAGATTACATATAAAAGTAGATTACAAATGACGTAATGGAAATTGTAGTTAGTAATGTAATCTACTGGATTACACATATAAGGGAATGTATTCTAATTACAGTTCTTTTAGACTGCTTTTAACCTAACTCGTAAGATAATATTCAACAGTTTTTGTTATCAACATCATGGGGGTTAGTTCACCCAAAAATAAACATTTCGTTCCAGACCTGTAAGACCTTTGTTTATCTTCGGAACACAAATAAAGATATTTTTGATTAATTTTGACCCTCCCGTAGACAGCAAGGATCCTAAAAGCTCAGAAATGTAGCAAGGACATCAGTAAAGTAATTTAACTGTAATTTTACAAAGCTACAAGAATACCTTTTATGTGCAAAGAAATGAAAAATAATAACATTATGAATAATCAACGGCCAATGTGTAAACAATAACCCAGAGATGAAATCATTGTCATCATTTACTTATCTTTATGTTGTTTATATGATTTTCTTTCTCTTTCGGTTTCTTTGAATACGAAAGAGAAAGTTTTTGAATGGTGCTGCTCTTTTCCATACAGTACAATGAAAGTCTATGAATAGAGGCTGTCAAGGTCCAGAAACTACAAAAAGCACGCCAAACACTCATGTACCCAAATCTTCTGAAGTCATACGATAGCTTTGTGAGAGAAAGAACCCTGAAACTCAAGTAATTTCTCATGACATCTTGTGTCTGCATATTGATTAATAAAACATGACATGTTACACCTGGTATGCAAAAGGAGAAAAGTCATAGAGGGTAAATAATGCCATCATTTTTATTTTTTTTGAGCGAACATTCAAGGCACCTTTTTGATATAACCCTTTACTTGAGTGTAATTTTGGACCTTTCAGGCTTCTCAGCATAAGGCTCACCTTCTGTCTAAAGAATCCTCAGCAGAGACGAGGACGGACAGTGCAGAGCGTCCTCCACTCCAAAGACGAAGAGCGTCTCTCAGAAGCCCTGAATGCAGCAGAGCGGAATGTGTAATGCTCTAACGAGCACAATGACAAACAAAGGGTGTGAACGATTAATCCACTTAGTTTTGCTGCGTGTGTGTTTCTATGATTACAAAGATGGGTCGAATTTAATTAGCCAAGTGATTTTTCACTGGAATACGATGCACTGCACGTGTGCAAACACTTTAGTTGTAAGTTGTCAAGCTAACACTTGAGAGCAGGACTAAAACTAGCAGTTTATTTTTATACAAATAATCATTGAATCTGTTTTTATTATTCCAAAATGCTAAAATGCTTTGTGATAGGGAATTTGTTGTCCATTCAGTACTAAATTTATGATGTTATTTTTATTATGTATTTATGCTTTCTATATACAGTGTATATATATATATTTTTTTTTTTTCTTTTTTAATAATATTACCAATGCTGAACGTTGTTCTATTTAATATTGTACATGTACAGTAATAATTAATTTATTCTTAATATTATGTATTCTTTGATGAACGGTGCATTACGGTGCATTTTAATATTTATATGAAATTAATATTTTTCCAGTCTTTTGTAGTATTATTTTATCAGTTTAATATGTACTTACTGAATTAATAAATATTAATATAATATTGTGAACAATAATTGTTAAATTGCAATAATATTTCATTCCAATAATTTACTGTATAATTTCAACATAAAGCAAATACTGTCATAGTCTGAAGATACTGCACATAAAATATCGTGCAACACCTATAAAAATATTGCTATTTAAAGATATTAAAAACCTAAACTGTATGATTGACAGGGATCATTAATTATTTATTTTTTTAATTAATGGTAGAATTATGACTTGATATTTTAAGATAACATTGCATTTCTACAGGGTATTAAAAATATTTTTTATAGATTAAGTCATGCAACAAAATACCCACAAATCGCAAAAAACAGTGGCCATGTCTCTCTTTTATTGCCAATCTCTGAAGTCCACTCAGTCCGTGCATTTTTAGTGCACTGGCAGTCCATATCTTGCTTCCCTGTGACATTGTAGAGCATGTGAATGTTTGTGCGTGTGTGCGTGTGTGAGGAAGTTTAGGGTGGGGAGGGGGGTTCAGTCTGCCAGGGCCTTTGGGCGACATATCGCCATCTGGGAGGTATGACCCTGGAACTGCGAGGTTTCCGTGGAAACTGGCTGTAATAGAATCATGGCTGGGGTGCAGCAGAGGGCAAAAAGAGTAAGAAAATGGGTAGAGTCAGACAGTGAGCGGCAGAGAGAGTGAGAGAGGGGGTTGTTGTCAAGTGCCCTGTTTGGAGCAGCAGGATTAAGCTTGGCACGAAGGGAAGCACATTCAAGGTCAAAGAAACAGAAAAAATAAAATAAAATAACAAAAAAAAAAAACCTGCAAAATCTAAGAAACATTAGCTACAGCGAGCTTGGTATTTTAAACATATATTCATAGCTGGTTTGCTCGTGTTGATATTTATGGTCTTCCGTTGACTTATGAGCTGTTATTTTCAAAGAATCACTCAAAAAGACTCAAAATCAGTCTCAAACTCTTGAGTTGTTAGTGTGAATCAGTGTAGTGACTCAAGGACTGAATCAAAGAACTGTTATTCTGGATTGTGTGTCCTCCTTAACACATAGTTCACGATGAGACAAACAGATACAGTAGTTCACCCAAAAATGAAAATTCTGGCATTATTTACTGTTATAAACACGCCAAAATACGGTTAGAACGTAATGCAAGATTTACTGTGAATAATGATTGCTTTATATGGCTTCTAAAACTTGGATTTTAGTGCATTTCTCACACAAACTACTCCTATTTTTTCCACTTTAGGTTCTATTGTATCAGTTTACAGTTTAAAAAAATGAAAGGTTCATATTTTGATTTTGGGAGTCCCCAACAACAGTTTGATATGCATGAAAGGTCAAAAAACTTAAAGGTGCCATAGAATGCTTTGAGAGAATATTTTAAATTGTTCTCTGATATGTACATAGAAGGTATGTATCTTA
>JAUMHG010000060.1:15260141-15287613 GCA_032359395.1 Enteromius anoplus | reverse complement strand
AATTGATCTTTATTTCTTTTAATTTCTTTGCTTCTGGACAACAGTCAATTTATTATTCCCTTCAACTGCTGCATTAAAGCAGGACAAACCTGATATCATCTACACAATTTCGCTCAACTATATCTCAACCCAAATTCTCTCAACAAACAGACCAATTTCTATTAAGCGCTTTGAGACTAGCTTCTCATTAGATAAAACATCTATAGCCATGAACCAAAAGCCCAGGTCACAGTCAAATAACCTTACACAGAGACACAAGAAATTATCAAATTTAGAAAAGCATGAAACGTTCTCCTTCTTACTGTGTGTCTGTGAGATTGAAGTGAATGTGAAAAATGCTAAAGCTTGTGATTTGAAGTTTTGAATAAGGAATTGCAAAGCAGCAAAATGACAGTGTCCTGTGAATTAGCTTTGGCTGAATTATCCTTTTTAAGATCTGTTGTTAATTAAAGGTGTGGAAGGGTTCCGTACCAGCTTCTCACTGCATTCATCACTCACCCAACTCCAAGAATAGGAAAGAACAGGGCGAGAAAATCCCTCCTGAAGAGCCAGAGAGACCGAACTGATTTTTAAAAGACTCTCCTTGTTCTCACATTTATTGAGCTGTTTTATAGTCAAATGAAACAGCACTACTCATCTCCATAATTAGATATTTTAAATGTTCTGTCTAATGACTGTGAGCTAAATCTGGACTTATTTAAAGAAACAGTTAAGCCAAAAATGAAAATTCTGTCAGTGTGTACGTATGCTGTTCCAAGCTTTTGTCTAGTAGAAGGCAATGACAGAAGTGTGGCAAAAATGTTTATGCTGCATTCATTTTTGCCATATAATAAAGCGAGCAGGTGCTGTTTAAAATGACAAAGCTCTAAAGCTGTAAAAAAGGCAAAAAGGTTTAATAACATAGTCTTGATGCTTTCATTAAACGTCATTAAGTGTGTTTTATGTGATCAAAGATAAGTGTCTGCTTAAGTGTCAGTAAAGACTTTTCCATTGTTACAAAATATTAATCCACAAAAATATTAACTAGCACAAGATTCTCCTTCTTAGCACAAGAAATGATACATGACCGCCAGGATATTAGAATGATTTCTGAAGATCATGTGATTGAAGATCGGTATTATAATGGCTGCTGAATTCACAGGAATTAATTGCCTTTTAATATTAAAAATAGAAAACAGTTGTTTTAAGCTGTACTAACATATTTGACCATTTTACTGCTTTTTCACGTTTTAATTAAAAATGCACAAGTAAGTAATAACTACACAGTATTTCTGTTACATTTTCCAAGGCAAACAATTCAGTGGGATTTACTGAAAAGGGTTAACAATAAACTCTCCTGCTACCATCATTAAAAGGCCAAAGGTACGCAGATGAGAAAAAGTCAATGAAGGAGATTAGAGACTCAAAATGAAAGCAGTGAGCAAAGAGAGGAAACAATTATCAACATACCACATCAAACACTGCTCCTCTCATCAGAACTGAACGGTAGATGTGTCTGCTTTCTGAATTTAGTGCCACCATATGGTTGCCATTTCAAGTCTGCAAGTTCATCTCATCTGGATTATTCTCATATTCAAAGCTATCAGATTGTTTCATGTGGAACTGATTCGTTGAGTCTGTTGAAATTGCAGGATGTCTTTCATGTGAAATATGCTAGCTTTTGAAGTTTTTCTTGTGTGTTGGGAATAGTAGATCAGCAAGATTAATAATATCCATCCATAAAAAGGAAGTCCGGTGGGTTTAACCCTGAGAACCGTCCATATGCATGGTGTGAAAGTGTTTGTTATTTTCAGCTGTGACAGCATATGGCCCGGCTGTTTGTTTATATCTGTGTGTGTGTGTATATATACAGGTTCTCCCTGAGAGAGCGAGGATTGTAATGACCTCCAGGCTTTCACAATCGCACATGAAATGCTTACTCTGTTTCCACAGCCATGACCTTTCTAGCCTGAGGTCAAACTGTCTGACACTCATCCGAACAAGGAGATTCTCTTCTCTCGCTCTCTTTGAAGGGAAAACAGTCAGAAAGGGATGCCGAAGCAAATAGAGCAGAGCGAGCATTCAGCTGAATGACTAGCACAGCACATTTCAGCTCAGGAACAGAGCTACACCCTGCCAAGTTGCATCTGACCCTTTCATAACATGCTGGAATCAGAAAGATTTTTTCCTCTTTTGAGATTCATTTTCTTTTCTTGTTGCATCAGATCAGGGCTGCAGTTATCATTTCTTGGACCCCAGACAAAACCGCCATCATGGCCCCAACCTTAATCGTTCCCTCTAGGTTGAATGAATCAGTTTGTTCAGTCGAATAATTGCTCACTTTCTGAACCATTTAAACTGGTTCAGTGAGTCAGAGACTTGGACTTGGACTTTTGAACAAATCCATCTGTTCTACCAAATTGTTCAATCCAATTTGTGAACTAAATCAATGATTCACTGAGTCAGTGATTTGCTTTCTGATTCTTGAACAAATCAGATCATTCAGTTGAGCTGTGCTATCCCAGTTCAATGAATCAATAAACTGAAGTCAGTTTTACACAACTCAGTCCATTCAACATTTTAATCAATTCTTAGCCAATGAGTCATTGAATCAGTGGACTAAAATGTGATTCTTTAACTAATATTGAAGTAGTTTGTAAACCAAATTTACTGATTCCTTAAACTAATAAGCTGAATTCTAAAGAATCTGATGTTACTGTCCTAATCAACCAATTCACAATAGTGACCTGGAATCTAAATCTCGATAAATTGAATCATTCAATCCCATTTGTGAATTACATCAACCAATTCATTTAGCCAGTAAACTGAATTCTGATTTAATTAACAAGCACAATACAATCTGTGAACTGAATCAGTAAGCTACGCTATGATTTCTCAACAAATTAGCAAATTCAACTAAATAGTTTAATTCAATTTTATTAACCAAATCAAATGGTTTACTGAATCAGTGAATTGAACTCTGATTCTTAAACAAATCAGTCAGTTCAATCAAATTTGTGAATTGGATCAACTTCAAATAATGATTCACAAAAGATGATTCACTATGAATCTGAATAAAATTTGATAAAGCTATTATGTGGCTTCAAGACTTTGGTGGACTTTTTTGTGCTTTTTGGTAGACCTACACTTTTAACTGCTTCTCTAACAAGGTGTTTAAATCTGTGTTTTTTCATCTGACGGTCCATATACTAGATGTGCATGCAAACACTCACAGGCAGAGGCAGATGGTTGCATTACTCATCTGAGACTCTAAAACTGACACATATTTTCATCCCCCTCTCCTTCTTCCTTTCTCAGCAGAATCGCAGCCCACAGTGCTGTGCGTTCACACGTCCAAACCTCCCCCGTATTCCAGCAAGACGAGATGCTTAGATAGAGCAGGGACTGCTGTCCTAAAGCCTCACCATCTTTGCAACAGCCACGCCAGTGAAAAAAACAAACACCTTGGGTATAAGGCAAACAAACAAACATGTCAGCAAACCAACAAAGCCACTTGCCTTCATAAATAAGGCATTAACACTTTTTTGATAAATACCGAGCCATGTTGTGCACATGAAGGTCATGGTAAGAACATTATACTGATGGCAACAGATAACAGACAGCATATTATGTTGCAGTTGTATCTTGTAGTTGTTTATCCCCATGTCTCACTAGAGTTTTTATAGAATGATTGAAAAACCTCAGGGTATGGCTGAGGGATTTTTATGCAAGTGTGCCAGCAGATGTGCCTTTAATGTCTATAATGGGATTTCTAAAAGGATGTGAAAAAAAGACAAGTTAGATGGTATTACAACAGATAAGACATAATTCAAAACTGATGCCCTTTCTACATTCCTGACTCATCCAGGCCTTAGTTGTTTCTCTACTAGATTATTGCAGCTCACTCGTTTCTGGTCGGTCTGCATCTGTCATTTGCCCCCTTGAGCACAACCGAAACACTGCCTGCTGCCCGACTTGTATTCAATCTGCAGACATTTTCACACGCTATGCCTTTGTGGCAGGAATAACACTCAAGACAGCTTTTCTGGCCTCCAGTGCTGCAGTCTCTTGTTGCCTATGAGCTGCGATTCACTGAAAGTTGCTTTTCAATGTGAGAATGACCTCCCAAAAACTATCAACCACCAACTCACTGGCAAAAGGTATGGGCTATCCTTTCAATACTGTTTAAAATAACAGCTAAAATATTTTTAAAGTGCCCATTTTAGTTTTAGGAGTCCCCAACAACAGTTTTACATGTATGCAAGGTAATAAAATGCTTTCATTGACTTATAATATGCATTTATTTTTACCGTACCTGTTTAATGACTCCTAAATGATTCGCTCAATGATTTATTTTTCAAAACTCCTCCTTTGCCGGACGATTGATTTTTCTCATTTTTTTGGCAAAGAATGAATTTGCATTTGCATTCAGATCATTGTGAAAAGACCAAGTGTACCAAGGCAGTTCTCATCAAGCTAAAGTGTGTTCAGGTGTTTTTCTAACAAGTTTGCTTTAAACTAGTTATTTGATGCTGTAAAAACTGGTTGTGGCGTCATGACTGTGAGCTTGTGATTGGGTCTGCGAGAGTTTGAGCGGGACTTTGATTCCTTGGCTCCACCTCACGATCTCTACTGCGCAGATTTTGGCTGCAAACAATGTCATTTTTGCAAGATGTCAGCGGCCATGCTAAGCATGTTTTGGCTTTACTTTCTATAGTGGAAGGTAGAGGAGTCGCGTCATCCATCTTTTTTTACAGTCTATGGAAAAAACAAACAAGTGGGCTGGCAGTACGCTAACAGTAAGTAAGAAACAACATGTTTCATATTGACGTCAGCATGAAACGGCTTCGGATTCGTTTTAAAAATGACTTGTTTCAATGATTCAGGGTCGACTCTTTCTTTTAAAAGACAATAACTTTTTTAAACTGTGCGCTTTCAGATTTAAACTTTGCAGATAGATAGATAGACATTTCCCAACCAACATTAAATCCAACATTTACAGGAACATCTAAGGCGAAACCCTGGAAAAGTGTGTTTTTCACAGTACACTTCCATTTTTAGCTCAGACTAATAAGGAGTCACACAATAACTATCTGAAAGTGTTGACATGATGCCAGTATAGAGGTTTATTGCGGAAGCACGAAATCAGCAGCACCTTTCACTTTAGGCTATTTTAGGCATCGCTCATTCACATGGACATTATTTTTCTTTCTATCTACACATCAGAATGTGAATGTGAAAGAGTAAGACCCTGGCATAAGATGCTGCGTTTGTATTTATCTGCTTGGTTAAATATATTTTAACAAAAACCAATATGGCAATATGGTGAATGAATCATAACTTATATAGGTTGATAATACAGATGCTGTGAGCTGAAAGTGTACATAGATTTATGTGGGTTGGGGCAGGGAATTGAAGTTGACATTACAAATGCATGCATTTCAGTGTATCTCTCTATTTCATGAGAGAAAAGAACTGTAAACCTTTACTCATGCTCTTGCTCACGGAAACACATTTTTCTCTTTCAGTCTCACATCAGAGGGTTTTCCCAGCTGTGATGTCCAAGCCAAGGGTGAAACTGAAATAAATAATAAGAGTTATTTGAACATAAAGGCGACACGTTTGTATCTGACATCTGAACGAATGTTGGTAAAAAAGAGCACTGTTTTAGATCTACAGTATATCTGAAAGGCAAATCAGATAAATAAATACCAAAAGTGGTATCTGGGGTTATCCCAAAGAGATTTGGGATTTGTGTAGAATTATCCACCTAGAAAGGAAAAATATAAATATATAGTCACCCTCGTGTTATTCCAAACCATTGTGACCTTTCTTCTGTGAAACACAAAAAGGGGAACTCTCTTTACTTTGTTGTAGCTATATACCACATGAGAAAATAATAGTAAACCTTGTTTCTGCATCTCACATCAGTGTGCTTTCCCTGCTTTGATGTTTTAGCACACATAAGAGTTATTGAAATATGAAGACATGTCACGCTAATGTTGATGACTGGACAAAAAGTCAAAAAATGTATATATATATATTTATGAATTGTAATTTCTTTAAAAATAAATTCGCAAGGTACTGCAGAGCTCATTGGTTAGACATGCACATAATTCATATTTTCTTAATTTCACAATCTTGGTCTACTACAGATCAGGCAGCAAAGAGTTCACACTTCCGCGTGTTTACATGGCACAGGTTGCTCTGGATGCCAGCTGATCATTTGCATCCTTTGCGCAACAGGAAAGCGCGGCGTCTGGTGTTATGACGAGATGTTTTTGCGTAATATTGCTCTCCCCGCTTCTGTCAGGTTCCGATCGGTTTCATGAGGAGCAGCTTTAACATCAGAAGCCTCCCACTCCACGCCCTCGAGCTGGAGAACCCAGAGTCTCAAGCTCGAGCGCGCGCGGAGAGCAGGTGGCCGCCCACGAGCCAAACGCTGGAGAAACCGCGTTTTCCAAGCGCATATCCGGTGCTTTAGCGCCAAAAGATCTCTTGCGAGCACAATTTACATTGAATTTGACGTCGCATGTCCTTGTGCATCACGTTTTCTCAATATAATTTCATAAATAATAATAAAAGTGCATTTTTGTTATTCTTAAGGGATGTAGAACCGGTCTTCTTTAAAATACGTCTCACATCACACACACACACACACACACACACACACACACACACATATATATATATATAATGTACACATTTTGAAATATTTCTTTTGAAATGGATACAGAGGTGTATTTAAATGTATTACAAAATATAGTTTTGAACTAAATATATAAATATTTAAAAAATAAATTAGAGTAATTATTTTTATAATCGATTCTGAATGGGTTAAACAACTGGCTCCGTGCGCGCTCTCTCTCTCTCTCTCTTTCTCTCCGTGCGCTTCATTTTCACTTTCCCATCGTTGTGTCTCCTTCATTTTGGTGTGACCCACGCAATGCTGTTGCTCCACAAGGGGGGGCTGCTGGATATATGCTTTAGTGCCTAACTGCCTGCCTTCGAAGACTGAATCCAGTTTGTGCGGACAGAGCGGTCGAGAAGAGGAAGGTTCCCACTGCCTCGACACGCACCGAGAGACCACCCGACCCGAGCCAAGGTTACGCTCACCGCACATCTCCCTGGAGCCTTCACAAACCACTTCAGGACTTTTTATCCGGAAAACGGGACAACCATTACGACTTGCGGGCTGGATTAAATAATAAACATTTGGGAAACAGAGTAACATTATCAGAAGTGACAGAACAGAAACACACATTAACAGGATCCGCTGTGAATTTATGGATGCTTGTTGCTTTTTTCGGTCCTATGAGCACCTCTCTTCCACTGGAGCAAACAGACCTTCTTTTGTGTCATTGTTCAAACAGATATTGCCTGTTGAAAGAATGAATACACCGAACTTATTCTGAACAAGTTGGAGGAATAGTCGAAGGCTTTTTATGTGCAGACAAACAGATGGGACATGCCAACTTTTTCGAGGTAAACCCTCATTATGATCTATCTAAAATGTGACCCTACGTTTGTCCCATTTCAGTCCCACTTAATATAGTGATTAAATGAAATGCATTTGATTATAATAGGCAATATTCAGTAATTTAAACACAGCATAGTGTAAATTATGCCTTTTATACCATAATTGAGTGATATCCTATTTTACGCACGCATTCTCATCAACTCTGTTTCATCTTTTGTGTACTCTTTATAAGTGTTACATCAGAGAATGACAAGACACATCTGTGAAATTCAGCTTGTAGAGGATTTCTGAACTCATATATGCGTTTATCTGTGCTTGTCGTTCTCGTCAGCGTTCGCTCTCCAAGGTACCAAACTGCGGTGTTGACCAGTCCTGTGTCCAGCCAACAAAACAGTTTTGACATAAGTACATGATCTCAGAACAAACATATTTTACAATTTTAGCTTCGCTGGGAGCAGCTTAACATGTGGTGTCTGCTTTTTTCAGTTGGTTATACATTGTGCGCAATAGTTGATCTCCCTTGTGGAATGGGAATATACTTCCCGTCTTGTGTCTCCTATCCCTCCGCTGCATAAGAACAAAATTTAATACTCGAAAAACTCGTTCCATCATAAACCTGGAACAAAGTTTCATATTTGTTTCATCACAACTTTAGTCTTTTTTTATTCGTGTTGGTCACTTAAATCGCTTTACTACAGTGCCAATGAGATGAGATGAGACTCTTGAATTCGGATGAGTTTGGAGCGTTTTTATGGGATATGACGCATATTCCGCTTAAAATGTTATTTTAGAACCTGTCACTTGAAATTAAGAGCAAACCACTTGTGATGTAGCCAGTGCAGCGTTCAACAGCACATGGAAAGAAAAGGTTAAGAGCTCGCGTTTTGTCCGCTTCAGTGACGATGCCTCTCTTTTAACAATGTGAATAAAAGGCAAACTCCCATTTCTCATTCCCTCTTTCAATTGTAGAGTACTTCATTTGCATGTTCTTGCATGCAGAATGACCAGTAAATAAATCAGATAAAAATAAAATAAATGTAAAAATCAATAAATAAGCTAAAAGTAGGATGTCGGTATTCGTATTAATGTAATACTTGCAATACAATATAAAACCACGAACAAGGACTCCACTGCTGGCTCTCTTTTTGGCTATCTCTCTTACTCTTTCTTGTTGTTAAACTGTCTTACCAAATGCTGCTTGCAAACTCTAAAGCACGTTGCATGTGCCATTACACACCAACAGTATGGAAACTTCTCGTTTGGTGATAAAAGATGTGGTTTGCTTGTGTTTGGCGGAGAGTTACTGATAGTGAGTTAGTGGAAGTTCCGTGTTTGTACAGTAGGGGGGACTGTGCCAGCGCTCAATTCCCTCCGTGGGAATAGGGGAATAAACGGCGATCACGGAGCAGGAGATGCCTCACTGCGCACTTTCAGACTCACAAGAGCCTCCGACTGCAGCACACGCGACCTCAGCCCGTCTGAAGCGCACAGCCCAGCTCCTCAACAACAGGTTATCATGCTGCTCGACTTGTGTGCTTTACTCAAAACCATTCCAGTACATGCAAAAACATGTGTAATATATATGTTCTATCAGGATCACCACAGCAATAAGAACAGGAATGATCAGATACATCATAAAAATGTAATTGTTATAATAATAAGGGGGTAAAACACTATTGGTTAAACTCACTGCTGAAAGGTTAACATATGCTTTTCTGTGGTATTCCCAGAGACCATAGTTCATTGGCCCAAGTCAAAAGAGCCCACCTCAACGTGTCTGTGATATTGTAGGCTGGTTGCTAGGGGTGCTCTGGCTGGTTGCTAGGGTGTGGCCAGGAAGTTGATAATGTGTTACAGAATGGCTCACCTCTTAATCTTTATGACACTATACTCTCGAGATATGTGACCTTTATTTAGTATTATTATTATTTTTAGCCTTTCTTTTGATTCCTTATCACTTCAGCAAGCCATATATGATTTTATGAACAATAAAATGAGCCATATGAGCTGAGCTCTCAATGATATTAATCATTTTAATAATAAAACAAAATAATAGAAAATGAGCCAAACTCATACAATACTGATCATATTTAAATATATATATTTAATTAATTAATATTAAAAAGGAACATATGATTTGAGCTCCTGATAATATTAATAGTGTATAATAAAAATAAGCCATATTATTTGAGCTCTCAATATTAATACTTTTAATAATAAAAACAATAAGCCATATGAGTTCTTAATAATAATGATAATTTTAATAATAGAAACAAAGAAACATGATTTGAGCTAAAAAAAAATATATATATATATATATATTCTATTTGGGATCCCAATAGCATTACTAATGTTTATAATGAACACAATAAAATCAGCAATGTGGTTTGAGCGTTCAATAATATTAATAATTTAAAAAGAGGAAAACTAACAAAATAAACCATAAAATTTGAGATCTTAATAAAATTACTGAAAAAAAAAAACACATCATGATTCTGACTGAATTCAGTGAAATATGCCTATAACAATCTTTGTGTTAAATCTAAATGGCACAGTCATATCAGTTCCACCAGACTGCCTCTTTTAGATACACGTCTGCCGTGAGTCTCCGGGGAGTTTTGAGCTTAAGAGGCAAACATAGAACGCAGCACTTGCCCTGTGGCCACAGATATTTGGACGGCTGTGTTTTCTTCATCTGAGGAAAGGAGTAGGAATGATACATTGAGAATAAAAATAGATCATGCCGGAGCAGTCTGACAGCATAGTTCTGAATCATGAGCTGGGGTGAGATTGGGCAAGCTGGCACTATCGGCTTTTTGGAGGGCAGCCATGCATGCCTTTTAACCTAGATGTCTGCCTTTTGTCTTCCTCCTGTACTTCCTTATTCTGCCATCCACCTCCTCTTCTCTTATATAGGCTATGCCTTTCTTACCATTCCTTGTCAAGCCAACATGCATCAGAAGTCACAGAGCGCATTTCTTTAAGCACAATGGCAGCATGTTTGAGCATGCATAAGCCCCTCGACTAGTCTGTTTGTGACACGTTTCTGTTCCCAACATACACAGAAACATTTCACACGCTCTCTGGTTTACACAACACCTCATGTCCTGAAAATACTGTTTGTGGTTTTCATTTACAGAAACTTGGAAGGGAATTCAATACGCAGTTTGACAACAGTCAATCAACAATTTATAGAATGCAGGCATCACAATTTTCTAATCTCTCACTCGTTAAGATACCATAACCCTTTTGGTCACAACTGATTTTAAAGTTCAGCTCTCACTATTAACAAACCATTAACTACTACTTTTGCCTTAATAAACTCCTAATCTGCTTATTAATAGTTAGGAAGGTAATTTGAAGTACAGTACAGTAAAATATTGTGAAATATTCTAAGAATTAAAAATAACCCTTTTCAGTTTGAATATATTTTAAAATTAAATTATAATACAATAAAATAAAAGTCAATATTATACTGTGATCATAGTCATGATTCTTCAGGAATCCTTTGAATATGCTGATTTGATACTCATTTTTTATTATTATCAAAACATTATAATTATAAGAAACCTTTTAAATAATATTTTTATTATTATTTATTACTATTTATTACACTACAATTTAAATGGGTGGGGTACATGAGTTACTAATTTGTTTATTCATTTATAAATTATACATTTTATAAGATGCAACAATTTAATTAAAATTGGCAGTAAAGATGGTTTTATTTTATTTTTTAAAATAAATTCTGATCATTAAACCTTATATATTTATCAAAGAACCCTTAGAAAAAGCCACAAAATATTAATCAGTAAAAAATAGTTTCAACATTAAAAATAACAAGAACCATTAATAACTGAACAACTAATAATAATTGGGCACCAAATTAGCATATTAGAACAATTTCTGAAAGATTGTGTGATGCTTGAGTGGTGGTTGCTGAAAATCTGGGAACAAATTATGTATTAAAATATATTAAAATCTAAATAGTGTAAAATATTTTACAATATCACTGTATTTTTGATCAAATAATTGCAACCTAGGTGAGTCGACTAATTTCAGAAACCATAAATGATTCCAAACTTTTGATTGGTGCAAGAGAGATTAATAGGGGGAAAAAAATTGGAAAATGGGGATTTGGGACACTTTACAGGCCACACTTGAAACTGCTCCACTCACATGAGCACCAAACTCAACGCATCAGGGCTAGATCCCTTAAACTATCTTGCTGACTATTTTAACCTCCTGTGGTGGAATTGGTTTGGAGATGGAGACAGGTGTAGAGGGAATGAGGTCGGTGTGTTTGCAAGGTGCTAACTGATTAGTGGTGTGATTGTGCACAGGAGCCTGTGGCCCCTGGCCATCCTCGTTAAACACAATGATCAGGGTTGGAACATCGCGCATTTGGCTATTCGCTCTCTAATTAGGGTCTAAATCAGAGCCTGTGCTCCTGCCTAATGAATCTTAGACAGAGAGCTGAGAGACAGGGAGAGCAGGCTTGGAATGAGGTGGTGAGAAGGACACAGTTCCCAGCATCCCATCTGAGTTCCTTGCCATGAAAGTGTATTAATGGCAGGCTTTTCGAACGCTGCACAGATGGCTTTGTGGCTGTGTGTGTGTTTGTTTCAGAGTGGGTGTGTCGCATGATGCAACTTTGGTCGCTTAAGAGTAAAAGAGTAAATATGTGTGTATGTATTATGGACAGTGAAGCCGTTTTGTATTTATTATAATGACAAAATGATCCGTATGAGACTCAGATGTGCAGAATTGTGTAAAAAACCAAGAGAATGAAATCAGCCTTATTAGTTAAAAATATATTCTACAAGCTGGTGATAAATGCTGATTATTGAACTTTCTGTTCATGAATATGAATGAACAAAAGAATAAATAAAAAAACTGCTTCACCATTTTAACAAACATTTCATTTTTGTATAATAAAAGAACCATTATTAATTATTGAGCACCCATAATAACTGTGATCATGTGAAACTGAAGAGTGGAGTTATAGCTCCTTAAAAGCTTTGTCATCACAGGAGTAAATTACATATTAAGTTACTGTATATTCAAATAGAAAATAGATAATTAAATGTGTAATAATATATCTTAATATTACAGTTTTATTTTATTTTAATCAAATGAACCCGAAAATCTAATGAAAAGTTTCTAATTAGGAAGTGCTGAAAAGCAAGCAAGACGTAGAAGCATGTTATCTCACTCTGAATATTTTAAACATTATCAGATCTTTCAAAAACAATCAAATACATATGGTAATGTTTCTTAGTTCAGTGTCACATGGCAAGCGATGCACACACACACACACACAAAGAAAGGAGACTAAAAACATGGCCATTTGATTTGTAGCTAAGATCACACTGTGCTTCTGTCCAATTAATGTCTTCACAGATTCACTATTGCTTTGCAATGATAAATATGTTCTGTTCAAATATTTAAATATACATTTGTTTAATATTCAAAATTATTGTTATTGCTAGTTAAGAAAATTATGTGTAATTATATAAATACATATAAATATAAATAAATACATATAAATAAATAAATAAATAAATAATTTTACGGTCATTATTCTTCCCATGACAAAAAAAAAAATATATATAAATAAATACAAATCTCAGATCCAACACAATATCCTCTTCAGTGATTTTAGGCAATCTGCTCTATCTAGGACGAACAACTCTTAGTATCAAAATCAACATGCTCACTGACTCGTTCAACGGCCGTCGGCTCACATAAAGGTAAAGAACATGTTAAACCGGTGAGGCCTTTGTGCCTTGACTGAGTGCAGAGTCAGGGAGGCTGGATGGTGTTTCTCTGTGAATCTCACAGATCTGAGCTCAAAATAAATCTGTGATTGCTTCAGGGAGGGAAACACCTTGTTTGAGAATGCTTTTCGCACACACATACACACGTCTCTGTGTGCGTTGTGTTTTTTTTACCTAAATTATGCAGTGAAACTTCAGCGGTGGAAGGATGGCACAATGTGTAAGAGGACACCGGAGCTTTATGGCACCTTTGTCAGCTAATTATAGATTTCAGAGTACGATGACGGAAAGCTTTTTCTTGGCTATGCACATATTCATATTTTTAAATGTCAACTGCATGTGCACAGAGGCGTTTCATTGTTTCAGTTGCATCCATATGGATGTCACAATCAAACTACCCCTACACACTGTATATCTTATTTGTGTCCTCTCCTCTCACCATCAAATAAGGCTACTGTTCTTCTAATTTGAAGATAATGTAGCATGCGTGCTTTCAGCACATGCTTAGCAAATAAGCTGTGATGGCTTTCTCACAATTTATGAAGTGAAAATTAGCCTGGCAGACGTTTGCAGGACTGCGCTCTGAGATTTTGTTGTTGTTGATCTGATACATAATTGAATTGTACCTTTTTCCATTGCCATATTGTTGAGCATTTTTGAAAAGTGATATTGTGAAGCTCCATTCAAATATACAGAGTGTTTAAAAGTAAACAGTTCGATTAAAAAATATCAAACCAAGTGGTTTTCTCAGGACTAGTGTTTCTTTTCCCGTGTATTTTTTAAATTACTTCCTAATTAGATCCTAAGGTGAATTGTAGAGAATACAGGAAGTTTCCCGAGTTCACATAGTAATCATAATCACACGTATGACATTTGCAGTTCTTTTGCTTGTGCAACCTTCCTTTAAAAGAAATAAACACACACACACACACACACACATATATATATATATATATATACTATGAAGGCCCAACAATATTAAGACAATTGAATATATAGATTATATAGATACTATAGATACAAATCTGAATATATATTCCCTAAATGGGTCCCACTTGATATCAAGTGTCCATAATACATGTGTGCGTACATAGTAACTAGATGTGTATCTAGTATGTAACCACAGTGTAAGTACACATTGCTACATAGTATCTACAGCTATAATATTTCTGTAACGGAATGGTGTGTTTAAGAACAAATGTGTAACAGGACATTGGTAACAACCCTTTTTCACTTCACTAAGTAGTTATGTAACAGGAATTGCATAGCTATATTTTGTAACAGCAGTATGTATAAGAGAAACTGGATCAGGGGGTGTAGTTGGGTAGGTTTAGGGATATGTAAACTGGGTGGAGTTGGTGCACCTCTGTAATACCAGTGTATAAACATGGTAACTCCTCAGGAACTGCCCACTTAATATAAAGTGTAACATTCTGGACACCAACCCAAATTGGTATGTAAAGCCTAATTTACTGCCCGCTGCTGTGTAACATCAGAGTAATTACATGCTAAATCCATAGCAATTGTCTACTTAATATAAAGCGTAACACTTTATTTACCAAAAAGTGCTGTTAATACTGTTACACATTTGTACTTTCATTACCAAAAAGTGTTGTTACCAATGTCCTGTTACACATTTGTACTTGCACAAACCTTTCTGAGGGTTGTTACAGAAATATCACAGCTGTAGATACTATGTACCGGTGTGTACTTACTTTGTGGTTACATACTACATACACATCTAGTTACAATGTAAGTACACATGTATTAGGGACACTTAATATAAAGTGGGACCGAAATATTTGTAAATCCGAAAAAATCCCCCCAAAAATCTGAATATATTGTATATATCTTAATGTTAGTATATTTTTATGCACACAATCTTCAAACAGTCATCATAACAGTCACTTTAAAAAGACGAAATGAGTCAGTTAAACAAAGTTTACAGGAGAAAAAAAGGAGAAAGCTATGATACATATCACAAATGGTGTTCTGCTCCTTTGAGATATCATTTCAAACATGTGTTTGACCCTTCATTTACAGCAGCCAAGAACGTTTTAAAAAAGACAATAGTAGGCAAAGCAACATGCTTTTTTATCTCTGGCTCACTTTTTATCATTCTTTTTTCCTTTACTCTTTAGTCATTTGTTTTCAGAGAAGACAGAGTGTTATTCATGCTAAAACAGTTTATACAAAGGGAGTCCCTGTCTACAGCAATGTGTGCAAAACTGAATAGCTCAAAATCGTTACATCCTGGAGTGCCTACGCAATTTCGAACAAGAAATCTCTTTAAAAGACTTTTCGCGGCTTTGTGCTGCATCAGTTTAAGGCCATTTTGTGTACAAACTTCAATCAAAGGGGTCTGTAATAGCGAATGAATGAATGTAGTCGCTCTTTTTCCGCCTGTCTGTGTTCTCTTGTGAGAACAAAGCTGTCTTTGATGTGAAGTGCATGCATAATCCTCAGTATCTGACATTGCATCTCTGTCGCGGTGTAAAGCCCCCTCAAATCTCAGAAGGCCTGCGTCTCCGGAGCAGTGTCGTTAACTCCCCCACTGCACCGGTGTGTCACTCTCGGCACCGTTGTAGCTCTTGAATAGCTGTCAGCGCTGTGTGTTTGCTATTGTGATATACCCGACTCCATCACTGTAACTGTTTGTTACCTGAAGGCATGTTTGTGACTTTGAGTCACTGTGCGTCAGTGTTCTGAGGGCACAGCGTTCGTATTTCGTTTTTCAATTCTGAGTTCATAGTGGCCTTTCAACATATTGCGGCAGACGTCCTTTCTCTCATTGCTTCTTGTCTGTGCAGACATAAAAAGCAACTAGAACAGATGAACCCCAGTGTTCCTCATCTGTGATTCCTTTAACTGGCTGAATGCTATATCCAAGTCAGTCTTTTGAGCAAAATACATCTGCGAGTAATTAGACTTGCTTTTTTCTTTGTGTTTATGGTTAAAGTATTTTGTATTTTTTTCCCCTTCGATAAACAAGTAGAAGGATGAGAAAAGCAGAAGAAAAGTGAAAACATCTGCTCTCGGAAGTGCAGACTGTCCAATCTGGCCATGTCAGCCTTTCTGTAGACTCTGGTGAAGTAGAGCGTTTATCTGTGGCAGTGAAAACTCTTTCTTTCCATCCCATTAATTTCAAAATTCTACACAAATGTGGTTTTCCTCAGGCAAACGGCAGCTGCATTACTGTTTACTCCACATATGATGCAGTGTGCGTGAATGCACTGGCTCAAATTTAAGAGGCCATGTGTCTTTTTTAAAGCCAGCGTTAAAAATCAACGACAATTTGAACACTGCTAAATTTAATGGTGACATCTGCAAGGTTTCTGAAAACTTGTGAATGTGAATTTGTTAAATGGCTAACCTAAAATGAAAATGTTGTCATTAATCACTTACCCCCATGTTGTTACAAACCTGTAAAAGTCTCATGAATGACACTGTCAAAGTCCAGAAAAATCTGAAAGGCATTGTCAAAAATAGTCCATCTGTGGTTCAGTCTGAATGCCACCTGCATGCACCTGTGCACAGAAGAAGATCAACGCCTGCTACTACATCACTTCCTGTTGTAAAAGAATTTACTTCTGAGACTACCACCCTAAATTTTGAGGTTTTTAGATGTAAAAGTCTTGATAACATTATAAATGAGATAAGTACATGATGCTAAAAAGAGGCAGTTGAGGGTCCCTTCAAACACAAAAACATGTTCTAGCAATAGAGGAAAGTACTGTTAGTGATACTTTCCCTTCCACACCGCCCATAATAAAAAATGCATTTCTAGCTAAAAATTTGAATACATATTGTGCATTGGTTTGTGATTTCACCATACCTGAAGATTCATATTAACCTGGTGTTCAAGGTTGTCTAAAATGCATTTGATTTATAGCCACATTTTTGGTTGGTTTGCTACAAAAGGGCTTATTCCCCACTACACTCTGTCTTACAAATGTCAATCTGTCCACATTGTCCATACAGATTCTTATAATAGGACTATATATCTTTTCTAATGAGAGAGAACTAGGGAGATTAAACAGGCTGTAATCTCTCTTCATCTTTCTCTCGCTCTCAGGTCGGGACAGTTTGATGGATGGAGCAGGTCATCTCTCAGGCGCTGACAGTGATAGCCTGTGTCAGCCCTCAGATAGTGACATGGCTCTATTGCTCTTGTTCCGTCCCCTTGTCATTCTCCCACTCTTTTATTATTATCGTTACTGTACTGAGGACAGATGGGGTGGAGTTACCTTAGAAAGAGGCTTTGGATTACTCTGTATGTCTTTGCTGGCATGAAATAGTGTCCAACCAGTACTGTCAATGCGTGTAATCATCCATATCCCCCGGTGGAGTCTGCGTGACTTGGCTTCTCACTCACAGTCCTGCTGGGAAAACCAGGTCATACAGCATAAGGTGGTCAAGCTGGTTTTTGGAACATGGTAAATAGTTTTTTTGCTGGTTCAAGATGGTCTACCAGCCTAGCCAGGTCTTCACCAGCTGGTAGTGCAGCTGGTCAACCACCTAAACCAGCTTGAACCAACAAATGACCAGCTAGTAGCAGGCTGCTCTGTTCCAAAACACTGATACTAGACAATGCTGGTTCTAGCTGGATGTACGTTACAAAAAGCGGTACATCACCATGATGCTTCAAATTATAAAATTTATAGCGTACCTATTTTGTAACTATAGAGTACCTCCACGGTAACTATCCATAATAAGGGAACAACATGCAACATTTGGGGAATGAGGGGGCAATAACCTGCAAAATTACACTGTAAGTATTTTATAACTAGCGTTCACCTATTCTGGAATCATATGGTACGTATGACACACTCTGCGTATTTCGTAGTTAAAACAACTGAGGACCCTTTGTGCCAAAAAGTGACTAAAAAGGGTCTTGACCAAGCATCAAAATGTGACGACTTGGGAGTGAAAATGTGTTGAGTTATCTCAGCAGTGAGGCAATCAGCAGCATTGTACCTTCAGAACAGTGCAGTGCAGTTGAAAATTAATTTACCTGTTTCCAGCTGCTCCCACGTTAAACATCATAATACACAACACATGTCTATTTACTGATGTTTTTTGATAGCCGTAGTGCTGTTGGTGCGTATGTGGTTTGAGGCAAATAGAATAAAATGTACTACAACAATTTTCTTAACTACTCTGCAAAAATACCCTGTTACTGTAGTTACGGTGTAAGTATGGCATCCGCAGGCGTTCTAAAGCGTTACCAATTCAAGCAGTCAAACTTTTTTTTACATAAAATACTATGTTGAAGAAACACCAATATATTATGACCCTGAATGATTCTTTTAAAATAGCACAAATACTATATATTTTTTGCTATTTCACGTCCTTAAAAAATTATGGCATCGGCTTATTACTTTTTTTTAAGTGAGGTTAAGGATACAAGATCCTTTAGGCTCCATATGGACGAGTGCATGCCTTCAGAGACCCCTCTGTGAAGTATCTGCACGGAGAGCTAATTGTTGACATTGGGTAATTGTGCCCTGAAGGTCTGTCGTGTTTTATTTAGTTTCGTGATGAGCAACCACGGCAGGCCCCTCAGGCTGTGCAGGGCAGAATGGAGACAAATAGCAAAAGAGAGAAGAAGGAAGACAATGCCGGCATAATTCCTTAAACTTTTATTGCCTCGTTGGCACCACGATCAAGTCAGCTTGAGTTTAATGTAATTATCCAGTGAGCAGAATTTTAACACGTTCCACGATTTTTTGTTTGTTTGTAAGACATCTGCGTGCCAAAGCCATTGACCCCGTTACAGAGCGCACTCTTTGCCTCCGTATCCGTCGTTCGCTTCTTGATATCCATCCGCCTTGTTTATATATTCATTTATTCATACCCGTGTAGTGAGATGTTAGCCGCAATTGGCCTGTAGGTAAAGCTCGTAAATTTCCTGCCATTGATTTGTAGTAGATATGGATTTCCTCTCTCTCTCAAGTGGTGAGGTGAAATAAGCTTTGTTTGGTTGGTCGGCCTTGAGTAAATCTACCTGTGACATTTTGATAGCTGAGATGTACTGGAGAAAAAAAAGCAAATATCATTAGAGAGGGGGCCGGATTAAAAGCTGTCACTCAAATGCTCCATTATCAAACCAAACGAGAGTGTCGCGCTCAGAACGGGTGCGCAAAGAGAAGCTCAGTTATCTGCACAGATAACTTGAAGACAAAGAGAAACGGTGAGGGACAAACTCGTGGGCTAGTCAGTCCGAGAGTCTTTCAGTAAACAGCGAGTCGTAAATATTTCAGCCGTCACAGCAAAGTGTCGACAGCTGTTCCCATCAGCATTTTAATGAAGGCAGAGGCGAGGGACCCCGGCTCAATGGGTCCCTTCAGCTCCCACACTCTCTCTCACGCACACACACTCCCACACCCAAACTCTCTCTCTCGAGGTCTGCCACGGCTCTCTATCACTGGATGGGCATTGTACGCCCAGAGCACCCTCAGTCCCACGTATCTACAAACACACTCGTGCGCTTGTTTCTCTAGAGCAGCCGTGAGGTCAGTGGGCTATAGAGACAGAGGGAAAGACAGATACAAAGAATGGAATGGATCACAGGTGTGGTTGAGTGCGAGGTCAAGTCTAGGTGAGTTAAAGATAAACAATATTCCTTATTACCCTCAAAAATAGTTAAATTTTTAAAAAAGATTAAGGTATTTGAAATGCATGCACAATTTGGATGGCACATTCTAACATAAATGTGTCAAGCTTAAATTAAATGGGTAAGATTTCTGTAATGCGTTTTAAATAATATAAAAAATTAATTTATTTTTTCCCCTCAAACGTAATTAAACATCATCCACAGCTAGCCATTTCTGAACTATGTTTTTACATGTTAACTAGTAATTTTTTTCATATAAAAGTTTTAATCATATCTATGTTAATTCTAAGCATATAAATGAATGCATTTTAAAAATATGATCTTTTAAATGAAATCAAATACATGCAAATACTGTAGTTAATAATAAAATATGATAACATTTCTTAGCTTGAAGAGATATTTGACTACTTTTTAGTAGTTTTTTTTCATATGTACATTACAGAATTACTTATTTATTTCTATTTCTATTCATTTATTTATTGTATGTGTGTGCGCACAGTTTTTTTTTTTTTTTTTTTTTACAGGGGCTTACAGGGAGAAAATTTTATATAAGGTATGACAGAGGTATTACAATGTCCCCATAACTCAAAAGGCTTAAAAAAACATACGAAATTGTGTTTTTTTTTTTTTTAAATCTAAAAATGCTGAAAGTTTCCTGTAAGGCCTAGGTTTACTTGTAGGGTTGATGTAGGGCTATAGATAATACGGTTTGTATAGTATAAGACCATTATCCCCATAAACCAAAAAAAACAATGTGTGTGTTTGGGTAGGTGTGTGCATTGAACTCATCTAAATGCATAGTGGTTACACCTCAAATAGATGTTTTCTGCTATCTTTACTTTTAAAAGTGGTTAAAGTAAAGGAACCTGGAAAAATATGGAATGATAATACAGTGTTTGACTAAAGCATTAACAAAGGTTATTATCTGCAACATTAAGGCCTGATTATATGTGATAGCTCTCCCTTTCTCCCTAAAAGAGTGGCATTTAAACGTAGGATGTTATTCAGGATAAACAAAATCAGTCATCCATCTAAGACATAAAAACAGTTCAGATTTCTTTTTTGTGCATAGAACCATGATGCAATACTCCTAGTTACGGTTGTCCTTAGGAAACTGACACCCCCTTTTGTCTCCCGCCGCAGATGTCCCCTATAGTCATTGGGTGAGAACTGTCTAAAGCTAACAGAGTGGAATTGTTAGTTCTGTTATGGAGCTGATGAGAGCCATACTGTGTCTGTGTGTCTATAAGAAAAAGCATGCAATGTTTAGCCTCAATGTCACCCGGAGGATGATGTGAGGTCATTCAGTTTCTCAGCTGCTCGGGTCAAGACCTCAGCCTTGGATCCCTTATGTGCTATCAGAGCCATGTACAATATTACTGACCGAGTGAATGCTTTTAATTTTTAATTAGCTAGAGCATGTCTTTTGGGGCTCTTTCCCAAATGGCAACCTCAGCCCTTGCGGTCCTCCTTTGAGTCTAAACACTGTCACGTGAACTGTTGAGTAATAGTCTGCTTAGGAGGAAAGAGGGAAAAAATGTTAGAAAGGAGGTATGTCAAGAGGAAATAATTATATGCAAAAAACAAAGTTAAAAGAATGAAGGGAGGAAACCGAGGTAACCTACTGATGGGGAGATATTGATAGATGGATGAACTGATGATGATGATGATATGTAACCTACAGAAAAAAGAAATAGATAATGGATGGATGGATGGTTGATAGGTAACCTCTATATATAGAGAGAAATAATGGATGGATGGACAGATATAGTATGTAAGAAAAAGAGATCGATAGTGGATGGTGGGTAACTTACTTTGGATGGATGGATGGATGGATGGATGGTAAAAGATAAGCTATAGATAACTACAGAAAATGAATGGATGAACAGATTGACAAACCCATACATATACTTAAACATCAGTGGATATATGTTAAATGTTGATGGCTATTATGGATAGATGGATTAACAAACCTACAGATATAGAGATGAATGGAAGGATAGATAGATGTAATGATGGATATATCTACAGATGGATGAATGGGTGGATTAGCAAATCTATGACAGAGATCAATGGATAGATAGATGGACAGAACAGACAGACAGAAATATACAGATGCTTAAAAAAAGACGCATGAAAGATGATGATGGAATCAAACCCATGAAATGGGTTCAGTCTGACAGCATAAGGCCTCAGGGTACCAATCCTTTATCCCTGCTCTTAAAGCCCAAATGTGCTGTCTGGCTCATTTGCAGTGGACATGATATGGCTTGATTGGATTTGATATTCACTACAATTCCCTCTCATATGTATCTGATTATGTTCAGGCACAAAGCACTCATTATCTGTGGGATTGATTCTGATGGAGAGAAAAGAGGACAGTCTCGACGCCATCTGCAACAGCCCCACTGTGAGATGTGTGAATTATGAGCGATTAGCCATTTCATCTCCCGAACTATCCCAAACACTCTGCACACTGAAATGCACTTACACACACACACAGAGGCCAGTGTTTTTCCCAGCCACGCTTGATTCACGCTTTGTCACCCTGCTTCCGGAAATAAAGGACCCCTTTTAAGCTAACTGAGCCCCTGATTGTAAATGTTTGTGACGAACTACCGCCACAATGAATGTGTTTATCATTAACAGCCCATAAAAGTGTTTGTAAAGCCACTTTTGTAATTTTCTTTGTTTGGCACCACTATAATCCGAGTTACAGATGTTGTAAATTCTGCCGGCATGAAACCCAATTAGGGTAGTATTCAGCGGCGTATCCTTTCCAAGCCCCTGCTCGGGTGTTGTGTACAGGAGGAGATAATTGCTTTCTTTCATGTGAGGGGATGATGCCACTGGGTATCTTCTGGACGGATGGACAAAGAGCACACAGATGTGGAAGCTGGATAAGAGGACAATTTATTTCTTTAATGAACTGTTGGTTCACATATATAATCAATCGGGGGAAGGTAATGAAGGGGGCCGATGCATCAAATCTGCGCATGTTAGCCAGAAATGAAAAGAGCTTAAAATAGATTCATTAGAGACTCTGGGTTTCATTCATGAAGTCTTCTGCACACAAAAATGATTCTTATGCAAAATTTTCACCGGATTCACAACACGCAATTCGGTTTGTTCTTATCCCCATTCTAATTTAGATGAATTTGGATTATTCTATACAAGGAAGTCCACAATTATAGCAATTAGCATAATATAAGCCCAGAACATCTCCATAACTTTCCACACAATTACTCACAATTATGCTGCAAAGTACTCTTATATGAATATATGCATATCCTTTTGGTTAAAAACATACTTTACAAGTGAACAAGTGGAAATGTACTGCATGCAATAGACTTACTTTTTGAACATTGAAAATAGATTAAACAAATAAATAAAACGTTTTGAGTAAAAATGTATTGGCAGATATGTATTCTTTTCTAAGCAGTAACTCAATTGTTGCACGTTCAATGTCTCAGACAAGTCTTAATGTTTTCTTTTTAATCTTAAGCAAATCTATCCTGATTAAGAATGTTAATGTCTTTTTTAAGATTTGGAACATTTAATTATTTTACATTTTGGTTTAACAAAGTTAATGTTTTCAGCATTTTTTAAGTTCATCAGGAGTTTGTTGGCATGTGTGGTTTGAGCTGGTTCAGCAGTTTTTATTTACTACCTTAAAAGCATCCCAAGATATATTGTATTGTCAGTCTGACAAAAAAAAACAAACAGATCTCACAGGGCTCATATCATACCCTTTGAACTGCTACAATCATAAAAGACATTTAAAAAAGCACATTGTGTACTTGGTTCAAGAGACTCCTAAATATTTGATGCCAGCTTCCTGGCTTTGTCCATTTGCTTATATTTCATCTGTCTCCTACAGTCTGTCTCCGTTGTTGTCTCTGATGTGGCTCTTCAGCTTTATTCATTTCTTCAGACAGTTAGACGCCTAATTGAAATTAGTGTCAGGTAAGCGCTAGTCTGTGGCAGGGATGACAGAGAAAACAAACAGTGCCGGAGCAGGCGTGCCAGGGGAAAGAGAGCATGCAGACGCAGCCTGTTAGATCATCACACAAACAGATGTTCAGTTTTCTCTCTTCCCCCTCAACATTTGTCCTTCTAACACTCTTTCCATCCCCTGCCAGTTTGTCCATCTCCTCCTCTTTGGCTCTTCAAATCATGATGACGACCTCTGACAACTTCTGAGAGATTTACGTCAATCTGAGTTTTGCATATGAAAACAACAGATTTTGTCTAGGTCAGATAGGTCTAAAACACTTGGAGAAAGCTTTAACTGTTAGCATTCCCATTCATCTTGCTGGTTCATCTGGCACAAGACCTCTTGGAGGTATGTCGTTTGAAAACACTTGAAATTTTAAAACCACAGAAGCTTTTGAGCCAAACACATGAGCCATAAATGCCATGTGACTAATCACTCTGGAGACACAGGAAATTTTGTCATGACAACAATGACTGGCTGTTAGGAACAGCATACAAACTGTGGCATTGGCAATAAACTGGGAAAATTACATGCTTTTAAGAACATTTTAGCCATTATAAAATAAAATAAGATTCCATGTAGTGTAGTAAAAGCATCTATCATGCAGAACCACTGTACTTAGGTGTACTTAAGTGTACAGAGTATCACCAGAGCAGTTCCCTCAAAAGTTATTAATAATATGCAACTTTTATATACTATTTTGCATATCGTGTTATTATGCATCCTACATTAGCAGATATTGTCTAAAAAAAACGGTGTCCTAACAATAATGTATAATGTCTAGCCTGATCTTAAGCCACTGGTTTAGGTTACGAATTGGTATAAATCTGAGATAAACGGATTCTATGAATTCAGCAGTATGAGACAAATAAAAATAAGAAGTGCAATAAATTTCTATACAGTACTGCCATGCAACTATAAAATTCTGTATTCGTGACAACAGCGTACCAAAAATTCCCCAGAAACAGTATTGGGTTTTTAAGGTTGTGAAGATCACTTTTCATATCCACTCTCCTAATTTTAGATTTAAAGACCATTTTAGCTTCGTTCAGTAAATCTCCCTGGCAAGCTGATCCTATACTGTAGCTCACAGAAAGTTTGAGTTTGAGCTTGCTTCTTTCAAGAGCAAGAATACTGCTACCTCTGATCTGTTTACCTAGCTTAAGGTTAACCAAGGGAAGCACTGAACGTTGAAGTCTATTCAACATCACATAATTTGGAGACCACGTTATTCTTTTTTCTTGCATGGAACAAAAAGTGACATTTTGCAGATTAAGCGACTCTTTTTCACACAACGAAGATATGATTTACAAAGCCAAGCATGCACAAATAGTCCATACAACTCAAAATGTGCTTCTAAAGTTGATGAGGAACAGCATTTGTTCTAATTCAAATACAAATTTGTTGTATGATTTTAGATGCCTGTTGTATTTTTACAACTCTGTCATAATTTATTCACTCCCATGGCATATTCCAAACCTGTATGACTTCTTTATTTTATTTTACTATGAAGGTCAATGGGGTCCACTGTTGCTACGACCACAACGTACTTCAAAATATTTTTACTGCTTTGCAAAAGAAAGAAAGTCATACAGGTTTGGGGCGACAAAAGGATGGTAAATATTCACTGTATGAGGACTCAAAAGGACTTTTCGAGAACAAAAGCACCTCCATCTGACATTAACTGTTTTCTGATGCAAGATCCCTCTGCATCCTGTACTTTGTCTGATAGGAAAATCAACGGTTTATAAGTTGATGAAAGAAGGCCTGGCATTTAGCACGGTAAACACATTCATCACCAGAGACAGATAATTATCTCTTTAATTTCACGACCGCGTGAGGCCTAGCGCTTGTTGTCACAGACGCTGGAGCGCAAATAGAGGAGAATGAGGTTGGTCTTGAAAGAGGCAGCAGTGCTTGTTGCCTTCTGTTTACTCAAATAACCTTGTTCGCTGGGGTGTCATTGTAGCTCTTTAATTTGAGAGGAAGAAAAAAATAAATAAGGGGCGGAGCGCGGAAAGAGACGGCGATGAACGAGAGCGCCCATGAGAAACGACAGCCTGTCTTCTCTCCCTTCTCCTTCTCTCTATCTTTCTCTTCATCTGTCGCTCTCTTTCTCATCCACTTGTCCTCTAGCTCCTGCATCTTTTTCTCCCCACTCAGTGTTTTATGCAAACTACCAGCAATACTTTAGATGCTATGAGCACATGCTGTCCTTGACAGAGAGTGAAAAGGATAATAACATGACAAGTAACACGTCAAAAGCTAAATTGAATGAAGGTGGTCTTCATCTTCCATGAGTTCTGAGAAATCTCAATTACCCTCAATGACTACTTTTCTATCTAATGAATGAGAAAAGCAGGCCTCATCATGGCCCCTCTAATCATGGTATAATCCTGTTTGAGAAAATACCTGTATTTTCTATAAGGTCTCTCTTTTTCTAGAAGTCAGCACCAGTACGTAGAGCCCTTTCTGCTTGAGCAATTTTTCTAGCATATTCAGAATCCGAGGCTGCTAACAGTATGTGAGAGGCAGTAAGTGTTTCCATAATGCCTTGACAGCACAGAACTGATCGCGACACACTTGACACTCGCATATGAGAGTGACAGATTAGGAAATGCTTTTGTCTGTGATTACGATGACTTACAGGGATAGTCCACTAAAATAAAATGTAAAATAACATTATGTGATTTACTCAACCTCATCTTGGTCCATTTGAGAAAATAATAAGAAAATAAATTATGTTGCCCATACAATGGAAGTTGAACTCACTTTTGGTGAACCTGTGGGGGAGCAAGTGATGGAAATTTCATTTTTGGGTGATGTATGCCTTTAAATTTAAACTAGTCAAAGTTACTGTATCTGTTTTCTCACCCGGCTCTAGTGCATTTTTTTTTTTCATCCAAATTTAATATTTTCCAGCTATTATTTTCTCCCAGGGTGGCACTGCTGCTGATCAATAAACAAGACATGTTTGTAATGAGCTGGTCACTGTACGACACAGTGCATGCTGGGATAGCTAGATGTATTGGGGCAGAATAGAATGGATGAGCGATCATTCCTGCATCAGTCGAGGTGCTTCTTGAGGTTCAGCCTTGAGAATTTCCCGGTTAACTACAAGGCTAAGTTAAGACACGGATTAGATGATTACACCCTCCAGCTTCATTACAGATACACTGGCATGAAAAGCACTGTTTATTCTGTACGCCCACTCTTTCACTTTAAGACGTATGCTCTGAGCATCCTGAACAGAGCTTATCTTGGACTGAGCAGATATGTGCCATTGTGTGTGTGTGTGTGTGTGTGTGTAAGGCAATGTTTGAGGTCATGCTGAGATCAACTGGAGCTTTTTTTTATATACAGTCAGCCACAGCCATGTATTCTGGTCTGCTTTTCACCTCAGGCTGGGCCACTAGGACTCCAGGATGAAGTCTGTAAAGAGAGAGGTTAAGTTTTAGGTCAGTTTTGTTGCTTTAGTTATTAAGTTGGCTTGAGAAAGCCAACTTACTGATATACTATTTAAACTTATTATTATTATTCTTCTTCTTCTGAGACTAAAATTTCTGACTGTATCTCCTCCTAGAGCTTTAACTCTACAGACTCCAAACTCGGCCCAGACC
>JAUMHG010000060.1:15191296-15258947 GCA_032359395.1 Enteromius anoplus | reverse complement strand
CATTTGACTATTTCTATCTATCTATCTATCTATCTATCTATCTATCTATCTATCTATCTATCTATCTATCTATCTATCTGACTTTTCTATCTATCTATCTATCTATCTATCTGACTTTTTCTATCCATCCATCCAACTAACTAACTTTTTTAGCTAGGCTTTTTCAAGCCAACTTAAAGTTTGTTCTCAAACTTTTTTATCTAGTTTCATTTTTGATCTCATCTTGGAAATAACTGGTCAAAATATTTGTGTTGTCTGCACCACTTTGCCTCTACTGAATACATGCCATCTGATTTATTAAAGAATTGATCTAAAGGATGAATTATTGTTTGAATCAGTATGCCAAAGTATATACTGAATAACATTTAATGAATCAATCAGGGGTGATTTTCCCAAAAGCAACAAAGGCTTTGTTGTTTCCTATTGAACTTGTTTTCAATTTGTTTAACTTGTGACTCTAGTAGTTAGCTAACAATATTTTTGGGAAATGCACCCCAGAATTGGTACTGAATCTGACTCACTTACTAAATAGGAAATGAATATTACTTATATGATATAAAATAATTATGAAACGGGTTTGGGAAATTTGAATAAATGTTCATACGAAATTCGTACGACCTCGCTTCTAAATCGTACGTATTTACGAGTTGCCAATTCATATGAATTTGTACGAGTGACCCGTCACAGGGTTTTAGACAAATTATACAAAATGGTACAAGTGAGGTTGTATGAATTAGTACGAATTAGCACGAATTTGGGACCTAGTATGAATACGTACAAATTGGTCGTGAGACTGTGTTGGATCACCCCACTTGAGCTGTAAGATCTAAACACATTGCTAAAAGGTATTTTAGCTCCCTCAAAATTATTTCAGTCGACTAAAATTATATGCAGTTTCAGTTAAAGTAAAATGGACCAAAATTAATGCATATAGCATGACAAATATTGACTTAAATGACATTTTCATCGAAATACAAAAAGTATGACTAAAACAAAATATGGTGCAAGAAATAACGCTGACTCACATAATCATTCTTGCACATTCACAAAACTGCATTCAGTGCTGTGGTTGAAAACCACACTTTCACACACACACACACACACACACATCTGTTGGTTTTATACTTTTTCTAAAGAATGCGCACTCTCTTAGATACAAACATCGATCTCACCCACACACATTCATAACAGCATTATCCAGCATCTTTGTGGAAACTCCTAATCTGCTACAACACTCTGCTATATACGCCGATAGCGACTGCTGTATTTCATAACAATATAGAGAGAAAGTAGCGTACTAAGATTGCTTGACAGATTCATTACGCATATTAAAGTAGTAATAATGATTATAAATATTGCATCTATTTATGTAAATGAAGCACCCCATTGTTTTTATCCATTTCCAGAATCCACCAGTATTCAGAACCAATATGACTCAGTCAGTGCACTTTTTTCCCCTGTCTGGGTTTGTCTTATTTCTTAGCAAGCTGAATATGAAGACAAAAGCTAATGCCTTTAGATAAGGACGATTAACCTAGAATAAAATCTGCATGGTATATTCTTGCATGGTATATGGCTCTTAGGGTGAGCCTGGTGCCGGGGTGCTCACTTTGTAAAATGACTAATGGCACATGGAAATTTAGCGATTACATCAGAATTGTCTCCAAGATGTCTGTCTACTGCTCTTGCATGTGACCTCACATATTTCTTATCTTTAAATGCTGTAAAACTGCACGAGACACTGAATTGTCAGGGAAAAGAATGACAATCATGCCCGTCTGAAAGATGATCCAGCCGCTTTTAGCCTAATGATTCGCAGAGGACTGAGGCTATTGATCATTTTGGCATGGAGCAAATGCACTGGAAATAATGAATGACAGCAGGTGTTCATATTTTTGTAATTGATTGCACCATAATTGGACAAATTATTGAGCTCACTGATGAAATACAAGATTGAGGGTGACGTTTCTGCAGAAAGTGACTGCTACGCAGGGAACAAAGAGATCTTTTTGAATTTGAAGCACAGGTGCGGTACTTCTAGATCGATATAGCCCAGTGTGGTAATTTCTAAGTACCAAAGTCAGTCATGTCGATGTCTACACACTTCTGAAGTTATTATGTTCACTCTTATCTGTTCAATGCATAATTGCTGTTGTTTTCCCATCTGGCTTATACAGTCTTTTTTCTGTCTTCTCTAATTCTGTAGATCTCTCTGAGGGCGTCTGGCATCATGGACAGCAAACTGGATCAATGAGCCAAAGTTCCCTCTCATCCTGAGCTGTCAGTTCAGACAGTTGTGCAAACATCTGAGAATATCGGCTTGTCAACAAAACGAGGCTGTTGATCCTACATTACCAAGCAGAGGTTCCCAGTAAGAGATATCTTCAGCCTCGCACTTTTATGCACACCCGTTCTGCCGTTTACAGCCATGATATCAAAATTCTCACGGAATTGTTCATCGTTGGTCCTGCTTTTCCCTCTTCTCCAACTGCTGCGGCTGGACATGCTCAACGCTGCCCTCTCTGGTCCGGAGTCTGACACCTGCTCCACACTGGTCCAGAGCCGCTTCTTTGGATTCTTCCTCTCGTCCTCTGTATTTCCCAGCACGCCGTGCTCCTGGACCCTGCAGAACCCGGACCCAAAGTGCTACACCATCTTCATCAAGGTCACGAAACCAACCAGAGACTGCATTCCGCGACAGCACCGGACCTTCCAGTTTGACTCCTTCTTGGAGACCACACGAACCTTCCTCGGGATGGAGAGTTTCGATGAGGTGGTGAAGCTGTGCGATGCCTCTACCCACGTTGCCTTCCTGGAAGCCGGTAAACAGTTCCTGCAGATCCGGAAAGGGCTGCCCAGAGTGGGCGCCGGGGCCAGGAATGGCGATGGGGAATTTAAGGTGGAGTATCTTGTGGTTGGGAAGCGTAACCCCAGCATGGCTGCCTGTCAAATGCTGTGCCAATGGTTGGAGGACTGCCTTACCTACAGTACCTCCAACCGGCCCTGTGGCATCATGCAGACACCATGCCAATGTTGGGATCAGCCCCCTCCGGACAAAGAAACCAGTGGATGCTACCGGGACGGGGTCTACTTGGAGAACTGCATCCCTGTTGTGAAAGAAGGAACAGTTGACACTGACACTAGCGGTAAGCTAACAGTCTTTGCCCAGCTATAACTAGCATGGTTTAATGGTTATTTAATTAAAAAATGTTGTTTTCTGTTTCCACTGTGGGTTTTGTAGCTTGTCTTATTTAGTAGCAAAGCAACAGAACAATCAAAGCTGAAGAAACTGATGGAGGGAAAAAAAAGAAGGTTTTAGGTTTCAGCTGATGTGTCCTAGCTGGGTGACCTTGGCTTCTTGGCGCCATGTGTGATCCTGTGAGGGTTCAGATAGGGATATTGGATCGGCCTGTGGGACAGTTGATGCGGCAGACATGCTCTGGGAGTGACATGGGATAGCGGTGGCGATGCGCTTGGAGATTGATTATTGGGAAGGGAATGGGCCAGGTTACCGAGTTCAGAGCTATGATGTGATCTCTTCTCCAAGAGTGGATGTGGCACAGAAACTCAACCCTTAGGAGAGGCTGCAGCCATTGAACTGAAAGATCACTCACCCCATTGCACTGTGTGACCTTTCTGTTCCTTCTTTTCTTTTCTTCTTCTTTCTTCCTTCTTTGCCATACTTTTTTTTGCTTGTTTAAAGGAGGTGACAGATCTCAACAACTCACAGTGTTCAAAACGATCTGTAAAACAGCACTAAAGGTGTGTAATAATATGTGTGATTGTTACACGGCTGAACCAAGAGACAAGGGCCATTTTCACAAAATATGTTCCTGCCTCCAAAAACTGCTAAAGTGGAATTTAACTAATTAGAATAATTTCTTATATTTTGGGATGAATGTACTTTTTCCATAAAAATTCTTATAAATCAGGTAAGCAAAAAGGTAAATACTGCAGAATATAAAGTAGGAAACTTCTAACTAGAAATTAGTTCTAATTTTGTCTGTCAACAATCCCACTACAGATTTGTGAATGATCATGTGACACTGAAGCCTGAAGTAATAGCTCCAGTTTTGCCACATGAATAAATTCAATTTTAACAAATGCATTATATTAGAAAAGAAAGGCATTTAGCAGTAGCCCATCCTTAATACTGATGTGTCACAACAGTCAAAGACACTCATCTAATGTATGTATACACAGCAAGAACGTATATTTGAATGGCCCATAAGACAAGCAAGACAGAAAGAATAGATGTACGGAGGGCGTGATAAAGAGAGAACATCTCATAAATTGATCGTGAGCTTGGGAGGAGAGCCAGGAATGTCCGACAGGGCCCATCGGATGGAGCCAGAGCAGAAAGGCAAATGAAAGATGACTTTTGAAAGACAGGCTGTGCATCATTGCAATGCTACTCTACAAGACCTATGGCTCCGTGGATATCCCTAGCTCAGTTCAGATAGCATGCTGTCCAATTTATGTGCGGCCAATTTGGAAATGTGCCTCCTCCCACATCCCCCATAGGTGAAAAGGCCCACCTCCCTCCAATTTCCAAGAGGGAAAGTGGAGAGTTGAACACATAAGCGAGAGAATGTGCATTCCATCTTAAAATGCTAAAGGCGTGTCTATTGTGTGAATGTGACCCATTGCTCAGAGGCAATGCATCATGGGAGATGAGTAGATTCATCTCTCGCAGCTCAGAGCAGTGACAGATTACGGGCTGGATTTGAGAGACAGAATAGAAGGGGAGTAGAGTGAGAAAAAGCAGGGGAGAGAATTTCAGGTGTGAGGTGATGACAGCGGAAAATAGGGTCCTCATGACTTGCACTTTTTCGTTATTCGAGACGATGTGTCTCAGAGAGCTTTGGTTAAGCTAGATGAAAGCACGTACTTGTTATTTCTCAGCGAGGCGCTTTGAATTGAGAGCGGAACCGATAATAGCTTGGCTGTGATGTTGCTAAACGAAGGAATTTAAATTGACTGCCCCCATAGTCCTTAGTTCTTCATCTTTAGGCGCAATAACAAGATTTAACTTATCGCTGTTTTGTTGTAGTCGTGTCTCTTTTCTGTTTCTCACACACACACAGTCCCTCACACCAGTGAGACGTTTCATGCTGAGCTGTTTTATTGTGGATGGCTGAAAATGGTTGTGCGGGGGGCACTCTGTCACTGCGCGTGGGGGTGTGTGTTATGAGCATGTTTGACCACCAGGGTTTTTTTAGAGTACGGCTTATAAAATTGCACCCACTGCTCTGGGAAGGATAAGCGCAGCGCTTATCTCTGCTGGACGGATGGTCTGTGTCTGTATCTTTTTCTCTCTCTAGCTCTCGTTCTATTACCAATGCCAGTGCTAGCTCGTGGCCCCTCCACAGCTCTCCAGAGCTCATAAAATATTCATGTTTTAATTAAGCAGTTTTACTGCCTCTATGCTTGATAATAAAAAATGCCCCAGGTTGGGTGTGCATTAGGGTATGTATATGTGTTTTAAGAATGTACGTTAGCTGTGAGACTGTACTAGTCCATTGTAAACACACACAGGGGATGAGGGGGGTGAATTTGTCAGACATCTGTCTTGCTTTAGGGGTTCTTCGTTATTTCATGCACACTTCTAATGAGGGATTTTCAAGGGTGTTTGTTCCAAGAGGTTGTTACATTGTTGTAATACAGAATATCAGTTTTTCATTGTTTACTTTGCTGTTTTAGTTTTATCATCTCATGTTTGTTATGATAATGCTGTTCTAATAGCTCTAAATCTGTAGAAACTTCCAGAGAGATGCTTTGTGGCAATTAAAGAAAAACTGTATTAGAATAAAGAGAATCAGCATTGAGAATAATGGAAATGAGAAAAAAAATGTCCAAGCATGTGAAAGAAATTTGGAGAAAATGTCCAAAATATCAAACAAGAGAGAAGATTTCACACTTCACCACGCAAACTTTATAACTCACACAACTGCACTGAATAGAAACTTCAGATTTAAAACATTATGGAAATGTTTTGAAGATTTAAAAAAAAGTATTTCAGGACTCACGTGCTACATTTTGTGCTTGATGCAACGGTCTTCATGGTTCGTGTTTTGAGTTCCACGTTTTGTTCTGCAAAAGAACAGAAGTCGTAGGGTCTAGGATAGTATGAGGATGAGTAAATGTCCTTGTTTCCTTTAAATAAAATGTAGCATACTGAACGTACAGTACAATATTTCTTTTGATATTGACTTGGACATGTTTTGGTGAGATGACGCGCATAAACGTCACGCAGGGCGTCCAGCTGGAGCTGAATGATTCAGCCTAATGTTGCTTTTCTGGAACTGCTTAGAATTTAAGTGTGACTTGTTTGGGAAAGATTGGTTATTGTAACTCAGCTGCTGTAACTATTAGATGAGAATTTATTAATGTGGGCTAATTTTGTCCTCTTTCACTATTTGTCCAGAAATGCCTGCTCTACAATCGCACAAATGTCTGGCCTCTTCGCTTCTGAATCCTTGAAAATGATTGGTTACGCTTCAAAGCGAAGCAATGCTTAGTGCGGATTGGATAGCTAGTTTGTTTTACTCGCTCTGATTGCTTGGCGTTTGTGTAATTGAACAGCACTGTCTGAACTTGATTTTTTTTTTGGAAGCAGCAAGTTATTTGCAGCTTATTTGCATTTCTCACAGAATTCTTTATTGCAAAGCTCCTTTGGAAGTCAGACACCCCAATCCATTTTAAACATTATAAGAGCCAGTTCACACAGCATGCATTTTGTCGTTCCACAACTAGACTTTTTGTGTGCAAGACCAACATTCTTTTCCGATTTTGTTGCCTTTTTCGGCGTTGTGCACATCAATGCCTAGTTTTTACATTTACATAGTTACATTGTCATTTTAGTCCTATATTTACATTTAATTCATTTAGCACATTATCCAGAGCAACTTACCAATGAGAAATACTATAGTGAAATAAGTGAAGAATGCAACAAATGATTTTTAAGACGCTAAGATGATTTTAAGTATGATATTGTGTAAGAATATCATATTGTTTGGAGCTTGTCAACTTGTGTTGCTTGAAGTAAAAACTAGTATACGTTAATGAAAAGAGAACAGATAAATATAGATAAGGCACCAGTCAACCACTGGTATTATTTTATTTAAAGGTATAGTCCACCCAAAAATAATTGTACCCACATCATGGCATTTCAAACCTGTATGGTACATTCCATGGTACGTGCAAAAATGATATTATCATGTCAAACGGGGGAAAAAAAATGTTTTGGTTAGCAATGTTTGTTTGGGTTTTTTTTAATTTTTTCATATTTTTGGATGGACTACATAAAGAACAAATCTGGACTGTGATATCAATATGCTAGCGCAAACCCACAGATTTGTGTCTGGCCCTGGTTGAGTTTTAAAAATTCCTAGATAGCTGCTTATTAGTGAACACATGCTCCTGCGGATAGACCTGTTGTGTTTGTGAGTGGGTGTATGTGTGTGTCTGTAATGGAGAGCAAAAGACAACAGTGCTGTAAAGAGCTCCCCGACCCATCTGTATGATTACCCCCTCTCACATCTCTAGAGTCACATCTCTAACCCACAGTCCATACAAAATAGAATCTATAAAAGATAGAAAATCTCTTCTAACGTGCTGAGATTGACCCAGTGAAAGCGAGCAGGAGATACTGAGAGAGCAGTGATGAATGGTTTGATTAGGGGGATTAGGGGTTACTTGTACGATAAAGCCTCATCCTTTTGAGAGGCACCACAGATGGGCATGTAGGAATGTCTAATGCACCTCTGCAACATACATGTGCCACCAAATTGGTTTCCATAACAACATTGGATCAGAGTGAGACACTCAGTATGAACATTGCAAATTCCCAATCTGAAGGCTGTTTTAATCAAGTTTACTAACCATATGGGTGCTAATGCATATCCTCTCTCTCTCTCTCTCTCTCTCTCATTCTTCATCAACCTGATATTAAAGTGCAACCAGTGTTGCTGTAAAAAAGGCTATATTAGACATTCTGCCACTGATATTCAATGTAGAGGATTCAAAAGTTGTTTGTTTTAATTGATATTGAATGACTTTTATAGGATATGTATAATAATAATTAGAATCATAAATCACATCCTATTTTCATATATAAATGCAAAGAAAAGTAAAAAATTTTTTAAAAAATCTGCTTTTAAGGCCACAGTCCAGAAATAAGCTAGATTTATTGTAATGGTCAAAAGTTCAATATATATAAAAAATTTAATTCATAGCAAGTCATTTATGATATTTATAAAATTATTTTATTTTAAGCTGTGCCTCATTTCAAAAATAGGAAAGTGGCATTCATCAACTAAAGGCACATTGCAACGGGCAATTGCAAAGCAGACAGCTCTGATTTAGTTTTGTCATTCAGTGTAGTGGTATTCATATTCATTTTGTCAAAAGCCTTTTATGATTTTAGATTGCCACCTTAAATGCCATATACCATAATGACATATTTTGTGTTTTAGTTGAGATTAAATAATAGACTTTGCATTCCTCAAACCATAACATCTGGCTATGAATAGTATGATCGTTAAAACTCTGCCTACATTTTCAATAGTGGACAGCTGCCAGATTGGAGAATTCAATTAAACTAACTTGCTGCAATAATAAGGCTTGTTTACCATGTACCCACTAAAATTCACAAAGTAAATCATTCATAAGTAGCATTTTTAAGTAAAACAATTCCTCACAGTTGACTGCTGGAATGATTTTGCTATTATTTATTATTTGTCTTTTAATCAACCTCAATATATAGTAAATGTATAAAGAGTTGCAGATTCAAAAGCCTCTAAGTGCTGTCTGAAATTTTCTACTAAAATTACCATTTTTATCAGGCTCCTTTATTTATGTTCAGTTATTTTACTTTAATTGCTTAGAAAAGGACCTACACACTGCCTTTAAAGTAAAATTCAACCAGGTCTATATGTACTGTACCTTTTTGTGCAACACCTTTTTTACGTGCCTTACTGCACATTTCGCCACAGTTACAAAGAGAAATGTCCACTGAGTGGACTGAGCTTAGACAAACATTTTTATTACGTTGATATAGGTAATTATTGCTTTGAATTGATTGGATGTAGTAAAGTAGCGCATGGTTAAGGATGTTACGCTCATGCCCGAATCGTCAAATTGATGTCATCAGAGAATTACCCGTTGTTTTAGAGGGGAGGAGCATTTTCAGATTTGGATTAAAGATTATTGTTTTTTTGTGGATTGATTTGCACAGATGAATTGTTCACCACAAAAATAGCAATGTGAGCTAACAAAATAAATATAGTCAATTTTCATTTAATGCAGACTTTAAAAATCTGGGGACTGTCACTAAAAGTTAATGCTCTATCATGTTGGAAATATGCCTTACACCAAATCCAATCCTAAACCTACCAGACAGTGTTAACAAATGCAAAACTCATAAAAAGCCATTTGCTGATACAACTGTGCCATTTTAACTTCCTTTTACACACATTTGAACTGCGCCCTCCACTAATATTGGCACCCTTGGTAAATCAAGTTGGCTGTGAAAATAAATCAGCATTTTTTTTATCCTTTTGAACTTTCGTTCAAATAATTTACAATATTCTAACCTATCATTGAATTAAAACAATTCAAACTGGGAGAAAATCTCATTGTGAAATAAAAGTTTTTCACAAATACTTGTTGGCCACAATTATTGGCAGCCCTACATTTTTTTATAAGTAAAATATCTTGTCCCATACATATTCACAATTTTGAGCCCTCCAGGTTGATTATGAACATGAAAATATTCAGCCCTGGCTTCTTGTTTCACAGAAATATATATAGGAGGGAAAACAATCCCTTAATCATCGACATAATGAGAAAAACCGAAGAATATATTTCTTATATTCTGCAAAAGATAATTGAGCTTCACAAATTAGTGAAGTGGCTTTAAGAAAAGAGCAAGAGCAGTGAAAATTTCAATTTCCACCATATTAATTTTGCTTTAAAGTTACATGATATTCACATGACAACTGTGCAAAAATTACACTTGTGCGAGAAGGAATACAGTAAATGGTGTCAGAGTTTACGTTTCTTTTGCAAACTGCAGTGTATATATGTATTTCGTATTATGGGTCTCGCTAAAAATTAGACCTAGGTACATTTATGCCATGAGACCAGGTAGGTAAAATTACTGGACCTACTGTAAATAAGCCCCATAAAAATGCTTTTTAGAGAAAAATTTCAGATGATACTAGATGATACTCAAAATTACAATGTCATATGCAGCTTATTTAGTATTAGGCATTGTGCTTTCTTGCCTCTTAGCACTGAAAATTAGATTGAACTAATTTATTTGTAAAGGTTTAGTTCAGCTCAATCTAATGGTCCATTTTGGCAGTCACTGATCCGAGAACTGAAAGTGCATGGAAGTGAGGTCAAGATGGCGTGTTCATGTGTGTTTGTGTGTGTGTTCACATGTGCACCCACGTCCTTTTGGTCTTATGAGCAGATGTTTCTCTGCTGAAGATTGATGTGCAAGAGGAAAATAAAAAAAAGCCTGTTATTTTTCCACTCATCTGTGGGCCTGTGAAAAGTGGGAGGCCCATCTGATCCTTTTAGTAAAGGTGTTTTTGATTCGAGCTAGATTTTTCCCCTTTTGTTCCTGCTGAGGAGAGGCATCCATCTTCGGAATTGAAACGTCGACTTCTCTGACCCGCACCTGCAACCAAAGAACATTCAACCAAACCCCTATTCATATCTCTGTCGTACTTTTGATCTGTTTTTCTACTTGCTCATCAGCAAACAGTGCAGACTCTGAGCTCCCCGCCTGACACAGGCGGTAATCTTGTAGCGTACGCACTCTGCTGATGAGAAGTCACTGGTTTTGTCATTGTGTGACCATTGAAAGACAGAGCAGAAGTGGTGATCATCACTTAACACAAATCGCAATCACCAGGATGAACCTATGAGATAGCCAAAGGTCCAGCGATCACTGAGCCAAAGAAAGAGAATGTGATTGATCATATCACCGGAGAAGAGACAACAGAATTGAATATTTAATTGTGTTAGGAACTGACACAAAGCAAGTCTAAATCTACTAACAACCTTGGATGATAGACAGTTGACAGCTGTTTTTGAATATTATACATTGTTAGAAAAAAATATATATTGTTGTATTTTAATTGAGATTAATAGACATATATTGACATCTGACTTGATAGTGTCATCAACCTCTGCCTGCATTTTTGTCAGTGAACAGTTTTGAGAAATCAATTAGACTAACTTATTTTGCTGCAGCTCTCAAATTTTGCCTGGCAAGAAATGTCTTATCATTTGGAAACAATAGCCCAATCACTGCATACTTTTTTTTCTGGAAACCACAATGAATTTTGAATATTGTTGAATGAAAAACAGAGTTTTTCATTAAAGTAGTGATAATGTAAATTTCTTATCCATAAATGTAAGTGTATATATTTAACAAAAATGTTAATAAATATAATATTCAATTTTAAAACCACCAACGGCTAATTAAATACACATCAAAAGGTTTAATTAGAGCCAAATACTGTGCCTGAATGTCTAAAAATGTGATAGAACAGCATTATTCCACTGTTTCAAGTCAACTAAAATCTAAAAGGAAACATTATGCAATTATTAAGAGCTGTTGGTCAATAAAATCTGCCACATATTGACAGAAACCATGTTAATTCCTGGGTAGAAAATGTGTGGTCATTTAATTAAGAGTTGGTTTGCGTGGGCCATTTTGAGCTCTGCGGCGCAAGACGGGAAAGATTATGCGGAGCGGCAAGGGTGCAAACTGAAGTTGTGTTTCCTGCCCCTGGAGTGAGGTTAATCAATGAGATGTGTAGGCACAGCTGTTCAAATATTTATTCTAAGCAGGATACTGACAGCAGAAATGCACACACACAGAAGAGTGGATTAGACCTGTGTGAGCTGAGGGACAGATAGAGACGGACACAGAGAAAAAGGTGATCATGTCGAGGTGATGGATGGCTCAATTCTTTTCGCTTCCAGAAACCCATTTGATGAAACATTAATTTAAAAAAAATTATAAACTTTTATTTTACAGAGGTGTAACATGAGATTTTTTGTTTTGTTTGGTAATGTAAACCCTCTCTTAATTTAGCTTGCACACTATTTTGTTGCTCACATGGATGCCAATGACTAGTAGCATCCTCTGGGTGTCAGCACTTCCCATGTTTCGCTTTCCATCACTGACGGTCTGTGTTTTACTGTAAAGCACGTAAGCAAGCCGAAAACTATGCATGATGTCGAATGTAGGGTTTCATTTAGATGTGTACCGACTGACCTTGGTTTCATAGTAGATATGCAGTGGGCTGTGGCGGGTGAGATTATGGTGAGATCTTGTATTGATGAATTCAGATCACTGTCACTTGAGGCCATATTAGACCTTCTGCTCACCATCGAGGGAAAGTGAAGGTCACTTTGAGGTTTTCGTAAGCCAAGATGATATTTGCTAATGGGCAGAGTGATGTATATCCACACACTCATCCTTTGAAAAGCAGGTGCGTGCTGCAGCTGCAATCTGAAAAACGGGCGAAAAGACAGAATGATGGAGGAAGGGCTGATGAATAGAAAGAAACATCCGAAACAGAGGACGAATATGAGCATTTAAAGATGATATAGCGTCTGCTGCAAAGAGTCTGGATGCAAGGGAGCAAGCACTGAACAAGAGAAGCACACTAAATTATTGAAAGCATAATAAAATGTCCTTGGGGACAGAGAAAGAAAACACTATATTATTCTGCCCCCCTTTTCTCCTTCAGCCCTTGATTATTGAGCCAAAAAAAGGTCATACTCTCCCATCTTTTTTCACAGAGAGAGAAAATCTTATCTTTAAATGGAGTATTATTTTTCCTATCTGGACTTTTTTCTTTTCGCTTTTCAAAAGATTGTTTGCCTTAAGAATATTCTCGCCACTGTTCCTTACTTGCTTTTGTTTTAAATAAGGTTGAAATTATTCAGCACAGAAGCTGAGAAGCTTATTTAAGACTAATTTTTTTACCACTTATGGCCCCCCGTGGAGCAGGTATTGGCTGTGCATGCTGTTTATGCCACGTGCGATTGGTTGATGAAGCCATCTGACTTGAAGCGTGATTGGTGGATGGGATTAATCAGGGCAGCGCGCTGAGAGCCGTCCCGGTTCATTTTGCATGCGATTGTCACTTGCTGTGCAAGGAGGACATTTGATTGTAAATTCAAGGCCGAGGCATTGAAGATTAGAATCCGTTATGTTTTATCAGGTGAATGTGTCTCGCGCAACATGCGGCAAAGCCAATCTCAGCACCCCAAGTAAACAATTTGCCATTAATCGCTCATCCTGCTCAAACAAATAGATATTGATTCTGCTTTTCAGCACTCGCTTGCCAGCAGATTTGTGTCAGTGCTGCAGAAAAGGCAGAAATTGTTTTTATATCTGGCCTTTATGGGGAGTAATGTATTAACTCTGGCTTTGCATGAGGGATGCTTGGAATGTAACAGTCGGAGGGTTCAGTTGATATTAGGGTCAATGTTTCATCGTTTTCAAGTGCTTTACACACAAATCCAAGAACTCCACACACAAAATGCAAAATGCCACATATCTCTTGAAGCTCTTTTGTAGCATGCTAGATAGAGAATTGCGTGTTGCAAAAATGTATTAAATATTAAAAATTGTTAAATTATTATTATTATTAATATTACACTTTATTTTGATTGTCCCCTTTAAACATTCTACTAACTATAAGTTACTTTGTAACCAAGTGTCAGCTACATGTCAAGTAATTCTCATTAATTTGCAACTACAGTACATGTCTAAAACCCTCACTGTTGGGGTATGTTTAGGGTTAATAAGTTGACATACTGTATACTTTCAAAGATTCTCATAATCAGTATGTTTGTGGACTCATCAAAATAAAGTGTTAGAAGTTGAAATTAGTAGAAGTCTACTAATACTCTAATGGCTCCTAGTTGACATGTAGTTGCAAAGTTATTGACTGTAAGTAGAATGTCTAAAGTGGACTATCGAAATAAAATGTTACCTTAAAATGTACAGACTTTTCATTGTAAAAATCGTTTATAATAAAAAAGTAAACCCTGCACATTTTTTGTGTAAGCATGGCATGCAATGACATTCTTTAAATAAATACGGCAATAATTAAAATAAGGCAATAATCCTTACCAAACCTTGAAGACATGCATTTATTGTGATTTGTTTAAAATGTTACAAATGTAATGATATTCATTATCCAAATAAAAACAAAAATATATGTACTGACACTTGCTTCTTTTAACTAGATTTTTAGCTATTTAACTTTTTTTAGATTTCTTTTTTAACTGGTTGTTGAGTTAGCTTCTTCTTTTATAAATCTTATTATGTTCTCATGTTCTAAGCATTTCTTTTTTTCTTTTTTCTATTTTAATGGTTTGTTGAGATGTTTTATTATCTCTGGCATTTACCTAATATTGGCTCCATTAACTGATCTTTACATTGTCTGCATGGACCATCCTCATGTAATATATGCTAAAATCTTTTGATGGACATTTTAAAAAAGGCAGTATCTGATTCTTTCTCACTTTCATTTCAATTCTCATTTTTCGGGTAGAGCGGCTCTGAGTGTAGAATTACATACCCTCCCCCGTACAATTGATTTGTGAGTAATTAAAAATGTCTGCAGCTGGACATGGTCCAGCTTCATGTTCTATTCATGCAGATTAATACATATTTGTCGGGGCCTCCGGGATCAGACAGGCAGCAATGTCTGCTATTAAACATTCATGAGGGAGCAGAACACAGGGACTCATATCCTACTGGTATTTATGGGTCCATTTCTACATCTTAGTGCCATCATAATGGATTACGAAATCAGAACATTATTGCTTAGCATGGCTGGAAATTTAATTTGTGTCACAAAAATTTATTAATAAATGTTTTTTTCTTGGGAATTATGCTCACATGGTCTGTGCTGGTGTCTGCGTGTGGGTTTAATGCAGGTGGCTGGAGTGGGTGGGGCAACTGGGCGGAGTGCAGCAGTGAATGTGGAGGCGGAGTCCAGACGCGCGCACGCAGCTGTCAATCACCACCCGAGGAGTCGTACCTGTGTGAGGGTTATCTAGAAGAAGGTCGCCCCTGCAACTCTCAGCCGTGCGTGGGTAAGTTTGCATTCTAGGCTATTGCACGATGCATGTGACCGTTGCACATCCACTTCTTCTCTAGCTTTTTTTCTCTCTCTCTCTCTCTCTCTCTCTCTCTCTCTCTATCACTTTCTGACACCTCATTTTTTACATTAATCACATTTCACTGTAAAAAAGAGGTTTTGCTTCTTGTGTGACACAATGATAGAGAAAATAATGATAATAAAATGCTAGACTGATGATAGAATGAGCATTTTTGTGTGCTTTTCATTGGACCCTTAGGCTACAGGCAGTATTCCTCTAAAGGCAAGGGTTTAAGTCCAGTGAAATACAAAGGAATGCAAGAGGCCATGCTTGGTAAGGGCGTCACTGACCAAGTCAGTTTGAATGTCACTGTAGTGAATAGATCTTCACTCAGTTTGGATGGAGGCCATGAGTAAATAACCCACTCCATGGTCAAGGCCATCGGCTGCAGATGTCTTCACCTCGATTGTCTGTGTCTCCGTTCCGCATGGTCTGCTTATTTTTCCATCCGCCATCCACTGCTCGCTCCATCTCGCTCTCTTTCTGCACACTTCCTGTCAATTTGTGGTGTTCAACGCAACACGTTTTCGAGGTCACGCCTATAAGTGTCCAAACTCTCACAGAGTCTCACGTTCGCATGGAGAGTAGTATCAAACCAAACACGGGTTCACTTCTTCTCAGCTGTGTAACCTTAAACTTCACACAAAATCCCAAGCATGGCTGATGCTGGTCTAGATGTTCAGGTCATACAGCACTGGCCAATCAGAATTCGACTGTAGTTGCTAACCCCACCCCATCCTGCAGGCAGAGGCCGACTTGGCACTCGTAGCCAATCCCTGCGATCGGTGGACAGCCGTAAACGAGAGGACTCTGATAAGACCCGCAGCGGACAGCAGTCTTCCCAAACAGGTAAGAAGACAGGTGGCATCAGCCTCCTCTGCAGCTTGGGGTCACACACACACACTCTTAAAACCGTTTCGCTCACTAGTCACATACAGGGGAGTAGACTGGATGCGTATGTGGCTATGGCCTTGTTTTTTTATGCTCCTGTCAGTGTGATTTATGTTTTGTTTGTCTCTGTCATGTGTATTATGGCATGGTTCATGGAGGAACATCGAGATATCCATGAATCATGGACACCATTGCTTACAAGGAAGTTAAAAGCATTTTGAAAGGGTCGTAAGCTCTTATTATGAAACAAACGAGAACAAGACACACCTTGCTTGGGGGTGGTGATGTATGATTTGCATGCTTCAATATAAAAGACATATTGGACTAATATGATGTAATCCCTAGTATCTTGTCTTTTCTTTGTGAGCACTGCATGAGTTTCTCTTAAATTTTTTCAGTTACACCAATATGAGCTTGTCACTTCAAAATGAATGCAAATTTCATTCCAATGTCGTACAAATCAGAAATCACAGTGAATCCATAAATAGAGGTTATGGCTTCATTTATAAATTGTGCACCAAAAAGAAAAAAAAATCAGTTGTTTTATGAATCAGAAAGTGTATTCACAAATGATGTGCATGATTTTACCAAGGTTTACATTACTTTTAAAAGGAGCCTTAACAACGTACACAATTGTATGCAAATTTCAGCTCAGTGGTACACAGACAAGGTGTGTACATGCTCACGTACTGTATATGCATATTGTTAAATTTGCTTATGCATGGTTTTAGTATGAAAACTGAAATGTTTTTTTCCCTAATGTTGTCAGAATGAGGTAAAATCCTTCCCTCCTTATCGCTTTTTATTTTGACATTCAATATATATTTTTTGGTGGTTCTTGATTTTTCCATTTTGTTCCACTTGGTGGTAATGACAGACTAACTCCTTCAATTGAACAGCCAGTCAGCCCTTATTATCTATTGGACTTTCAAGACAACCAAGTGCTTCCTATTGGACATTTAATATGTTCCCATTCCTTCGGGATTACACATGATTTCTTGGCTCTCCCAGTTGCTCAGATATTAAAGTCTGATCTATTGGGCAGCTTTGTGAAATCCCCACAGAGATGGCTGACTTACATATCCCAAAACTGAAAGCATAAACTTCTATTATGGATAAACGCTGAGGATATGGAGTCAGCAGGAAACGATCTTCCCCTGTAAAATAAGATGGCTAATCCCGCATGTTAATTAGTTTTGGCCCTGTTCCTATCCTTTCCTCTGCTCCCTACCCTACCCCATCCCATCCCCACCCCTACTTCCTCCCGTCCCTCTCAGTGGATCCTCTGTCGGGTGGGGAGTGGTCTGCGTGGAGCGTGTGTTCGACCACGTGCGGTGAGGGCTGGCAGAGCCGCACACGCTTATGTGTCTCGGTACCGTACAGCACGCAGTGCAGTGGGCCGCTGCGTGAACAGAGACCCTGCAATAACACTGTGGTGTGTCCAGGTAAGCACAGCCCACCTCAGGCCTCTCCTCACCCCCAACATCTTCCTTATCCATTTCCCGTCCCACCTCCACTCCATTAGCTTTGCCCACTCACCCTCCAGCTGCTGCCCACCTGAGGCTAACCCTTCCTGTGCCTCCGTGTACGGCTTCTCCCCCCTCAACCCTGGATACTGGAGAGCCGTGGTAAGATGATAATGGGTTTAAGTGCAGCATTGTCAGCAAACTCCCTATAGTTCCCACTGCATGAATGGTCTCTCTCAATCTATTTTCATTCTAACATTTCAGCATCTCAGGGAGCCAGACAAAAGTGTTACCTACTGTAGATAAAAACATACGTCTAGTCAAGCATAATGTTGTAATAAGTGCTAACCACTTATGACTGAAGAATGACTAGCTTTTTAACATTTAAACCTTTGCTTTTTGCACTGTAAAAGTTCTGTGTATCTGTGTTTTGTTACTTTTCCAGTAATTCTATGTTCACACTGACAGCTTTTTCTGTATTATTGGTACTGTAGATACTTACTAATAGAACTTAGTAAAAAATTTTTTGCAAAAGTAGTTTCCTGCTCTCAGTTGACATTTTAATGCTTATATTTCTGGTTGGTCAATGCCAATGCAAAGGCCATATTCGCAGTTCTAGGCATGGATGTCTTAACACTATAGCCGCACTGCAAAAATGACTAAAAACTCTTTTATTTAGATCACTATATCACTATTTTTTTCAAATTTATTGCAATACGTGTGAACCATCTTGGGTATCATACAGCCTTTCCTAGTAGGCATTCCTGTCATAAGCATTATTTGCGGTAAATGGCTATAGGTTCTGAACATCCGATCAAAAATATGATGTTTCGCTAGTAAAAAATAAGTTGTTCTTCTGTTTGGACAGGGAATCAGTTTTCTTGCTGCTAAAAATGGAGTGTAAAATGTTCGTAAAATTGCAGCAATGCATCATATCATGAACAAGATGAACAATGATCAATGCATACTGCTCAATGTGCTCCAATGCTTTCACTCCTGTTGGTAATTTTCCTATTACATGGCCTCACATTAAACTTTTCTCAACTTTATCTCTTCCAAAACAGTTGCTTATGTCTTTGGAAATAATAAATTAATTATTTCAGATTGTTGTCAGTGTAAAGCCCTCTTTAGTTTTATCCTAGCGTGTGTGTGTGTTGTCGAGGTGCACTTTTCTCTCTATAAATCATACCCCAGCCGCTCTGATTACAGTGCACGGATCGTGGGATGAGTGGACTCCATGGAGCTTGTGTTCTTCAACATGTGGCCGTGGGTACAGGGACCGCACTCGCTCCTGCAAGGAGCCGCAATTTGGAGGAAACCCCTGCGACGGTCCAGAAAAACAGACCAAATTCTGCAACATTGCTGTATGCCCAGGTGATCTTTGGGTCTTTAAATACAGACTGTCTCATACAGATTTAATGACTTTCATTAAGCAGCACAAAAACAGTCTAATGTGAGGTACTGTAGAGAAAGAAATTGAAAGGAAACATTGTGAAGTTCACAGCAAATGATAGTGATTAAGTGAGGCTTTAAATCACTGTGGACTTTAGAGTTTGAGAGTTTGGCAACACAAAACTCATGTCTCGTTCTCCAGCATATATCTTTCAAAAATGCCCCTTTATCATGCTCCACTTTAAGTTCCTTTATTTTGTTAACCTAATGTTGCTTTGTGTCCTCTATCCTCATACTAAAAAAAATCTTAGAAACTTTGTCTTTTACTCTGTAGTGGATGGTGTGTGGAATGAGTGGTCCAGCTGGAGTTCCTGTTCCTCGTCCTGTTCCAATGGAACAATGCAGCGCACTCGGGAATGTAACGGGCCCTCATATGGCGGTCTGGAGTGTCAGGGCGAGTGGCGTCAGACAAGAGACTGTTTCCTCCGAGAGTGTCCTGTGGATGGTCAATGGCAGCTCTGGAGCTCTTGGGCTGGTTGTACCAAAACATGTGGTGGAGGAAGCCAGCAAAGACAGAGAGTGTGTTATGGGCCTTTTTTTGGGGGGGAGCCATGCCCAGGGGACAGAGAGGAAGTTAGACGTTGCAATGAGAAGAGATGTCCAGGTAAGACAAATACATGTGTGCAGCCAAAACTCATTTTCTATTAGGGATGGGCTATATACTTGTGAACAAAGTAAACAGGTTGAAATTTGAAATATATATATACTTTTTTTTTATTACCATCTCTATCACTGTAGTGTTGCACAAGTTTGTGATAAGGTTTAATTAAAACTGTCTGTTAAAACAATGCACATGCACTTAATTGAGTGGTCTTTCGCAACTTACTAAGATGTCCGTCACATAGCTTGAGTACATGAGTTATTTTTTACAGTTTCTTTCACTTAAACAGCTGAATATACACAAAGTTATGTCAAAATGCATGTCTTAAGTTAAAATATTAGATTTGTGTATTAGGTCTTAAAGTGACAGCAGCTTAATATACATACTTCATGTCTTCAGTAAGCTTGAGAAACTTGTATTTGTAATAGTGTTGGGCTAATAGATGATGACATCACATTATTGAGTCGGCATTATGATTCCTTCCCCCCACCCCCTTGCCCACATTCCAATTGCATTTTCAGAAAGAACTAACCATGTCCCTTTAGTGGCTCCGTAGAATATATTATTTATTTTCCATGCTATTCTGAATACAGATTCACACTTAAGGCGCACTCCTAACCCTGTAGACATCCTATGATGCCAATTAGGTAGACATCTCCCAACCCTAGCTTATATTAGTTAGGCTAATATTGTTTTTGTTATAGCATTGATAATAAATAAATACATTTTAATGCCATTTAAAATGTTGGCATTGTAACTCATTATAATAATATAATATATATTATTTTATATACCTTTATTGTAAAATACAGGTACACTTTTGGTCATATTGCCAACCCCTATTAATAGACTTAAACAAAATAATGTTGTAATTCTGTACCTTATTTGTTTCTTTGTTCACATTTTGTGGCATTGGTCAGGTTTTTACTTTATGTTTTGCTTCTTTGATTTTATGCAGAGCCGCATGAGATCTGTGCTGAGGAGAATTTCTCTAACGTAGTTTGGAAGAAAACTCCTGCAGGGGACACTGCAGCTGTCCGCTGCCCTCCGAATGCTGTAGGTAAGACATGACTCATGCAAACAGAAACACGCCACAATAACTTCCTGAACAGTCATCACCCTTTAAGCTATACTGAGACATTTTCAGCACCATGGACAGCTCCACAAGCTTGGTTTAAAGAAGAAAGACAACATGCAGTACACAGTTTTTAACCAATCCTCGTTCGAAATCTGGTAATGAAAACCTATTTCTGTAATGCAGGACTAATTCTTCGGCGATGTTCATTGGATGATGAAGGCATTGCATACTGGGAGAACCCAACGTACATTAAATGCGTCTCAAATGATTACAGAAGTATCCAAACACTGGTAGGTGATGTTTAAACTAAGCTCTAGCTAGGTTAAAACCAAGTTGGTGTATACAAAGTTAAGGTTGCATTTTTTTTACCAACTCCAGACCAGAGATCACCTATCCAAGGCTCAACGAGGGCTTGTGGGAGACGGGGTCTCTGAAGTCATGACCAAGCTGAGGGTGACGTCAAGTGATGGAACAAGCTACAGTGGAGACATTCTGGCTATCATAGATGTACTGAAAAACATGACAGAGATATTTAGGAGGTCATACTACAGCCCCAGTAATGCAGACATGCGGGTTAGTGAAGTATTATTGGCTTATTTCTAAATAAAATACAGTTTTGACCCAGAATGCCATGGAATTTATCTGACATGTGGTTTTGTTCACAGAATTTTGTGCAATCAGTGAGTAACTTACTGATGGAGGAAAATAGGGAGAGGTGGGAAGAAGCACAGCTGGTGAGTCAGCCTTCACTCACTCTCCATGTCTGTGTGTTTATTCATTCACTCATTCATTCTTCAACTCACTCATTCATTATTTTCTCATTCCCTCTTTTAATGTTGGCATCATCTAACTCTTTCATTTAGTAATTATGCAAGTTTCAGCTGGTTTTAAAGGTGATTAATTGGCTAATTCTCGTCTCTTCGCTGCACATCTTTCTTTGAGCTTTTTGTCTCCTGCTGTTTAGTTAGATCATTAGTTAGTTTACAATTTATGTCTTAATGCAAGCTTCAGTTTACATTCTGAACCAAGGAAATCATTAAGCTCAAGCCGGAGCTGCAGTTATTTTTAGAAACATCTTATATTTATAACAATAACATTTAAAATCCACTTACAGAATCACATATTGATAGAAGAGCTAACAAACTTTTTTACATGAAGCTATGTTTTTCTTTTTTGAAGCTTGGGCCCAATGTTAAGGAGCTTTTTCGTCTAGTGGAGGACTTTGTGGACGTCATCAGTCTCCGCATGAAGGACTTCCAGGATACTTATGAGGTCACCGACAATCTGGGTCAGTTTCCACTAACATTTAGTTCGGTTTACAACTCTGCAATAATGTCAGAGAGTGATGGCCTTGCAGTAAGTGGTTGAATGTTTGGACAGGCAGCCTAGAAGTTGCAGTCACAAATCCAAATAAAGTACTGGAAAATGTGAATTGTAATGAAAAGTAATTAACGATCTGATGAATGGTCTCCAAGACTGTGGAAGGTCTTTTAAAAGGCATTTTTAATCATTGGAGGCGTGGTGATTTATATAAATCTTCACAGGTGATTACCTATGACCTATGACCCTTTCTTAGTTTTGTGCTTTTAATTACAAAGCCACAAATTCACCTATATGGGCCATTCAACAGAACTGGTCCAAAGTCAGAGTTGGAAGCATCCTGAAAAAAAAAAGTCTTAAAAAAAAAAAAAACTGTTGTATGTAAGCAAATTGTATAATATCCAAAGTACACATTTCTAGAAATTGTGCAGTTAATTCTCACATTGTATTTGTAAGTTTTGTAATATTTGTCTTCTCCCCATATTTGTCACTACCAAAACACAGTAGTAATGATTTAATAAGAAGGATTTTTATTAACTTATTTAGATCTTGCTTACATGATTGTCGTGTTTTATTAAATTTAATCATAATAGCAATTGCATTTTAATAATATTTTAAATTAGATTTGAGCTCTAATTTTTCTTTGTAAAGGCAAACGTTTGATGATACTGATTTCAAAGTTACATAATCATAACGTTTCAGTTAATCATTTTGTATACTTGCTACCAAAACTCCACCAAATGTTTCGGTAGTGACAATTTTGGATACTTTTCAGCTCAAAGATGCTAATCAGAACAAGGCTAGCACAGTTCTGAAAAATGGTAAACACAAAAACTAAATGTTATGGAATAACTCCCAAAAAAGTGTGCTTAATTGCAGAAAAAGTATTAGGTAGTGATGTTCCTTAAAGTTACACAGATTTTTTCAGACTCACATATTTACCTCAAAATAATAAGACCTGTCACACTTTGTAGCAATGAGAGAGGGGATACAGAAATTTGTCTCAGCCAATGGACTAAAACATACAATATTTCAATATTGACATGAAAAACACATTTTTTAACATAAAGTTAAAAAAAAAATAGGTTAAGGGCAGCTTCCCAAATGAAATATTAAGCTTACTAATATTTTAATAAATATCTAAGATTGAAATAATTAAATGCTTTTTAAATGTGTTTTTTGGTTGTGGGACAGCAGTTTTCACCAGTTCTGTAGAATATGGCCCATTTTACCACTAATACAATTACTCACACACTTTCACACACCTTGAGCATTTTTATATTCATAAAGCAGTATTGCACAAAATATCCCTTTGGAAATCATGAGCAGTGTCTGAGCTGTCTTTGTCTCTGATACACTGCTCACATTGATTTCCAAATATCTACAGCTCTAGACATTTCTATACCTTAGGAATCACACTCTAAACACCGACATCTCTCATGCACAAAGAAAGGACTATGGTTTACTCACAACCGAGGTTCACAAAAACAGCGCGAAGATGAACCTTTATGGTCATACATTGTGGGCCGCAGCTGGCAGAGTTTAAAAGGGGGTGTGAGAGGTTCTGTTTACCTGTGAATCACTAAACTGCCCATGAGCTCAGATTCTCCCTTAGTGACAACACCTGTCCTACAGCAATGACCTCAGTCCCACACAAATCTTTGACGCAGATGTATATGTAACCCTATACATTCATCAATAGATGGAATATAACGCACAAGAACATGAATGTAACAGCATGGCTAATAGAATTAGTAACAATTAGCACACACATTGATCAAATATGAACTGTCAGTTCTCTTCTTTTTGTCACCAAGTAATTGAATGCCTTGATTTCAATGCAAAAATGTGACCCTGGACCATAACACCAGTCAAATTTACCCTAATTTTGTGAAATTGAGATTTATACATAATCTGAAAGCTAAATAAGTAATCCTACCTTTGATGTGTGGTTTGTTAGAATTAAAAATCGGGAATCTGAGGAAGGAACAAAATACGAATAATAATTAGATTTTTATATGTATATATTTACAAGAAATTTACAAAATATTTTAATGGAACATTATCTTTACTTAATATCCTAATTATTTTTGGCATAAAAGAAACATTTAGAATATGTGTTGTTGGCTATCCCTATGAATATACCCGTGCGATTGTACTGGTTTTGCGTTTCTTAAGCATCTCTGTTCATTATCAATATTAAAAACAGTTTATCTGCTTAATATTTTGTGGATATTGTGTTAACAGTTTGAGTATTTTATTTCATGAAAAGAAAGTTGATATAAAAACAATTAAATAAAAAGACGATACATGTATTAGAAATGCATTTCTTCTGTACTGTCTGTCAAAAAAGTGAAACTACACAGTTAGTTTATTTAGTTAATAGAAGAAAAACGCAATGTCAAACAAGTCAAATTATATTAGCCCTGTAAACACTAGTTCTGAGGCTGATATTAAGTCTTAAAGCTGTATAAATCATAAGTAAAACTATCAGTATGTAAATTGTTCCATTACATTGATGTGAAAAGTACAAATGGCTTTATGAAAGATTTGCACAGATTTATTTTTTGAGTTTCATAAATAAAAATGGCTCTTTTGTTAGTTTCGGGAATTCGTTCAGTGATTAAAATGCTGTCATCTTGAAGTGATACGGAGAATATGGCTGGCAGCAGAAGGCTGAGATCATAGGAGAATGAAAGCTTTTGAGCTGGGAGAGTTTGTACGGGGGAGTCGTCTGACAGCATGACACTTTTTCTAGTTGAGATGTGATCGCTGTGCAGTGAGTCAGGATATTGGTGTTGCCATGGATCTTACAGTTCCCTCTGGATTCTCTCTCCAGTGTTGAGTATTCACAAGCGGCCTGTCGCAGGAAATGCAGATATCACTTTCCCCATGAAGGGGTGGAGGGGGATGGTGGACTGGGCTCGCAACTCAGAGGACAAAGTCAGAGTGGCTAAAAACATCCTGGTCACTGGAAAACCAGGTAAGAAAGACAACTGCACACATATAGTGGCCTAATGGTATACATGTTCCAGACACATTGAGCCTTGGTGATCATATGGGTTTGAATCAGTTTTGAATCGGACCTGCCTGAATTCATTAAGGATTAGGCAGTAGTTCAATTAGGACATTAAGTAATGTTTAAAAACATGCCTTAGAAAAAAAACATTACTTGTGTGCATCTTAAGACAAAACAAGGGCACTAACGTGTTTTAAGATCATTCAGTGCAAGTTTCTTTCAATTGAAACAGCTCAGATTTATATTTTAGTCAAGGACTAGGCTTAAGCCAGTCTGTAAAACCAGGGGGAAAAGTAACGATTACATTTGTAAATTCCATTTCATGCCTTGATTCTACTCATCCCATTCCCTTTTTCTCTCTGAATACTTTAAAGTTTCTAGTAAAAGAGTAGAAAATTATATGAATGCAACAAATCTCTGTTTGTTTGATGTATTTTATCTCCTTCGCTGGAGAGCAGATTGCTGTAGGCTGTTTAATCCTTGCCATGTCCGACGTTACAGGCCATTTAAGATGCTTCTTCCCCCGCGACTATGCTAATAGAGGAGTTGCTACTTAATCAGGAGTCGGCAGGAGCCAATCAGGCGCAATTAGGTTTAATTCCCTTTCCCATTGGGAGATCTGTTGCCATGCCACCAGTGCTGGATTGACAGGTCATCAAACTTTGGACATACTGAGATGAGCTGTTATATTAAAGATGCTTTAGAATGAAGAGAGTGAGAGAGGAATTTGATAGACTGAATCAAATGAAACACATTGTAAGAGTACAAAACACTTTCAGTCTTATAAAGGATCTGCTCTTGAAAAAGACACTTTTATAAGTAAAAACCTAATCGGAGAATGATTTGTTCGCATATGTAATTTGTTCACAAACAAAACACCACTATTTAGCATGAAAACCATATTTTCTAAATGCATGGTTCAAACCTTATTATTAGCAATCCATCTGTGAATATGTTTTATTCATACCATAATAGTGCAGTATGTATAATTGACTGTATGTAGTATTCCAATCTAAATGAAAAATATTGGAGAAGATTTTTTTCACCTGGCCCCTCTTCCTCAGACTTGATGCATACGCAGGTTGCCAGAAACGAAACGAGCACACATGAAGATGCATGAAATGAAAGATGCTGCATTTTCCACCAACTGGCAACCCGAGGTGCAGAAATATGACTGTAGCATTGTTTGTTTTGTATATATATATATATATATATATATATACATTTTCATACATTTAGGAAAGTTCTTAAGGGGTTTAAAAATATTAACAATAAACCATTAAATTAATATTCTGTAAAAAAAATTTATATTCCGTAAAATCTTAATATTAAGATATTTAATAATATTAAAGGTTTATAGGAAAACGCTTTACTACAAAATATTATTTTAATATAATATAATAATATTGTCTTTTTACTAAAGAAGTTAATTTTTAATTGAATGTTATTTGCTATTATATTTGTAATTATTTGTAAAACTTTACAAGAAATTTCTGAGTAAAAATAGTTTTAAAATAAATCCCACACGAACTTTTTTAAAGTTCAATGTAAAGTAGAATTATTGAGAAAACTTTGTATATTCTAAATGTATGTTCTTTAATTGTTTTCTTAACTGTTTTCAACTAGTCACAACAGAATCTTGGGAAATTCTGTTGGTCTAACATGGGTTTTTATGTAACTTCAAGTAATTCACATTTCTTTGTGGCTCAAAGGAAAATATTTAGTGTGGAGTTTAAAATAGCTTATTTATTTATTTATTTATTTATTAAGTTAAACCATTTACATTCCTCTATTACCTTGTGTTGTCCATAAATGCCCTCTCGGGTCTCATCTGTTCGCATTATCATGGCTTTCATATATTAGAAGGAGGGAAAGAGGGGTGGGCAAGCAGAAACCCGATTACCCCGAGGGAGCTCAAAACTGTCACGCCCCCAGCCCCCGTCCCCCTCCATCAGTCTGTGCTCTTGCCCATGGGACCTCAGCTGCAGCCCTGGAGCTGTGGCCTCTGCCTGCCGCCTGGCTTCCCCTACACACTCTCACTCTTTCTCTCCCTTATAGCGCATGCCAATCTGCCACATGTTTTGGCATGATTTAGAGCGGTGTAGCTTGAAGACCAGATGGATGTGTGTGTGTGTGCATTGTTTCAGGTGGTTCTGCCAACAGTGATGCAGTGTGAGTGTGACAGAGGCTGGACCACTGCTCTTTCCCCTCACTCATGCTTTTTCAACTGTGTTGCTCTCTTCCTTAGCACAAGAAATTTCACCTTGTCATATCAACCCAACAGGTCAATTATGTGTATCTGTTTATACTTGTGTGAGTGATGTATGCTAGTTGGATCACATGGTTTTCTATATGTGTGTATGTATATATATGCCAGTCAAAAGTTTAGGTCTGATTTTTTAATTGGTGGTTTGATAAAAAAATATAGTAAAACAGTAATTTCACAAATCATTCTAATATGCCGATTTGCTGCTCAGATAATATTTTCTTATTTTTATCGATGCTGAAAACAGTTGTACAGCTTAGTTTGTTTACGGAAACCATGAAAAAGAAATGACTTTACTTTAAATTTTTAATAAATGTAATGCTTTTTTGTTAAATAAAGAAGTATTTTAAATGTCAATCTTATTTGGGCATTTTTGGTCCCTGTGAGGGAACAAGCTCATAAATCAGTGAAGTTTTTGAAAATCTAAAATAGCAGAAAGTGTAGGAGGTTCGGTAAGGGGAAAGAAAATAAAGTTTATACAGTATAAAAAACCCATAAAACAAAGCTGTGTGTGAGCTCATTAAAAAAGGATAACTCTTGGAACACGCTGTGTATGTGTGTGTTTAATAAAGGTCTGTGCAAGCATATGTTAAGTGATTAGACATGTTGCCCAACTCAAAGGTGAAAAGCTGCAGGGTAAAATAGTGAGAAACGGGAAGAGAGAGAAGCCTGCAATCTCGCCTCCAGTTACATTACAGGGCTCTTAATAAAGAGGTTTGATTACACACCAATCAAGTGTGTATCTCAGTGACCTCTTATAGCATTTATATTCCTCATCGCTTTGGTTTATGCCTTTCTGTTTACCTGGAACTTGAGGAGATACTGTATATATGTTAAATGTGTGTTTCTGTTATAGATGAAGATGACGTCTCTGCATTTGTGACTGGTATCGTGCTGTACAGAAACTTGGGCAGCATTCTCTCTCTACAGAGGTGAGGCTTTGCTTTCTTTTTATATTGAGACTTTGTGCATTTCAAATGTATTCTCTCTCTGTTGCTGTTTTCTTGGTTTAAAAGAAATACCAACCTGATACATTTTTTCATGTTTAGCATTACTTTAGGTAAAGTAGTGATGTCTTTTATGCACATAGAACAAAAAAAGTCAAAAAGGTCTGGAATGACAACGGTGGGTAAATAAAATGTTAATTTTTGGGTGAGCTGTTCATTTAAAGGAAACATCTGAAAGAATTACATAAAAACAAAGACACTCTTTACCTTGTAATAGTTTTATAGCCTTTCTGAAAAGTTGAAATATGTCTAAATGTATTAAAATGCCTCTAGGGTTTAACAAAACGGTTGGTACTTTTTCTTTTGTCTTTCCCATTTTTCTCTTTTTCTTATTTCCTGATATTTAGTGATTTTGAAGCAGATATCTGGTGACACGAAAAGTGTCAAAAAAATAATATATTGTATGAGCAAATGGCATGCACAAAGTGAAATATCTCATACTATATTTGTCACATGGGAACATGGCAGCTTCTTTGAAGGTCATTAACCCTGTCTTCTTCCCCCTTCTGTTTTTATGCAGCCTTCCTCATGTATTCTCTCATCTCTCTCTGTATTTTCACAGAAATAGCACAGTGCTGAACTCCAAGGTGATCTCGGTGACAATCAAACCCACTCCCAGCTCCCTCTCATCTTCACTAGAGATTGAATTCTCACACCTTTACAATGTAAGTCAATCTGCCCTTTAAACCCATACGCTGCATCAAATGCAATATGTGTTTAGTCTTGTTCAAATATTATTCAAACTATGGCCATATCAATCTGAGACATTAAAATGAATTCATTTGTAATTTTATTCTCGTGTAAGCTTTGTAATTTTTCTTTCACATACTGTAGGATGATTATATATGTAATTTATTTTTTAGTAAATAAGTAAATAAAATGTATTACTTTTAGTTTTGTTTTAATTGCTTTCTTTCTAGTTTTATGAGTGTTTAGCCATTTTCCTGAATTTTTACTATTTTTGAAAGAGTTTAATTGTTTTTTATATTTGTGATTTTATTTTATACAAATAAATAGTACTTTAAACAAATACAAGATTTCAACTTTTTTTGCAAAAAATAAATTAATACATAAAAATAAAGATTAACATCAGTTATCATTATTATCACACAGCATCAGGAAACACTGGAAAAAGTTTACTTAAACCTATAATCATAACTTCCAGGACTTGAAAAAACTGCTTTAAAAAAAAAAAGGTTTTGAATAAATTCAATAGTTTAAGATTTCAAGTAGTCAAAAGTGCCCCAATTGAAAAATCACCATTACATATTTGCAAAGCAAAATCACAAGGTGACATCCTTCTCTGCCTCTCACCCTCTTACTCTCTCCACAGGGTACCACAAACCAAACCTGCATTTCCTGGGATGAGAATGACAGGTGAGAAGCCGTTTATTGATTTAAATCTGTTTTTGCTGTCTGCTGAGTTTTGCTGGAAATCTTCAGTCACACAGTAGGGTGTATTTTCCAAGGCTTAAGGAGGGGTGTGTTGATAAAGGGTTAGAGACGACATGCTGTAGTGTGTTAAAACATTGACAGGACAACATTGACAATCGTTGTCAGTGACAGGAGATGTGGAATACTGCAGATGGCTGCCTTGATCTTCACTTGACCCAGCACTGACTCCACTTTGACACTGGATGATTTTTGCATGCCACATTACTGTATACACATCGGCAGCAAAACACACTTCCAATTAAAGCAGAGAAGTGACACACAAAGCAGACAACAAGAGAAAAGAAAGAGACAAGAAGGTTCTGGTTGCAGACATGAACTTTCTGGAAATATGTAAAGAGGAAATATGTTTTTTGAGTGTTTTAGCATGTTAACACAAGGTACTTTGGTGGCTGAAGATATTTTATTTTTATGTCAATGTTGGTTTATACATTCGAGATACAGCTAGTATTGGTAAAATTCAAATCACATGACGATTGTTTATATTGCTATGATACCGGCCTTGATGAAGTAAACCAACTGCTTTTAAGGGCTGCCAGTACTGTCGGCTAGACTAGATTAGATGCAGACTGTCCAAACAAAAACTAATTAGAAAAGATGATGGTAAATAAATCATATGAAAACTGATTTAGGATGAAATTATACAAACTTGCATTTTTGTATTATTGTCTTGGTAGCTGGATTAGTTAATCCATTAGGTATCATAAACCTATTGTGAATTATTTATTTATTTAGGTTTATTTATTATGTAAAAAAAATACTTTCTAATATATTTTAAAAACAATATATTTCTAGAATAGAAATATATGCATATAATATATGCAGAAATTTATATCAATTTAACAATGCATCATGTGAGTTTGTTAGAGAAGTAACAGCTCAGTCAAATGTTTTCTTTATATGTTTCTATTTGTCATTAAAAAAAAACATTCCTCTTATGGCTGCATTCAGATCTCAGGATGTTTTTTTTTTTTTTATGCTCTGTAAAGTATAAAGGTTTAAATTTATGAGTAAAGGATTGGCACCTGACATTCAAATGGAAATCCATCCTGCCATTTCAATAATCTCAATGTGTGTGATCTCAATCATATAAAAGAAAAGAATGCTTAGAAGAGACATGATTGGTACGTCTTTACCAGAGAAATATAACAGGTAAATCCCGACAGCATCACTCTTAGTGCTTCAGCTGCGGAATTTACAGCTGAATTATTATTGTCACATTCAAAATACACACAGAAGAACTGAAATAGGAGAATCTTTAGGTATTACCATGAGAATAAGTTCGGCTTCATTAGCAAACATGAACAGAAACTTTTTTTTTCCTTTGCAGAAAGCAAGCTAATTGAGACTGCGTCTCTGAAGCCAAATTCTATTGAAAGAGACAGACAGACGATCAGACAGAGAAGCACCAGAATTACATTCTTTAACAAAGAACCGTGGGCCTCCTGGTCATGCTTGTACTTTCACCCCCTACACATCCATCTGTTTGTGCTCTCTTTTGTCTTTTAAAACTGCAAAAGACTAGTTTGTGCCCATAGCGCTTAATGCAGTGTGGGTGGAACATTTGCATTTAGATGGATACATATAGATATGTTAAAGATATAAAGTTTTCTGCAATTGCCTCAAGGGAGAACAAACTGAGAACAATAGCATTTAAAATTCCTTTTTAATATATATAGTGTATATAAGTCACTGGTGTTGTTATTGGTTATCAGGGCATTGTCATGCCATTCCGGTGTGGTTTCATTTTGGTGCAAGTTTGAATAATTTTATTCAGCAAGGATGCACTGAATTCATCAAAATTGACATGCAAGACTTAAATTGTTTTGTTTTTGTATCTATTTGGGCAGTCGTGGCCTAATGGATAGGGAGTTGGGTTTGTAACCCAAAGGTCGCAGGTTCGATTCCCAGGTCCGGCAGGGATTGTTGGTGGGGTTAGTAAATAACCAGCGCTGTCTCCACCTTCAATACCAGGTGAGGTGAGACCCTTGAGCAAGGCACCGTTCCCCCAACTGCTCCCCGGGCGCGGTGTGTGTGTTGTTGTTCACTTCTCACTGCTGTGTGTGTTCACTTGGATGGGTTAAATGCAGAGCACAAATCATGTCACGTCCTTTCCTTTCCTTTTCCTTTCCTTTATTTTGAATATCTAATGCTATTCTGTTTAACTATGTTCAACAAAGAATCCTAGAAGTGCAGCCTAGTCTTTATAAATTTTATATACTGTATATGGACAATCTTGGGCAATATATATATACTGGTGCATCTCAATAAATTAGAATGTCTTGGAAACTCAAATTGTGAAACTTGTGTAATAAATAAATTTGATGCACAAAGACAATGAAGTAGTTTAAGTCTAAGTCTGGTTCTTTTAATTGTGATGATTTAGACTCACATTTAACAAAAACCCACCAATACACTATCTCAGCCAATTAGAATATGGTGACATACCCATCAGCTAATTAACTCAAAATACCTGCAAAGGTTTCATAAGCCTTCAAATTGGTCTCTCAGTTTGGTTGGCTAGGCTAAACAATCATGGGAAAGACTTCTGATCTAGTTGTCCAGAAGACACTCATTGACACCCTTCACAAGGAGGGTAAGCCACAAACTTTCACTGCCAAAGAAGCTGGCTCTTCACAGAGTGCTTTATCAAAGCATGTTAACAGAAAGTTGAGTGGAAAGAAAAAGTGTGGGGAAAAAAAGATGCACAACTAACCGAGAGGACTGCAGCCTTATGAGAATGGTCATGCAAAATCGATTTAAGAATTTGGGTGAAATTCCCAAGGAATGGACTGAGGCTGGGGTCAAGGTATCAAAAGCCACCACACACAGACGCGCCAAGGAATTTGGCAACAGTTGTCGTATTCCTCTTGTTAAGCCACTCCTGAACCACAGACAATGTCAGAGGAGTCTTACCTGGGCTAAGGAGAAGAAGAACCAGACTGTTCCCCAGTGATTCAAAATTTTGTATTTCATTTCGAAACCGGAGAAACTTAGCCCAAGTTGCATGAAGTCCAGTGTCAAGTTTCCACAGTATGTGATTCGAGGTACAATGTCATCTGTACCTGTTTACCAAGAGATTTTGGAACACTTCATGCTTCCTTCTGCTGACCAGCTTTTCAAAGATGCTGATTTCCTTTTCCAGCAGGATTTGGCACCTGTTCACACTGCCAAAAGCACCAGAAGCTGGTTAAATGACCATGGTGTTGGTGTGCTTGACTGGCCAGCAAACTCACCAGCCCTGAACCACAGAAAATTTATTAGGTATTGTCAAGAGGAAAATAAGAAACAAGAGAGGCCACTGTCAAAGAAGCCTGGGCTTCCATACCACCTCAGCAGTGCCACAAACCGAAACCGATCACCTCCATGCCATGCCGAATTGAATAATGAAAGCAAAACGAGCCCCTACCAAGTATTGAGTGCATATACAGTTAATGAACAAACTTTTCAGAAGGTCAACAATTCACTAAAAAAAGTATTCTAATTTGTTGAGATCATCTAAATTAAAAGAACCAAAGACTTAAACTACTTCAGGCTGTGTGCATTGAATGCACAGTATTTAATACAGGAGTTTCACAATTTGAGTTGAATTATTTAAATAAATGAACTTTTCCATGACATTCATAATTTATTGAGAAGCACCTTTATAGCCGATTCCTTAGAAAGGTAATAGTACACCAAGCACTTACAACACAAGAATAAAACCCAATCGGAAGTCAGAAGAAAAGAAAAGACAAGGAGAATGGTAACAGAGAGGAAGGAGTGAGATAAAGGGAGCGAAAGAGAGAGGCTGAAAGACAGGAAGAGGACAGTGAAATGTAATCTTCCCGCATTGAGCGAAGGGGAGCCGGGGCTGGTGTGTGTTCGGTGCGAAATTAAAATCCATCTTGGACAGCTGCTATGATTAATGAGTTCATATTTGGGAGAGAAATTGGAATGTGAGGAGGCGTCCTTGTCACTGACTGTCTTTTAGTTAACAGTTTTAAAGAGTGTGGGCTTTCTGTTGACTCGCACTTCAATCACACGCTACCGATACAAGCCAGCCTTTCTTTCTTTCATGATCCCTCTCATTCATGGATTTACTTGAGGTATTTTGCATGCATTTACTGAAACAAAAAAATCTATGAAATTTACAATAAAAAGCAGCAGCTGTGGTTTCCAGAATTGACCATAAGAAACAATCCAGAAGAAACATTTTAGGTTTTATAGATTAAACAAATTTAAAGTAAAAAAATATATATATATAGAAACTAATAGATTAATTGAAATTTACTTTCAAAATCTACATTTAACAGTACATGATATTTCTATTATATTTCTTACAGTTACAAAATTAATTAAGAACTTACCTTTAACCAATTAACAGGGTTGTTATTATTGTTAATTAAAACTAAAACTGTTTTTTTTACGTAAATAAAGCTTAAATGAACTAATATAAACATTAAATGAAATATTTTAGTAATTTTCTAAGATGATATTTCATATTTTATTTGATCATATTTATCGTACTATATTTAATAAATATTTCATTACATGAAAAATTTTAATTTAAATGAATTAAACCTACTAAAACTAAACTAATAAAAATTGCAAAAGCACATTTAAAAATGGCTAAAAATCTAATTTAAACTTTTAAGCATAAAAATAAAAGCTAATTCAAAATGTGGACAAAAGTAGAATAGCATATAAATAAAACTAAAATATGCTTACATATTACATTTTGCAGCCTTTTACCATTAAAATTACAAAAATAAAAATAATATATATCGAGAGAGAGAGAGTTTATTTGCAAAACCTCATTTTTTTTTGTTTGTTTTTTACATTTTCTAAAATCATGTTTTTTGTTGTTTTATTATGTTGTCATGTTTTTAATGTTTTATTGTGTTAGTTAGCTAGCATTTTTATTTTACCTATACCAACCCAACTGCCCTTTGATTAGATCAATTGGAATGCACAATTGTTCAAAAGTGAGTTGTCTGTTTTTGCTAATGAACTCTTTACATAAATATATAGTTTTTCAAGCCTGCTTTTCTCATGCATCTGCACTTGGCATGTTCTCTACAAACATGCACACTACAGCTGGACTGGAAGCCCATGATCCAATTACACAGCCATGCTGCGCTGTCTTTATATTTGTGTGGTCGACACAAAGTCTTAATCGTATCATGCGCAGTGTCTGTGCAGTGGGTGATAATATATTGAATTTCAGGTTTATGTGCTAATGTTAACACTGAGCCCTCCCCTGGGGCTGCAACACGCTGTGCTTTCAGCGCTATACTGTTTGGCCCTCAGCGCTCTTCAAGCCCCAGTGCATTATGGGTATCCCAGACTGCAGAGCTCTACCGCACAGTGGGTTTGGAATGGTGCCGGTAACCCCGGGTTTCTGTGTGTGTGTGTGTGTGTGAGAGAGAGTATATTGACTTCACGTTCCAGCTGCATGAAGAGGATGCTATGATTGATGGCTCGCTATTAGGATCAGTTGTGCATGGAGTGGTATGTTTTGATATGACTTTCATATCACTATCATTGATGTCATTATGAGGTCTTTGTTACAATTATTTGAGCGTTAGATCAGACACAGCCGAATCATGCTGTCAAGAGGGTTCCTCATCAAGATTATGAGATTCAAATTTGTGTAGGTGGCAGAATGGACTAATTACTGAGTGGCTTTGGGCAGCGGCACTAACCGCAACTTAAAGGTTCACTTGTATTTATGATATTCATACTTTTATTGTCATCTGCTTTGGTGCATGCAAGTTTCACGGGAAGCATAATACAAAATACATTTTTTGCAACGAATAGAAAGATGTGGATTATTGATGCTTTGGATCTTATGAAAAGTCAGCTTTTGACATTTATTTTTAGTGTATGACTTAGTGTGTGTAATGTCTGCATGTATTATCATATTCTGTGATATTTTAATATCATTCACGTTTTTCTATCACAATCAAACCAATACTGATTCAGAAATTCACCTCTGAACATTTAGTTTTCATTGAGTAAATGTTGGAAGGTCCAATGAGATAATTTATCAGACTATTGCAATGAGAACTGTTCATTGTGCGTTTGTGTTGCTGAAGCTCATGTCCAATAAATAATATTAGATTGTAGAAGTAAATGTTGAGATTAACAAGATTAATGCATTATAAATGTTGTTAACGAATGAAACCTTATTGCAAAGTATTGATTATTTATGTTAATTATTCTGTTTCTGAACATGTTAGACACCGTATGCATATCTGTCATTCACAAATTGTAAATAGAAAACATAAGACAAGGTTTTTTTTTCTCTTTCCTTCATGTTGTGCTCCAGGTCTCAATGTCCCAGTGTAATATCTGTCCTCTGCTCCATTGCACTTTTCCTCCACACTTTAAAAACTTACAAAGTTTTGACAGGTAAAAGAGACTGTTCTTTACTCCACTTGGAAGGCTTGCTGCAGGCTAAACACAGTGTGAAAAGGCTACCCCAAACTGTCCTTTGGGAATTTTCATTTCAAAGTGATTCTGTGTAGTTCTGTGGTGCTATTTTGTGTTATGGAATGCAAGAAGCTATAGTTATACTGCCACTGCAACAAAACATAATATAATAATAATAAATTCTTCAACATTTTTAAATTATCCGTTATTTATAACACTATTATTGTTATTTTTTTTAAATATAGCACCGAATTGCGTGTTTACAATGGACACTTTTCACAAGGCTGTTTTAACAGTCATCAGCATCGTAAATCATGATTAAGTTTTTTTTTTTTTTTTTATGTGCATTAATAACACCGTATTGCATAAAAAAAAAAAATAAAAAAAAAAAAAAAAACAGTTACAGCTAATGATAGGATGTATAATGAAATGTCTATAGGAGGGATGATAAATGTCCTTATCAGTCTTTCTAAAAAAATTGCCTTTGAAATTTCTGCAAGCACTATCATGGGAGTTTTTCTTTTTATATTTGAGCAAATGGGAATGCAAAACACATAGGCTAACCTTCGTAGTACTCTCCCATAGGCCTTTTTCATGCTCTGCGTTTGAAAACCGGAAGCTTGGCGTAGTTAATTATTTTACACAACTATTTAAAGCCTCCGATTTTCTAGCGCAGAGCGTGGAAAAGGCCCATTCCCTGCTCCCAAAGTTTACCAAGCTATGACGACTTCCGCTACCGCGAAACCCGGAAATGGGGGAAAAATGTCGCGTAGCGTTGTTCATTAATAGAGTCAGCGCTTCCCTCATTAATTATTCATGATCTTTCTATGGCGCTTAGAAACTTTTGCTTTTTTTTTAAAAAATGGCGTTGAGCTGTATTGATAATGCAAGAGATATTTTTGTTTTGTGTGAGTTTTTTAGGCTTCAGTAGAATAAGTTTTAATTTGCACGTGCTAATGGTAGTCGCTTCCCGTCATTAAATGTTTTTATTTTCATAAATATGCTGGGTTTAAATTAAGAATGCACAAATAGTAGCATACCCTGTGGAAATTGAAAACCTGCATGGCTTCCCAAGATTGATTACAACCTAGTTTAAATTGTGACCAGTGTGAAACAGGAAAGATAACCCATCATTATATTTACCCAGGGTTAGAATCTGCAGACATGCTCAGACATGTGGTTGCATATTTAATAATAATAATTGAATAAATAAAAAATATATATATATATAAAAAAAAAGTATTATAAACAATTTGAACTTCAACCGTGTGTTTTACTTTATTTCAACTTATTTTATTTTATGTTTTTTTTAAATAGCGTTTTTACATCAGCTAACCTGGCCATGCAGAAAACAGAGGTGTGCGCTGCATCACATCGTCCATTCATCTGTCTTTTCACTGTCTTTTCTCGCGCTCCGGCTCTCATACGGCGGGCTCAGTGTGCGCTGGATTAGAGAAATAGCTGTTTTATCGCGCAGGGATTTGATCTCATTCCGCGCTCTTGTCTGTCTCCGCTCCGCAGCTCGTCGTTGCTGGGCTCCTGGTCTGCGCGAGGCTGTAGAGCCGTGCCCGTCAACTCCAGCACAACCAAATGCTTGTGTGACAGACTCTCCACCTTCGCCATTTTAGCACGCCTCAATCCCGATGTGGTAAGTCGAACCATTTCTATTGTTTCCTTTATCGCCGAAGAACGTCAAAAGACGCGTTTGTGTGACATTGTGTGATTTAATGTACCGCTTTTTTTGGTCAAAGGCGTCATTGTCATTGTGTATCAACAGATCCCTCTCTCTCACTCCCCCCTCTCCTCCTCTCCACGGCATGCCAGAGCCATACAGCAGATTTAATGCAAACAATTTAAGACGTGTTTCATTTTTTTGATGTGTTCTTAGTATATAGACGCAAATATATGTGACAAAAAGCAACGTTTTTGATAGCTTTGTTTAATGCTAGAACGCAGTGCATGAAACGTGCAGGCTTTCGTTTTGGATTTGCATACATTAAATGTTTGTACAGAGAAAATGCATGTGATTAATTATATAATAGTTCAAAATAGCTGCCTACATTACAATATCTAGTATTTGTAAAGAAATGCTTGTTTAAGACACACCAACAAACTAAATACCATCTATATATAATTATTGTATATTATTCTGTTGAATTTTGCTGTGTGAACACCTCAGATATATTTTTCCTGGTACATTCAGATGTGCATAGGGGATTTGTTGGCCTTTCCATGAGTGTAAAACATATATCTTAATGACACACCATCCGTGCATTTGGGCCTTAGAGGGTTATCTTTGTGTGAGTCTATATGTCTTCCTTTAAAACAGCATCTTTCTTTAAAATGACGGGATGATTTGGTTTAATGCAAGAAAGGCCGTGTCTTTGTGTAGAATTTTCATTCAGTGTGATTAGTTATTATTAGACTGGAAACTGCCTCTGAAGCAGTTTATTCACCAGTTGCCTTGGAAACAGCATGGGCAGTGGAAGTTCTTAAAGCTATAGAACACGCTATAACACTCTCTTTGTGCAGCTTGGCCCAGATATGAGCCAGATAGCCCCCCCAAAAAAGAGGAAGAGGAAGCTTGACACCCTACTGGCCAAAACAATGTCCACGTCTTCTCTCATTTGCTCTGCCAAGATGTTTCAGATTGGGTGCTTTAGGAACAGAAGTCACTGTTGTGACACTTTCTTGATTTGGGAAAGCAAGTGAAAAAGTGACATCATAACAAAGCAGAGTTAGGATTACAGCATTACACACAGGCTACTGTGCAAAAAGCTGCAAATATGGGGTACAACAATTGTACAATAAACAGGAATTGCTTTCCGAAGCACATTATACTGGCTTAATTTGCTTTGTTGCAATGCAATACAAAAAAAAAAATCACTTTGGGAACCAGTTGGAAATATGAAATTGTTGTTGAACAGAAACCACAAGAAGTGTAAACTGCTTTTTGTAACATATTTTACTTGCTTTAAGGTATAGCTCAGTCAAAAATTGTCTCACTGTCATTTTTTCCAAACCATAAATTTATTTCATCTGCTGCATGCAAAACATGTTTGAAATAACAGTTGATGAACTTAGTTTTCCATCATATATGTTACTGGTAAGGTAAAATTCCAATTTAAACAGGATATTCAAGGGGAAAATGTAGGCTGCTGCTGCTTCACTCAGTTGTTCTCTCGGCCTAAGTTTTGTAAACAGAAAAGGAAAGTAATTTAAGAGGAGCTACGTTTTGATTAAAGATCAAAAAGACAAACTATTTTTACTTGGAACGGTGAGCACTGATTGATCGTGCACATTAAAACCAGGAACGTGCATTAAAGTAACCAGGGTTATATTTATTTCGTGCTGATCAAGGCTGATGTTACAGTACATTCAATATGTTTTTTGGATAGCCAGTATGTATTTTTCACATTTCTATCTGTGTTTCAGAGGCCTCCTTTGTGCATATGTGCGGCTATTTGAGTTTATGGATGTGTGTGTAAAGACAGCATGATCTGCATGTCTCCTCGTGGTGATCCAGAGAGCTATAGCTGTATGTTAATCGCTCGCCTTATGTCCCGCTCTACCTGGTCAGATGGACGCGGAATAAGGGAGTGTCGCAGTTAGCTCGTTCGATGCCTCGTGGGAAGCATATTGTGGGGATTTCATTTGTGTAGCCGTGTGCCAGCAGAAGGGAGGACCGCTCCTCCCCTTGGCTCCACTCCCTGTCTGTCTCTCTCTTTCTCTAGCCATCTCGCTCCAGACCCCCACTGCTATGCTGCTAATTATTCCTGCAGCTCCACTTGCCACCTCAAAATGGCCCATCCAACGGCCCCTCCGCTGGCAACTAGCGTCCTACAGCTTCAGAATGATAAAGAGCCAGAGAAACACTTCCCTTCCTCTCTTTGCCCTCCCACATTCTGAGCCTGAATGTACAGTCAGCTGCAGTGCACATGGAAAGAGAAAAAAAGAAATAAGGGGGAGATAGCACACTGCAGCTATTTTTACCACGCTCCTGTATTTCTACAGATGTTTCCAGCTTTGAACCAGGCTCTGGTTTACATGGGTCAGATTGTCTTACGCTTTATAAGCAGTTTGATATGAGAAAATTGCTGTGGTTTTGCCCAGACTGAATATTTATGAGCTAAAGCGTGTAGAAATGCAGTTACGCTGCAGTTGTACTTGGATGAAGCTCTGAATACATCATTCCCAAATATGGGTCAGTGAAGATGGCGAGAGAAAGAAACCGCACACTGTGTTGAGATGTTAGTACATTCTTCAGAGGTAGGCCATCGTCTTTTTGCTTTCATGTCACCTGTAAAAGATTTAGAATTGCCTTTGCACATCTAGCATTTATGTTTGTGTAGTCCTACTTAATTTTCATACAGTTTGGCAAGTTTTAAAATATTAATAGAGTGCTGTTCTTAGTACCGATTCAATGTATTGTTTAGCTTATAGCTTTTTAAATAAGTATGCATTTTTTAAAGGATATTGTGGCTTATTTATGTTTATTTACTCATTCCTCTAAGGAATCACTATCATCAAAGATGATTGACAGTTATCATATAGTTCAGATGGGAAGTATGTTTCTGTTTTGAGCAAGAGAGCAGCAGTAACCCTCTATAGAGTAAACAGAATAAAAGCAAAATACGTATTGCAGACATCATTAATATTAGATTACATTTTAAAAATCGATCTGAGTTAAAGGAGAATCAGAAGGCATAATCATGGCTGGACAAGAGGAGGAGCTAGGGATGGAGGGGAAATATTAGCTATTGAGAAGTGCGAAAGCTGCTGGTCAAACTTAATGCCCTTATGTATGAATGCTGAGATTGCCATCATATTCCTATATATAGACTGACCTGACCTTCCAGAACTGAAGCTACGCGTGATTAATTGTTTATTGCAGAGCCATATGGATATCTACCAATGCATATTTTAATGTAGTTTTTATTATTGTAGTCTAATGATCATTTAATTATTTTTGCTTCAGAAATACAACATTTATATTTATGAACACTGGCTATCAGACGCCTAAAAGTTTTGTTTTAAATGTTGGCAAAATTCCTCTTAACTCATAAAGTACAACCCTTAAATTCTGAACGGATTTCATGCAAAGAACTGAAGTGATCCGACTTTCCAGAACTGACTTCATTGTGACTTTCTAAGCCTTCTTTTGCCTACCGTCTCACAGTCAAACGTTTCAAAATTGAATGGCTTGATAGTTGATATTTTCCATTCCCAACTTGCTATGGCTTACTGTCTGCGCTGATGGACGAAATAATTCCCTTGGTTCGATAGCGGTTGTTCTGAGTACTAGCCTGTCTTCTACAGCTTAAGCTTAGTCAAGTGTTTGATTGGCCAGGAGAAGACAAACTTAGTCTCTGAGGATGCATTTCTTTCTTGATGGTCAGTGGGGACTTCACTGCAGTGCAGATTAATCAGAGGGATTTAATTAACTTGGCCCTGTGCGCACATTAAACCTGGAGACAAGACAGGCTATAAACTCAACCAATTATCTTTGTAAGTGCAAGTCTGTGTGTTTTCAACTTAAGGTGAGAAGGGCACACCTCTGTGAATATGTATCACCCATATACATCCTTATTTGTGCTGTACCTTTATTTACAATGTTTAACAGATGATATTTCTAGATATTCATTGTAGTGGCATAAGTCTTAGGCAAGGAATGCAGATATTCACAAACACACAGGCATGCGCTACTCACACCTATGGTACAGTTAATACTGCGTACACCACTGCAGTGGCCGCTGTTTCTCCACCACATCTCCATGGCAACCAAGACAATGGTTGCGCAAGCCTGCAAATGTGTTATATTTGAGGCTTAAGGTTCACAATCACTGTATGAGTAATTCACAGCATCAGGCATTTAGCTTTTCCGGCGGTCTCTATGTCATTAGAAACAGTCATAGGTTGTTATGCTATTGCTCTCTGCTGTGCTCTCTGGATATCTCAGTCCTCAGTATCAGCTCTTTACTGAGTGACCTTCATATCACCTTGTTCCTTAGCCGGAGCCCCACTCTCCCCAGCTCTCTTCCACACAGAATCGCCTAGCCTGATGCATCTGTGAGCGCTAACTGAGTCTATTTCTTGTGTTGACAGAACATGGATAAGACCCAGCTTCCATCTGTGACTCTGATCGTGGGCTGCGGGGTCTCGTCCCTCACCCTGCTCCTCCTCATCATCATCTATGTTTCTGTTTGGAGGTAAGCAAGATCTTCTGCTGATGAAACGCAATCTGGCTGTTCACCAGTAACCGAAACTTACTTGATGGGGAGCAGTAGGGGTTTCAGCACCATGGACAGCGACATGTATTTGTGTGAAAAGCTTTGAGATGCTAAGGACAATTAATGCCAATAATTGGCTTATTCAGAACAGTGGTCATTCTGTCTAGTGTCAGTTCCAATAACTAACCAACAGCCTTGTCCATGGTCATTGTATATTTTTTTTTATTTAGTCTTTTTTTTTTTATATATTAAAAACAAAGGTGTTTTTATGTATTGATTGATCAAAAATGACAGTAAAAAACTTGAATATTGTTCAAAAGAATTCAATTTCAAGTAAATCTTTTTCTTTTTAAGAAACAATTAAAAAGAATCGTTCACGTTTTTCACAGAACTATTAAGCAACATTGCTGTTTTCAGCATTGTAAATTATATATATTTTTGAGCACCAAATAAGCATATCAGAATGATTTTTGAAGGACTATGTGACACTGAAGCCTATAGTAATGGCTGCTGAAAATTAAGCTTCACTACACAGTAATACATTTGATTTTAAATATTTCTTAATGGAGAGCAGTAATTCTAAATTCTAATAATGTTACCTAGTATTCCTGTTTTTACTATTTTTGATCAGTTAATGCAACATTGAATCTGTATATACAGCGCCTAGGGATCTTTGCTTATAATTTTGATTGCACTGATGCATCCTATTTTTTTCATTCAAAATATATTTGAAATCATTGAAAGTTTGCACAAATTTATTTTTTCTTTTCTTTTTTTTATTTCACCATGCTATTTCCTCCTTTGCATCTTGTGCTTCAATGATCTGTACAGATGCTTTCACTTGGTCAGTGTCACATCTTGGTCGCCTCTAGAAATTATACATCAGTACAGGTTCCATTTATGTGTCCATCTATTGAAAGCATGGTGGCTGGTTGATAGCAAGCATTCAGCTATTTAGATGTATTGGCTCAGTGTTTCCGTGTTGTTTTTCTTTAGGTACATCCGCTCAGAACGCTCTGTCATCCTCATCAACTTTTGTCTGTCCATCATCTCCTCCAATGCACTCATACTTATCGGACAAACTCAGACTCGGAACAAGGTATGACCAAACCAACACAAATAAACTGATGAAACCCTTGATGTACAACAAAACATACCTAATCTTCCTCTGTTCTCCTTTTTACCTTCCATCCTTACCTTTGATGGATGGACGCTTTTTCTTTCTCTTTGACTATTTTCTTTCTCTTAGGTTGTTTGTACTCTTGTGGCAGCATTTCTGCACTTCTTTTTTCTGTCCTCTTTCTGTTGGGTTCTCACGGAGGCATGGCAGTCTTACATGGCCGTGACCGGCCGTCTTAGAAACCGCATCATACGCAAACGTTTTCTCTGCCTTGGTTGGGGTGAGGCTTGTCTTGTATCTTCTAAGCTTGTATCTTCATTTACAATCTGTTTCTTCTGGAAAAAAATACCCAACTGGGTAGCTGATGTAAAATGTCACTTGGTTTTTAGCAGCATTGTAAGGTACAATGTGTTATAATCTTAAATCTTGGATGAAATTAAACTGAATTTAATCAAAGTACTCAACTACTTTCCAATTATTTCTGTTCCCTTTTCCTATAGGTTTACCTGCTCTGGTTGTAGCAATTTCTGTTGGATTTACCAAGGCAAAGGGATATGGCACTGTTAACTAGTAAGTATGATCATGATGAAGTTGATCAATCGTCTATTTTTGACTATATACAGTAATTCCTAGTGGTCGGTCCCTGGACACTTAAACTGTTAAAAACAATTAATGACAGCCACATTATCGGACAACCTAATCAATGACTCTTCTTTCTTCTGTCTCTCCTCTTTCTTTGTGTTTTGTGTTAGTTGCTGGCTATCTCTGGAAGGCGGATTGTTGTACGCATTTGTGGGACCAGCTGCTGCTGTCGTCTTGGTACAATTTCTCTCTCTCTTTTATTTATGCACAGAAATCTTCTGTCCCTCATTTCCAGACTAAATGTTTAATGTTGCTAGCATCACTGAACCCAAACATAGTTTTTTTTTTTTTACATAGAATTTTACAAAAAACACCACAAGTTCTTATGAATGAGGATGCATACAGCTCCAGATTTCACCCTCGTAACTCCACAACGTAATATCCAGCAAACATGTGTTTCAGTAGATCTGTTTAAACACAGCGCATGCTAAGCGTGCCAAGTTTGGACATAATAGTCATTACACCGCTGCAGATTAATTAAACGAGATCTGGGCTTAGACTATATTAAGATGGATTACAGCGATATCTATTTTATTCAATAACAGGTTTGTCAGACAATATAAGGGTGCATTTTCTATACAGTCTCATCACTACTGCAATTTTTCTGTTTAAACATCTGTACCAAAACATCTCTCGGTAGCTTGCTTTTTTAAATTGTTTTGAAGATTCTTATTTTTTTTTTTTGATTTTTCATTAATATTAGTTTATATTTAGTATTAGTATTTGCTGCAGTGTCAATAAAATTCTAAATCATTTGGAAATATTGGCATTAAAATAGACACAAAACCACAAAGTTAAATGAGCCTTTATAGAAATATAAGTCACATTGGAGACAATAGGCCATGTTTTCATTGTGATACTGGGTTGGATCTTAATGTGCACATGTGTTCACCTTTCTCCTCTCTCTTCACCAGGTTAACATGGTTATCGGGATTCTGGTTTTTAACAAACTGGTGTCTAAAGATGGCATAACTGATATGAAACTCAAGGAGAGGGCCGGGTATGCCTCACAGCACTCATTCATCTCATTGGCTGATCTCTAACCAGTTCTGAGAAAGAGATTCATTGGCCAGACCTTTCACAACATCTCTCCCCTCTCCAGTAGAGCACGTATCATCATGAATGAATTAGAAGCACTACAAAATCTTACTTTCTTGTAATATTCTTCTTAAAAGGGAAACTAATTTGAGTGTTTTCAGTAATGATTCCTTGAGGTTTACTGATAAATTGGCATCAAAATGAGCAAGGTTTGAAAAACCATTCAAAGAAAGGGGAAGAGATTGCGAAGGACTGGTTATTGGTCCTGTCAAAAGCAAGATGATGTTTCTGCTCACTCATTGCATTTCTTTTATGTTTCCGTTGGTGATTTGCCATGCGTCGCTTAATCATTTCTCCAGCTTCTCTTGATTTTTAGGTGTTCACTGTGCATCTTGATACAAAGCTGTTTAAATCCATGTGTGCCATGTTTCTGTTTGTGAAATGTTTATTTGAGGGGCATTCGCAAAGGAGCCGGCAAAGGAAATCTGACATAACACGTCAGCTTCATGCGTTTGATCGATAGCACTCAGGCTGAGCGAATTTCTCATTTTATATCCATTGATTTTGACAAGTTTTCGGTCGTGTGAGTTAAATGTCATTGAAGCTGAAGTATGAACCGAGAATTGTTATTATGGACCTCATTATAAGGGTTTGACAATTACACGCTGTACATCTCCGTGCCATGGACCATCAATTACACACTGGAATTGTTAATCCTCCAAGATTCACATGCCTTCTACCAATCAGGCTTCAGAGCGGAAACATGGCCTGAGATTTATTACCTAGAAGACGAATATTGCTCATGTTATGACTCATGATTGACTGTCTGTGTTTCCTTTTCTGGGCTGTGCTCCACTGCCTGCAGGCTGACGCGTGCCCTCACTGGCATCGTTTTTTGCATCCGACTGTTTTATTTCCCTTGTCCGTATCTTTCCTTTGTGTTTTTAGATTATTATTATGAATATTTCATTTCAACTATGTTATGTTTGCCTCTGCTATGATCTCTCTGATCGACTGTGTTTGTTTTTTGTGCTCTTTGAAACATTGTATCAGAGTTACCACAGCATCCCCTCGCTCACACTCAGGGCTCTCCTCTCTGCCCCGCCCACCCGACACTGATTGGCTGAGATGCAGGTCCGTCCACCCTCTAATTTAGCCTCTCCCACAATACACAGTTTGCCTGATGCCATCATAATGGGCTTTTAGGACTGTCAATTTTCTAAATAATTATGATGGAAGCATGCTGGTTAGATTAAATGTGCTTTAGATTATATATTTAGATTTAGGATAGCTTTAGATTCAGTTTTCTGATTCTTGTGGGGATATGTAAATTAGTTTCTGAGGATGTGTGTGTGTGTGTGTGTGTGTGTGTTTGGGAGTGTGCAAAAGAATAATTGTATGTGGATTTCATTGTCTGGACTTTTTGATTTTTTTGAAAGTCAGAGTTTTGTTTGCGCTTAAGTCATAATGCAAAACTTAAAAAAAAAAAATACCAACATGTTTGCTTGAGTATATTCCAGCCGCATTGCGTTCTCTGCAGAGAGCGATTTACTCAAGGCTGGCTGCTGTTGTTTGGTGCTGATAGAGATGGGAAGGGTGAATTTGATTTAGAGGGAGGATTATTTTTTTTTCTCCCTCCCTTGTTCTTAAACACAGCATTATTCATTAGCCTAATTAATAAGTGCCGCTGTTAATTACACTTAGCGCAGGAGTAGCACTTTGGATAGCCTCTGTTCACCTGTAAATGCTGGTGTTTTTTATCTTCCAGTTTTAGATTATCAAAGAAAGTGCATTTTGACAAATCGTCGTGGCTCTCATCAAGATTTTATGCAATGCTTTATTACCTGGACGAAACAAAAGATGAAATGTTTCAAAAATGGAGGGTACAGTAAATGAGAAAGTTTGTTTCAATAATTGCTAAACGATCGTATCAGCTCGGTCTTATCAAGTCCCTTCACGAGGACTAGGATGTAATTCAAAAAATGCTGATTGCTTTTTAATATCACTGCCTCTAGTGAGGTTTTATTGGTCACGTTGGCATTTTGCTTGGAATTGAATTTCTTATGTGGGGTTTAATCTGCATGTCTGCCAGTAGCAGAATCAACTTCCTATCCGTTTGGGCAGCCATGCCAAGCTGATGGCTTTAATTTTTTTTTTTTTGCAGGTGGCTATTTTGTGTATAACAGTATTATATACACTCAAAAATTCAAAAATTTGGAAGCAGTATTTTTTTTTTGTTTCAAAGCTTTTATTTGTCGTAGTATTCATTTGCTACAAAAATATTAAGCAGCACATCGATTTCAACTGTAATGATAAGAAATTTCTTGTGCACCAAATCAATATTTTAGAATGATTTCTGAATCTGGGGTAATCGCTGCTGATAATTTAGCTTTGCCATTACAGAAATAAATCTTATTTAAAACCGTTTTACTCTTTTTACTGTATTTTGACTAACATTTTGAACTATGTTAAACAATACAGATTCTCTGTACAGGCATATTTAGAATATCCTGAATACGGTTGAATGCTGTAAAACATGATTTTGTGCTGCTGTTTATTAAAACAAAACAAACCACACACATTCATATATATATATGTATATATATATATGCAGAGTTCGATATTGACAGTTATGGCTGTGGATGACTTTAACGTGTCCCCTAAAATGACCGTGATTTAGCTCGAGTCTGAATGCATGATCTCCGGCTGTCAACATGCATGAATGTTTGTGTGTATGTTTTTCAGCCAGCTTTTTTTGAGTTCCCATGTCTCTCTCCAGGGCCCAAAGACAGATGCAGAGTAGGACGGATAAATTGCTCGCAGCCTAAATCAAGCAAATTCCATATGGCATACTAATGCAAAAGAATATTTTGATGTCATTGATATGACAGAATCAAAATCTTACCATGTAGCATTTTACATAGACTGTCAGTGGAAATAAATGATGGTAATCTATACATACATGCACTGCATATACAGGGTTGTTTTTTTTTCTCGCTAGCTGTTTGTCCCACATGTTCAATCAGGCCTATTTAGATATGAAATTAACATGACGGCATCTTTTCCATTATTCCCGCACTCTTCCCAAATCCTTGACAGAAATTTGCCCTGATTGAGAGCTGAAAGGGGATTCTGTGGCCGCTAGTTGTGTGTGGATATAGATGTATGTGTCTCTGTGTGTGTGTGCCAGAGCGTATGTGTGGTTAAATGTCAGCGTACATGTGTATTTCAGTGTGTTGATTTGACTTTGCAGTCAGATGACAGTGCCACTGTACAATATGACGCTCAAATGTGCCAAGTGCGGAGTTATCTCGTCGGCTGACGTTTCCACCACAGCTACCAGTAACGCCATGTTAGTCCCGCTAATTATTTACCAACTCTTTGATGCTCTGCCTTTGGTTCTGTTTTCCTTTCTTTCTGCATATTTCTTACCTCACCCTTCTTTTTCTTTTTCTTGATTTCTCCCCCATTCATTTCCCTCACCCTGCTATTGCTCCTTAGCTGTTATGTCAAAAGTGATCAGCAGAGTCAGAGCTTTAATGTTGTCGCAGTGCTAAATCATGCAGATGCAATAGAAGCTCATCCTGAAACCCTGCTGTGTATGTTTGTGTGAGTGTGCAAGCGTGTTTGACCAGACACTTTCTTGCTAGAGATTACCATGGTAACCATACTTTCTGTCAGAGTAGCATAGTTTTAGTTCTAAGAAAGGTCTAGTAGTTACTGGGTTAGTGAAAGATCAATATGTAATCTAAGCATCACGTATCAGCCATTTTGTTATTGGTAAGTAAAACTATTGAGTTTGTGTCATTTAAATAAGTCTTTAAAAATAAATATAAATATTAGATAGAAATGAAAATTTTAAATACTGTCTTGGCAACTAACTGAAATACGTTAAAATGACCCAAACTAATACTGAATCCAAATAAAACAGAAATAAAAACTCAATTAAATTGACAAAATTATGTAACAAAATTATTCAAATATTCAAAATGATACACTACAATACTATACATGTATTTAAAAAAAAATGCTGGTTATATAAACATGCAAATTTCAGCACATTTATACACATCAATATAATTCAAATGAATGTTTTTTAAAACATTAAAAATAGTATTTCCTTGTAAAATGTCCCCCAATTATCTTTGTTTTACTTTCAACTTCAATATATATATATATATATAGATATATTTTTATGTTGTAGGTTTAAAATGTTACTGGAATTTCTGCATCTCCCTGCATTTTCCTTTTTTTTTCTGTGTTTCTCTTGTGATGACAGCGGTGGCCAAATATTGTGTAGTGACAGTAACTGTATGGTATGTTGCTTGAACTCTGTGGTATTTTGGTGGAAACTATGGTTGCCATGAGACGTTTTTGTAAGAGCTATTAAAAGCAGCTATGTCAAGAATGGCCTATCTAACTGTGAGGCTGCAATGAGCCATATTTATCAGGTCTCTGTCATTAGCCTGTTGCTGGTACTGTACTGGCCGGGTGTTTCACTCCGCAATGTGTGATAAAGTAAACCAGCCATTTATAATGTTTGCAAGTATGTGTAGGATGTTTTTGTACATGGCAGAAGCTATGACACAATAAGAGAGGTTACATCTTGCAACCTACAATATCAATCCATATACATTTATTTAATTTGCTGGTGAATTGCAGCAATTTGTAAACATACTGTAACTCAGCAGAGGAGTAGATTTAAAGGTCAAGGAGACTTTACCACATTACCACATGTGTTTGCATACAGTACGTGTATTGGTGTCTAAGGTTGACTACATTTGCGGTTAGCAGTGCTTGTGTACAGAATATCAAATGAAAGCTTAATAGGACTGAGTACTTGATAAACATGATGCATGATAAACCATGTGCATGTCTTTATGGGGTCCTTGTATCTGTTCATGAAAGAAATCTATTGTAAATCCATACTGCATTTAAAAAAAAAAAAAAAAATTCATTATACCGTTTCCCACAACAGTATAGCCACTGCACTCTTTTTTTGTTTGTTTTGTTTTTATATGAGCATCCTTGACGTGTGTGTGTGTGTGTGATTGGCAGAGTGTGTGTTTGTTGGTGCATTAAATAGATGAAAATGCAGTAAACTTGAGCAGATAAATAATTAAATATAAAAAAAAAAAAAAAAAAGGCAGGAATAAAATGGTAAGAATAGTGAGAGATACAGTTGGACTTGCTGAGCATGCTAACCCTTCCTCCAAATCCATGATCAGGGGAGAGTTCTTCTCTAAAGACCACTCCAATGTCTACATTCCTTCATCTTTCATCCTCTCATTTGTCTTCTTTTTTTATAGTCCATTGCTCTTTTTTTTTATTGCTTCTTTTGGCTTATTTTTACCTGTTGCACCTGTTCACATGTTTTGAACTGTGATTGAACCTACATGTTTTGGGTACCGGTATATTGATATTGCTCCGAGTATAATCAACAAAAAGGGCAACTCTAGCTCATATTGAACACCGTATTGATTTGTGTATTCGTATATTAATGCTCTTTAGTGCAATAACACATTTATGTTTTTAAAACACTTTTCAGACTTCCAAGAAATCAATATAATAAGTAATTAGTTCTATAAGAAACTTCCAAATATCAACTTAAGTCACTCTGAAAGAGAGTCTTATCCTTTAGTTTTGCCCTCTTTGTCATTTTGTGTGGCAGTTGTGCTATGAACAGTCACAGTAATTTTACTCCTGTCCTGTAGGGCGTCGCTGTGGAGCTCGTGTGTTGTACTGCCACTGCTGGCACTCACTTGGATGTCGGCGGTCCTGGCCATCACTGACCGCCGTTCAGCCTTGTTTCAGATCCTTTTTGCCGTCTTTGATTCCCTCGAGGGCTTCGTTATCGTGATGGTGCACTGCATCCTACGCAGAGAGGTGAGAGAACCTGTCTGATATCTGGTTTCTAATTGGTGGACTTTCTAATCATAGATGTAGATTACATAGTTAGACATGTTTTTTGTTTTTTTACAATCAATTAGGTACAAGAGGCAGTAAAGTGCCGTGTTGTTGACCGTCAAGAGGATGGAAACGGTGACTCTGGTGGATCTTTCCAGAATGGCCATGCTCAGCTGATGGTGAACTTCAACTAAATATCTGTACTACTGTTACACATAAAGCATACAATTATTCTCATTGGGTTTTTTTTTTCAGACCGACTTTGAAAAGGATGTGGACATGGCTTGTCGGTCCGGTGAGTCTCTCACAACATATGCTCCGGTCACTTAAAGCTGTTGTGACATCCCTCTGAGAGGTTAAGACAAGACAAGAACCATTTTACAGGCCACATAATGCATTTTCTTCAAGGAGATTCAGAACACGATTTGTAGCTGGCGTGAAGCAAAATGCAGATAAATAGACTTGTCTGTTCCCCTGCCGTGCCTCAGAACTGCCGGCCTGTCCTAATTAAGTCCCTCACGACATTTCATTATCACATAGCAGCTTTCTTCTCTGATAACTATCGGAAATGGGATTCTGATTATTTGTCAAGACGACATATCAAGCTAGCATCTGGAAATGGAGACTTTTGATGTGATATTTTTTGCTTTTTTGAAGTGTGAAGGACTAAAAATTAAGCCTTCAATCAGCCTTCAGTTAGTTGCGCTAAAGACTTTTTCACGTTTTGCTAAAGCGAAAGTTAAATTCTTGGCTGGATTAGTGTGCAAAGCATAATGCGACACTCAAATTGCAAACAATTTCACAGCTGTGCTTGCTCCTGTTTTCCACTGACCTTTTGTAATATAGCCAATTATTGCCTGATAATTCATTTAATGTATAATTTGCTAGAAGTTTAATTATTTATAAATTATATAATGTACAATTATTGCCTGATAATTCACATAATGTATAATTTGCTTGCCAGTACTCATGGGAAAATCAGAATAAGAATAAAGATTGGTTCTTTCATGTATTTGAACCTTTATGATCCCATCTTTGATGATTCCTTTTTTTCTGAAACACATCAAAACAATCTTCAGCACTTGTCTGTTATAAGTTAAAATATGCTGTTTGTTTCATCACAATTTTATGGTCTAGCCTTTCAACTTTCTAGCTCATAAAATGGCTTTTCTACAAGGTCCAAGTGTCCAATTATTAGGGCCTTATAAATTCTGATGCGTTATGATAAATGATCAATTTTATTTTAAAAATGTAAAATACTCACAAAAAAGCTCAGGTCTTCATGGCAATCTGCCAAAAAGAGAAAAAATTGCTGTGTAGTAAAACTATTGTGTAGTAAAATCTGATATAATTATTATTAATATTGTTAATAATGTCATAATCAATTTTTTCAATAATCAAATAATTTTTTTATTTCACTTTAATGTATACAGTAAATGTGTGCAGTGCAAAATTTTAAAAACTTTTTTTTTTGTAAATTAATTATATTTTTATGTGATTTGCAAAGGATTAATTAAATTTAATTGATTAGAAATGCTGTTTAATGACTAAAATGCAATTGAACATTGAAAATGGAACAGATTATTACAGAATATAGAATTTGGTTTTTAGTCTTAGTGTGTTCTATACCATGTTAGAGCATATAGCGTATTATTCTTATGATTCAGCAAAGTTTTATTTAAAAGAATTACTTCATCAATTGAGCTGATACAAGAGCAGCAACATGTAACACCGCTTTATCAATTCAGAATGAATTTTCTCTGCTGAGATCTCTTATCACTTAGTAAGGCTTTTTCCCTTCTGATTTGCAGGCACCCTAAAGCGCTCCTCCCAACAAGGTGAAGAGAAGGTAGCTTCACAGCAGATCACGGTACAGAAAGGCTCCAACTTCAACACCCTTCCGGCCAGCATGGCAAAGGTCCATCTGCAAAACGTTGCTGACTACGCTAGCCACACTCTCACCATGCGCCGCGACAAAGGCGGAATCGCCGGGGTCAGTACCGAGCTACCCGGAGCCAAATCTATTTACATCTGTGACGGTGAGCTCTTCAAGCAACTGGATGGAGCCCCGGGAGACAGCGGCGGTCCCGAAGGAGGAGGAGGTGGGTCGGGACAGGGTTACGTGCTCTTGCCCAACAACAACAACACCCTTAGGCCCTCAAAGGGCGGCAAAGATGACCAAGCAACCAAGTACAACCTCAGCATCGAACAGTTACCCCAGACCAGGCTCATCCACCTGGCCAACCCTGCTGGCACCGATCCCGTGCCAGGCTTCGGGTTGAAGAGCCTGCCCACCGACCGAGTCAGCGTTTCCTGCTCAGAGAGGGACTCTCCGGTGCAGACAGTGCAGAACATCTCCAGCGAGTCCCAGATGACAAACACGTGTGAGCAAGGGGATTCTGGAAACTCCGGCATGATGTCTAAGAGCGAGACTGTCTCAACACTGTCTATGAGCTCTTTGGAGGTAAGCAACAATGATAATCATGAGATCAAACAATGCAACCCTCTACATTGCGAGTAAATAAATCACAGTTTTGCAACTACATGACTAAATTATGCATATTGTTAGCCACTGGCTAATAATACAGTAATCGAAGTGTTCAACTCGCCAATGATTGAGTTAGAGAAGCAAGAGTGATGAGTATAACAATAACTATATTAGTGTCCACAACAACACACAATGAAGTTGTAATTATTATTTTGCTTGCTTTAAGTGCTCAAGTTCTTTAAATCAGGATCAGTTCAAATTAATGGCTGTCAATATTTTAATCAATAGAAAAAAATCACTATGAAAAATATTCCAACATTATTGTACCTTTGTGTCATTATCGTTAAAGTTTAAAATAGAGGTACAAAACAACGCAAAAGCATCTTTTCGTTAAAGTTCTAGTTGTTGTCTTTGGTGTTATATTATCACTCACGTATACAAAGATTCTGAGCATCTGAGGTTTTCCTCTTGCTTTCTTTACAGTGCACTTTTTGATATCATATAAGCGTATTCTGACGGATTGTAAACTCCAGTGCGTAGGTGTCCGACTCGATTGTTTTGATAAGAACGGTCTTTTTCTTACATGCACTCAAAGAGAGAGAAAGCCAGAGTCATATGTATATATATATATATATATACCACTATGAAACAATGTGCTACATGTCAAAATGAGTTTGTATGGAATTAAGCAGAAGCCACTCCCAGTTCCTTCAGTAGTGGGTGGGGCTAATGCACAACCGGCAATCTCATTGGCTAGCACTTACGTATTACATCCCCGTTTTGATTTCAGCAAATCAGACAATGTGATTAATATTCATAAGCCCAGAACTCATCAGACCTTGGTTCATTTTATATGATTAGTAGTACAATTAGCAAACTGGAACAAATGATGTTTGATTTTTCAAAGATGTAGATGAAACCGAATAATGGAGAACATTTTAAAAGAAAATGAATTTAATTTAAATAAATTGCATTTAATTCAGGGTTTCTTTGTAAATATTTCCAAAGGTTTCCATCAATTTCTAAGTGAATTTTATTTTTTTAAAGCCATTTTTTTGCAGTATTAACATGATTATTTTTAGCTTTGTTTACAAAAACATTAAATGGCACAGTCTGGAGAGTTAACAAAAAAAATTGGCGATCCTTTGCTAAGCTGTTTGTAGAGGGTTGCAAAGCTCTGTACATCCTGCATCTGTTTCCTCATTGTAGACATGCTTGACTTCGTTTTGTCTAAATAATGAAAACACTCATCACAGTTTGATTTAAAGATTCACAGCCTAAATGAATCAGAACTCCAGTGACACAACAGCTTTCATTAACATTTAATGGCTATCAGTGCAAATGTGCATGCATCTTACAACTCTGTAGATGCTGGTCTTGCTCTTTTTTTAAATCAAGACGTCTTTTCATCCTCATCTTGTATTTCATTTTTTTTTTCTCAGCTGTGATTATTTCTAACAACCGATGGACACTTTGGTTTCTGGTGCAAAGAAACTTGCTGTAGACCCATCTGCCTACAAGGCTTTGAATTCACATCAATGTTTGTCAAATCTGCCACAAGGGAGCGAGTGTCCTAATTTATGTGCGGAGTGAAAAAAGCATGTTTGTGGAGAGTGTCTGCATAGAGGACTGTCATTACGTGGCTCAGAGTTACATTTCAACTGACATCAGCCAATGTACAAGAACTCGCTTTCAATAAGAAAACGCGTTGAAACACTTAATGGAATAAAAAACTATGGCGTTTCAAAAATGAAGGAATGAAAGAAGGCTACATAAATTATGCCTCTTTGCGTTTGCAATTATCCCTCTTAGAAAAGAAAGTCTCTGCAAAGGTCAGATTTGGCTCGTGCTTTAAAAGGGAGCAGATGACAAGCGTGATTCCTCCTCACCTCAGGCCAAACATGCTCCCAGAATGCATTGCGGGCGCACAGCTGCAGCCACGCACAGCGCAGGCAGAATGTCAGACTGCCCTCAGACGCTCTCCGACAGGCTAAAGAAAGGCCATTCGGTCACAAGCTGTTTACCGTACTCTCATGCCAGGAGCTCGGCGGAAACGTGCAATATAAAAGCGGCACAATGCTTTCACAATATCTGTCCTGAGTGCCCAAAATTTTGGAATCGATTTTTTCTTTTATTGCATTTGGGTTGTTCTCAAACAATATTGACTTATACAATATTACACAATGCTCAGTGTTTCATTTAAATTTAGTTAAGATTAAAATTATTACATTTTATTAATTTATTATCTTTACATAGCTACTAATCACAAGACATAATCTAGTTTATGTATTTTCAAAATCAAAATAGCTTGTGCCAATGATATGAATTTATATTAGTTGCTTTACATGTTCTTTTGTTTAACATATTTATTTAATATTCAATTATATTTTTGCACTAATATTTAAACTTAAAAAAGGTTTAATTATATTGTGTTATATTTATGAAATGATATCACTCTTTGATTTGTTATTTTTAATTAAAATTATAATTGTTTTCAAATTAAAATGTAGTGTTTTGCACTTAAAAAAGAAAAACAATATTTTTATAAATAGTAAATATACAAGTAAATTCGACAAGATTCTTTAGGCCTACCGTATTGAAATTGTCTTTTATCTGACTGAAAAGTCTAAGGACATGTTTGTAACTATATTTTGGGAATGACCCATTTGCTCTTTTCCCCCACAAGACGACTCTAAAGGGACACACAATAACATCCTTTTCTTATTTGCCCTTTTAGAGACGAAAATCGCGCTATGCAGAGCTGGACTTTGAGGTCAGTGTAATGTAAATCTTTCCACAAATGACAGCAGTCGTGTGTGGTGCAGTTTTTTATTCATCTCTGCAAAGGTTTAAATGCGGGTTTTGTCTTGCAGAAGATCATGCATACACGGAAGCGCCACCAGGACATGTTCCAGGACTTAAACAGGAAGCTGCAGCATGCAGAGAAGGATAGAGATTCTCCCCCAGTGGACGGGAAGACTGGGAAGAGATGGAGCGTGTCATCAGGAGGCAGCGATAAAACCAATCTTAGTGTACGAATATATTATAAAGATATTTTGTACCAAAATCAAAAGAAAATATATGCTACGATTTAAAAATTTTGAATAGCTACGATTCTTTGAGAAAAAAAAAGCCTCTAATATTTACCAATGCTGCATTTATTGAAGATAGAGTAAAAAAAAACAACATTGCAAAATACTATTACAAATTAAAATGTTCTATGCAAATGTTAAATTTATTTCTGCAATAAAAGTAGTTTTCAGCAGCCATTACTACAGTCAGCAATATCACATGAACTTTAAACTGACCAAAAGACATGAAATTAGTTGCATTTTTTAATGATAATAATAATGTAAAAATATGTCCTCATTATAATATTCATTTTCATCTAGCTCGATAGCCTCTTAGGCCGTACTTCAACAAGTATAGTGCAATTGCACTTCTGGTGCCCTAAAACATTCTTATTCTTGTTAATGCAGGACAAGCAGCAGACTCCCAGCAAGCGGGCATGGGAGGGCATTAGGAAGACCCACTCACCACCGTCATGGGTGCGCAAGGAGCTGGAGCCCCTACAGGCCTCTCCTCTAGAAATGCAAGCCGTGGAATGGGAGAAGGTCAGCGCCACCATCCCTCTGGTGGGCCAAGAGATCATGGACCTGCAGACGGAGGTCTAAGAGACCCCCAGAGCGTTCAGAGAAACATAACAAACTTTACTCGCAGAGAAAAGGGACAAAGAGAGGGAATGAGATTTGAGAGTGCGGACAAACAGTATGCAAGAAAGACAAAGAAAGCAACATGGCTGTGCAATTTTTATTTGTGTTGTTTTGTTTTATTTTGTAATCCTGGAATGGCCTTTTCCTTAATGTCAAAGCGAATCATTACACTTTCGAAAATCCAGGTCTGAGCCTGTTGCTGTGGTAATGAGCTGGCGCTACCAAGAACAGCTGAACTGGGCAAGTTGAATGCTGTGAATGACAAGGGAAGGACAGAGCAGATGAGCCTTAGTGAGTGGCCTTCAATTTCTTACACCTCTGGATACACACACACATGACACACATATTAGCGATCATGTCACATTCGTGGAAAAAAAGAGAAGTAGCGCTAGAAAAGAAAGCTTTCAAACTGCCCGGTAGGAATCAGGTGAGCTACAACTAATTCAAAATCTAATTCCTGAATATTTTTAGTCTTATCATCATCGTTGTTGATCAGTGTGACACACAACACATGCGTACGCTTGGGGCACAAGAGGTGACGTGATTGCCCAAAGCCATTTGACTGTTATTCTGTCTCAAACGCCCTTCTGAGCCAGTACAGCCCACTGCTTAGCCACTGTGCTGTCCCGTGCACCGCAACTACCTTGGGATTCTTCGCAAGTCGGTCGCCGCCGAAACGACATCGGTGCAAGATTCTGCTCGGAAACGGGTCGGCGGTTCAGCTGGTGGGTTCGTGAGAACCGACACATCTTCATTCGCTTGATGTTTTCATCGGAATCACTGGAACTGAGAAACCTGATACAAACTGCTGAGTCTCAGAATACGTGCAGAATCATGTTTGAAAGAGAAAACTGAGATGAATACGAATATATAAATATATATATTATAAATAGTCTTATATATGAAACTGCAGAGGGGTGTTATTCTCTGGTTAGGCTGTGGTCGCACACAGAGAAAGCACAAGACTCACTCCTCAGAGTCCTGTTGTACAGCATTGTAATTATTTCCAGAAGAGTTCTACAAAATGAATTTTAGCCTATAAATATCTTTCTTACTGTGCTTGGGGAATATTGTTAACATTATTATAGATATCATTGCGATTCTGAGATCCTCCCCCCTCCCCCCCAAATCTTATTGTGTTACTGGACTTTATCAGTGTTCTGTAACATCATGTAACGGTGTGTATTTCGGTATCACTGACTGTCACTCCAGATGATACGTACTTGCCTGAATTCTCCACCATCTACCCCTCCTTCTCCTCCTCTCCCTGCCTTTCACACTCCCTTTTTTAAGTTCACTGGGGTTTCTTTGTTATTGTACAGTTTTCAGAGCACAAAATGAATGTGTCATATTTCTAATAAAAAAGTATATCTATATAATAAAGGGTTAGATGTCGTATTTGTGGGACTTTTTGACATCTCATTGGCTGCAGAGTCCAAAGATGATAGACAGACACAGATAGATAGAATGATAGATAGATAGACAGACAGACAGACAGACAGACAGACAGATAGATAGATAGATAGATAGATAGATAGATAGATTCATTTCAAGTTAATTTGTTTCCTGATTAATGTGCACACAGCAGCCCATATTGACAGAAAAACACAGAATTGTTGACATATTTACAGATTTAATGTCATTTAAAAAAGAAAAACTGAACTATTACGTCCTAGGTATTTAGACCCTTTGCTGTGACATTCAATATATTTAATTCCGGTGCTGTCCATTTCTTCTGAGCATCGTTGATTGGACTTGATTAGGAAAGTCACACACCTGTCTATATAAGACCTTACAGCTCACAATGCATGTCAGAACAAATGAGAATCATGAGGTCAAAGGAACTACCTGGAGAGCTCTGAGACAGAAATGTGGGGCAAGGCACAGATCTGGCCAAGGTTACAAAAGGTCTCCTCAGTGCAAGACACATGAAAGCCTGCATGGAGTTTGGTTAAAAAAAAAACCTGAAGGACTCCAAGAAGTGAGATATAAGATTCTCTGGTCTGATTTGGCCTTAATTCTAAGTGGTATGTGTGGAGAAAACCAGGCACTGCTCATCACCTGTTAAAATACAGTCCCAACAGTGAAGCTTGGTGGTGGCAGCATCATGCTGTGGGGGTGTTTTTCAGCTGCGGGGACAGGACGACTGGTTGCAATTGAGTGAAAGATGAATGTGGCCAAGTACAGGAATATCCTGGACCAAAACCTTCTCCAGAGTGCTCAGGACCTCAGACTGGGCTGAAGGTTTACCTTCCAACAAGACAATGACTCTAAGCACACAGCTAAAATAACGAAGGAGTGGCTTCACAACTCTGTGACTGTTCTTGAATGGCCCAGCCAGAGCCCAACTGAGCATCTCTGGAGAGACTTAAAAATGGCTGTCAGCCAACGTTTACCATCCAACCTGACAGAACTGGAGAGGATCTGCAAGAAGGAATGGCAGAGGATCCCCGAACCAGGTGTGAAAAACTTGTTGCATCTTTCACAAAAAGATTCATGGCTGTATTCGATAAAAGTGTGCTTCTACCAAATACTGAGCAAAGGGTCTGAATTTCTTAGGACCATGTGATATTTCAGTGTTTCTTTTTTAATAAATCTGCAAAAATCCAGAAGAACTGTGGCATTGTCTCCAAGATGTTTGAAACCTACCGGCAAAGCTTCAGTACTGTTCAAAGTTTTAGACACTTGCTAAAATGCTGCAAAATGAGGATGCTTTCAAAAAAATGCCATAAATAGATTGAATTTATCATTTAACTTCTATTAACTCAAAATAAATATTTGGTATAACAGCTTTTAGTAAAACAAAATTCCAAGGCGCTTGCCAATAGTTTTTCAGGTAGCTTTCCAGGTAGGTTTTTTTTTTTTTTTCATCTTGGAGACGTTGCCACAGTTCTTCTGGATTTAGTCTGTCTCAGTTTGTTCTGTTACTTGTTATTCCAGACAGACTGGATGATTATCAGATCTCTGCATAGCACTGGCTGTAGTCAGACAATAATTTCAGTGCAGATGAATGACAATTTTTTTTTTCAATGACATTATTTTTAATTACAAAAATAATGTTTGGAAACATAAACTGATATTTCCAACGCAAAAGAAAGAAATAACCTACTTAAAACCATTTTTGTTGGTGAAAATACCAGTGGCCTACGAATTTTTAATTGGAATGCACAATGAAGAACAGAAAAATGTAAATGAACTCTTCAAATATATGAATAAAAGCTAATTTAAAATTTGATTAATTATTAAATAATAAATACTAAAGTATATAAATAACACTAAAATAATACTGCACTCTTGTGCTGCATTTTCATCCGCTGGGCCTATAGATCCACTGATAAAGATTTAAGCAATCATAAATGCTTGTGATAATAAATGTGTGTTATTATTCGATTAAAAGAATACATTAGGATTGGAGTCACCGGAATGAAGTGGGAGGGAAAATGTGGCCATGCTGCAAATGGAGGACATTAATTTCATGTCACCACCAAGCGACCCAGTGTCCTGAACCTAATTATGTCAGCATTAGTTACTCAACACTTTTTTAATACATCGCTGCTTGCAATAAGCTTGAAAGATTAATACTATAGAAAACAGATCCATAAAACGCATGTTAATACATCCACTTCTGCTACAATAAAAAATAGTATTGATGAATTTTATATTAAATAAATTGTTAATGAATAATTAAACATAAGAGACAAGAGGAAGATAAAATATAAGAACTGTTATTTGTATTAGTTGCAGTATTAAAGCGTGGTACATAATATGGTAATATATCTCATTGACGTTAAACAATAAAACAATTTTATTAACATTATTTGAAATTTAAAGCCGAAAATTTTATTTGCGAACACGCTGAATTATTTTTAAAAGGTTCGTGTATTCTGTATATATGATTTGTGTAAACAAAATTATACTACAAACCAGAGACATAACATAAACACAGCTGAGAGGGAGAATAACCGCAGAGGAATATCAAAGCAATAATTAAATGAACATAACCCCACTGGCTTTGTCTCATTGCTGTGTGTTAATTTTTTATAACGGGTTCACTAATGCATGAGGACATCTGTTTTCAAAGTTTCCCCATATACTGAAGCGCAGTAATCAGAACTGTTTAGACCAATAAACAAGGGGCCTGTGTAATGCAGCATTTACAGTACTGCTAAACCCCTTCGTACATTTATGAGGTGTTTTCTAGGACCTGGGTAACGTGTGTTTGCTAGAAATATGCGCTCTCTGGAGAACACCATATTCTAATTAAACACCTTGAGCTAACGAAGCATGTTCAGATATGACTGAACCAACAGCTGGATGTTTATTTCATAAAGACATAAAAAACCATGTTCTGCCGAGATAATTATACATTGACCTTTGATTTGGACAGAACCTCATGGAATGTTTTGATTTCACTGTCTAATTAAATAAGCAGTAGCAAGCTGCACTATATGTTATGAAGCATCAGGTGTGACTGGTGGATACTTTGATTCGTTTTGAGGCTGTTGCAAATGTCAGTCATGCGAGTTAATTCTGCAGCTTGCATGACTGACATTTTATCATAAACATCTAATAGGCCAACGGCATTAAAAAACATGATAACCCATGTATACAAACTAAATCCAAGTCTGAATTCATTTTTAAAATGCATGGAGCGCAGCACTATAGAAAGTCAGATAATATACTACAGCTTATCACCCATCCGTCTGTCAGTCATTGTTTTGTGTACTGTAAATTTCTCAAACGCTCTCCGCATATTTCTAAGAGAGAAATTTGACGTTATTTGAAAATACTCTGGTGCTATGCAACTTTGCATTATTTGAATAATTATTTAATTAATTAATTAACCACATAAAAGATAACTAAGTAACATAATTAGTTTCTTTTTTAGGGAGTAACGCAACATTGTAATGCATTACTTTTAAAAGTAACTTTCCCAAACACTAGTTATGAGGTCTTAAGAGGCACTGCCTTAAAATATTCATAATGTATCTGTGAGGTCTGTACATATATATATAGATAGATAGATAGATATATACTGTACATACAGTAGTCATCAAAGTTGTCCTAAAACAAGATCTGTAATTGTGTTGGATTTATGACAACTATGATAAAAGATTTTTATCCACTTCTTGACTATATATAAATATTTATGTATGTACAATGAGGTCAGTAAGTATTTGATCACCTTGTGATTTTACAAGTTTTCTTACTTAAAAATCATGGAGGGGTTTACAATTTTCAGCATAGGTGCATTTACAACGTGAGAGAGAAAAATCCTGAAATTACATTGTATTATAATTTTTTTTAACAACTTATTTGGGAATTACTGTGTCGAATAAGTATTTGATTACTTAAGTCAAAAAAATAATAATAATAATGATACTGCATTTGATACAGAAGCTGTTGTTCTTCACCAGGTTTGCACACACTGCAGAAGGGGTTTTGGCCCACTCCTCCATACAGATCTTCTCTAGATCTGTCAGATTTCAGGGCTGTCACTGAGAAACAGAGTTTCAGCTTCCTCCAAAGATTTTCAATTGGATTTAGGTCTGGAGACTCATCCAGATGGTCCCTGTCAAACTTCAGACGGGCCTGGACTTGGCCTGACTTAAGAAGGGGAACCTTCCGTGTGATGTAAGATTTTAAACCATGACGTCTTAGTGTATTACCGATAGTAGACTTGGAAAAGAAGATCTCAGCTCTCTTCACGGCATTGACCAGCTCCTCCCGTGTAGTTCTGGGCTGATTCCTCACCATTCTTAGCATCATTGATACCCCATGAGGAGAGATCTTCTGTGGGCCCCAGTCTGAGAGACATTGGCAGTCATCATTAGCATCTTCTATTTTCTGACTATTGCTCCAATAGTTGTTTTTTGTTCACCAAGCTGCTTGGCAATTGCCCCGTAGCCCTTTGTGAAGGTCTACAATTTTGTCTCTTGTGTCTTTCTTTAGTTTTGCCCATGTTGCTACTTAGACTTTGGCTGATTGTGGGGTGCACAGGTGTCTTTATGACAGCTAACAACCTCAATCATGAGCAGAGTGTAGCTGGACTATTTAAAAGCTAAATAGCAGGTCTTTGAGGGTCAGAAGTCTGTCTGGTAAGCAATTGATCAAATATTTATCTAACACAGTAATTCCCAAATAAATTGTTAAAAAATCATACAATGTGTTTTCCGGATTTTCTTTTTAGATTATGTCTTTCACAGTGGAAATGCACCTGTGCTGAAAATTGTAGACCCCTCCATGATTATTAAGTAAGAGAACTTGCAAAATCACAGGGTATATACATAATCTTTTAGCATTATATAACATTTTAGCATTCTACACATGCAGTACTGCAACGCATGTATCAGAAATTCATTTATATCATTTTGCAGTGTTGATGTCTAGAAGTTATGAAAATGCTTTTTCCAGGTTGGCCAGCACATAGTAACATTAAGACATATTATAACAGCTAAATATCAAATTACCTTCTTTGAAGCCTTACATGGCATATGTGTGTGTTTCAGGGATTTGCTTTCAGTCATGCCAGATGAAGCCTAATTAAATATAATCTGGATTCAATTATATGGAAATCACTACTCCAGTATTCCAGCCATGCAATTTTGCTCCATATGTGTTTGCTCTTCACGTAAAATTGACAAAATTACTTGGAAAGCATTCACTGCTGTCATTTTCATTAGTTTTAATCTGATGCAGCTACTTCAATAAACCCATGCAACTTTATATAGCACCTTTCAAGCAGTGCAGTAACAGAAACAAATATGGATTTCAAATAAATCAATAAATAACAACAACAAAAAAAAAGCTTAAATAAAGTGTTTTGTTTTAAACCTGATGAACAGTTTCAAAGGCCCAAACTAAATCATTTTTCTCACTGAGTCCGGATCAACCACATTAAAAACTATGGAATTATCTTCTTGCAGTGGTAAATGATATAATAACAGTCTCAAAGGCACTATTTTCAAATGTTCTGTTTATATCCAGCCTAACTGTTGATACTTTTCTAGAGAACACTGCCAACTTATCACATTTAAAGCCTGGGATTATGTCTGGATGACTTCTAAGAGAGGCGTTTAGAAGCCTGTCAGTGGTCCAGAATAGCACCCTTGGGGTGTTCTGGTTCTCAGAGACCAATTTAGTGAAATGAGCATACCAGCTCCATCTAATTGCATTATTAAAAATAGATAGGTGCTGTCTGAAGGTATCAAAATTGACTTACACCTTCATCTTCCTCTATTTATATGCAGCTCTTCAGCAGTTTCTCCTAAAGTGGATATCTTAATTCATTAATTCCCAGAGTTTGTAAAAAGGAAGCTGGAGAAGCATTTGGTTATTTGAGAATGTTTGAGGATTCAGCCAAACAAAAATGAAAAAATGTTTCTGCTTTAAAGTAATTGTTAACTAGCCAATACACACGACTGGTCAAAAGCTTAAAATAATACATATTTTTATGAAATTTGAGCAAAAATGCAGTTAAGAAGAGGTGTGAAATATTGTAGTATAAAAGAACAAACTTATTCCTGTGATGACAAAATTTAATTTTCAGAAATTACTTTAATCTACAGTGTCACATAATCTTTAAGAAATCATTCTAATATGTTGATTTAGTGCTATTTATTATCAATTATTTCTGAATTGTTCAGTTTTGCGTCTATTATTTTTGTGAAATCTGTTATTTTTCAGGTTTCTTCAATAAATTGAAAGATCGTACAGGTTACTTTCGTAACCCAGGTTCCCTGAGATACGGGAACAAGTACTGCGTCTGCTAAGACGCTTATGGGAAATCTCCTTATTTCCTCCTTAACTGAAGCCTATTCAATCACGCAGTGAAACTGATACGGCCATTGGTCGCTTGCAGTGATTTAGATTAAACCAATCGGCAGGGCGCTGTGTTAGAGCAACCAATGCACATCACTCCCGCCGAAGCCCGCCAAATTGGGCGGGGCCAGCATGTTTATATGGTGGCACCTTCGCCGCCAAAGTTAGGTACTTCGACTGAAGCGACGAACACTTACGGCACTGCAAGGGACGCAGTACTCTTTCCCGTATCTCAGGAAACCTGGGTTACGAAAGTAACCTGTACGTTCCCTGTCGATACTTCACTTGTACTGCGTCTGCTAAGACGCTTAGGGGAACACAGTCTAATCCCACTGTGCTGTAAGTACAGAACGATAAAGCCTTTCCTAGGGGAAACCCGAGGGCGTGCATGTCTCAAGCATACAATCGTCTTCTCACCTTATAGGCGTAGCCTGGGCTCGCGGCAGAGCAGATGACGGCTAGCGCGGCGAACTTATAACACATATTGTAGTGAGATAATAAGGCAGAGCTCACAAACTGAGTTCACTGTTTAAACGCACGCCAGGTCAATACAGTAAATACACAGACATATAGAGCTGAATTTGTTTGGTTGGGACACAGTGCCAACACGAAACAAATTACATCTTCAATGAATGAGCTCGCTGTTGGGGGTGATAACGGCCAACGCGGCAAGCTCATGAGAGACAAAAAGGCCAGCGGCCAAAGTAGCTGTTTGAACATGCTTCAGCGCGGCGAACCGTCTGAACTTGAACTCGCTGCTGGAGTAAGTGACAGCCAGCTAGGCGAGCTTTAAGAGGCATGACGTTCTCAGCGAGTGCCGGCGCAGCGAGCCCTTTAAGACATAGAGCTCAAAGCGGGCCCTTACATATACGAAATGTAGTGGTTTCCACCAACTTATTGTGCGGGGGAAATAACAGCCATATAAAGCATAAGTCCAGATTGGGGTGTAGTTGCCGATGCTGGACACATAGATCTACCCTTTTACGGGATTGATAAACTCACAAAATGTGCTACAGCGCGGCGGACCAGCTGAACTGGAACTCGTTGCTGGAGTAAGTGACAGCCAGCGAGGCGAGCTTTTTAGAGGCATGACGTTCCCAGCGGGTGCCGGCGCAGCGAGCCCTTTAAGAGACCGCGCCCTTACAAATAAGAAATATAGCGCTTTCCACCGACTTACTGTGCGGGGGAAATGACGGCTATATAAGTATAAGTCCAGATTGGAATGCAGTTGCCAATGTTGGACACTTAGACGTCTACAACCCATTTAGCAAGCCCGTGCTTTGGGGCCGGTAGCCCTTTGGCTCGGGCACCGAGGCAGATAAACGCCTTAAGGCGGCTGACCATCAGTGTAGGCTCTCAATGCCGTGACCGGGCAGAGGGGTTGAAATCATCACTCTCAGAAGGGGGAGCGCCACAAGGGGCATCACCTGCATTTTAAAATGGTGTGGAGAGCACTTTCGGCACATAGCCGAGCCTTGGTTTCAGGATGACTTTGAGTCATTCTGCCCCGAATTCCAAGCAGGCGGGGCTCACAGACAGCTTAATGGATTCCAGTGCTAATAGCAGAGCAGTCTTAAGCGTCAGCGCTTTTATAGTAGCCGCTTGCAGGAGTTCAAAGGGCACACCTCTTGGAGCATTCAGCCCCGTGGGCAGGTCCCACGCGGGGAAGGTGCGGGGACGGTGCGAGGGTGGGGGGGGCTTCAGCCGCCTAGCGCCTCTCAGAGAGTGGATGATTAATACATCTTTGTCCACTGTCCGTCCTCCTTTAAGGTTGTGATGGGCTGCTATGGCCGCCACATAAGCCTTAAGTGTGGAGGGGGAACGACCCCTGTCCAGTAGGTGTTGTAAAAATTACAGTTTCAGCGATACGTCACACTTAGAGAGGTTTCCACTGTGCTCTGCGCACTGCCCCGAAAAATTACCCATTTCACAGCATAAACATGTCTTGTAGACGGGTCCTAGCCTGTATAATAGTGTTTAGTACACGTTCTGGGAGGCTTACAGGCTTGTTTGTCACGGTCCATTGCACTGTCTTTCTGTTAGTATTTCCACCAATGTTTCCATGTTTCTAGTGTCTATTTGGATTTATCGTTGCTGACCTCTGCCTTTCACGGATTTACGCCTTTGTCTCGCTCCCCGGACTGTATTTATTGTTGTTGACTCTCGCACGGACTTTGACCACTCTCTTGCTTGGCCTCCTCCGTCCTTGTCTGCCAGTAACAACCCTGAAAGCCTGTCTGTTTCTGCTCTGTGTTATTTAAATAAACAGCCTGCAAATGAACCAGCACGTCTCCTCGCTTCCTGTCCGTGACAGGCCAAAAGTTTGCACACACTTCTCATTCAATGCGTTTTCTTTATTTCCATGACCATTTACATTGGTAGATTCTTACTGAAGGCATCAAAACGTCTAGGTTACTAAACGTAATCCCTGAAGGAGGAACGGAGACGTTACATATGGGAACTCGCCAGAGATACCTATTTGCCTTTGAGCTTTTACTAAAGGCCAATGAATA